>LR749498.1:5079438-5291478 GCA_902729485.2 Mus minutoides | reverse complement strand
TGTGGGGCTGTGGATTCCGTGTGGGGCTGTGGATTCCGTGTGGGGCTGTGGATTCCGTGTGGAGCTGTGGATTCCGGTCAGACTCTGGGTAGGTCACTAGCTTTCCCCAGCTCAGCTTTCTTATCTGCATAACTAACCATTCAGGATGGATGAAAATGGACCCAGGGAACATCTGAAAAATATTCTAGCCAAACAGATGCTTCACACAGATGCTAATATACACCCAAAGCTATCTCTAGCACTTGACACTCACACAACGCAGGATCCCTTAAATATTTGTGAAGGTAAATTCTAGACTTTTATTGGGGAACTGCTTGTCTTTAGAAGCAGGTGGCTGGTAGCTTAGTAGCAGATAGATTTTAAAGGGCCAGTGGGGAGCAGGGTGGAATACACTTTTTAATAAGTGTATTATTACTTTCTCAGGAAACTTTTTCTTATCATCTGGCTCTCCACAAACTACTCTCTTAAGTTCAGTACCAGTTATCCTGTTTTGTACTTTTAGAAGGAACTCGAGTCACTTCCCAGATCTGGATTTGATGTTAGAAAACTCAGGTTCTATGTAGGCCACTGAAATAGCATCAGGTATCCATGAATACAATGCAGATTTTAAGACATTATTTTTCTTTCTCCATAAGGTAGAAAGTGACTATATGTTCACAGTCATGTCCAGCTATATATATATATACAGGAGGTGCTCCTGTCAGGCCTCTGCAGGGCACTCAGAGCGCTTTACCCAGAGTCCTCCAGCTCTGCTGTCTTCTCACCTCTAGTGATCATAACAAACCTCATTCGCCCACTGTCCATTTCTGACTTCTCTGTGTTGCGATTATTTCTATCCCTACTGTGACCTTCGCTATTTTAGTAGACACCTCCTGGACATTTTGGAATTGGATCACACTACCTTCATAGCAGAGTCACCTTTATCACTTGTACCAGAGGCTAGAGGTCCCTTTATGAAGAAAGGTCAGCAGGGACTCTTAATGAAAGTAAAACATGGGCCATAACAAGCAGTAGATAGAGCTTTCCATTAAGTACCTACTATGCGGCAAATTCTCCGTCAAGCGCTGCATAAGCTCTGCCATCCTCTGTCAGTGGAATCCCCCACCCCACGCTGAAGAAGAAACACAGTCACACAGTCACCTGCTTCTCTGTGCCGACTACAGGAGCAGAGAATATGGTGGGGCTGGTTTGCACCCCGATCTGTCTGGCTTCTCTGAGAAGCCAATTTTTTTTTTTTTTTTTTTTTTTTTTTTTGGTACAGTTGCGTAGAATAGGACAATTTGGTAGCTGTGTCACACAGGAATGCACCTGCTATCTCACAAGGCCACCTTTTCCTACGGTGGCTGCTCACCATGGAGAGGTGCCTTTTTCAGCTGTTTTGATGGTTCCAGTCTCCTGCAGTCATGAACTTAGATGAAATCGAAAGAAGCTTTATTGATTCTGATTCTGAGGCTCACGAAGTCGCATTCTTTCTCTGGTGATTGAACCAGCTTAAGGGTCCCTTCTCTCCTCGAAGTCTCTACAGCTCCCCAGCGAACCCGGAAGCACCAGCAAGGCCCCGCCTATGCTTTCTGGATCTCCTGGGCTCCGGGGCTTTGATTGACAGGCAGTCCTGGCTTGCAGCATACTCACCAAGGTGGGACCCCTGGCGGCTTGAGGACTCCATCTCCAAAAGGGTCCCCCAAAGACAGGCCCCACAAGGGGAGCTTTTGGCAGGCCTGACTGCATGACAAACACCACGCATATTGAAACACTCTGGCAGTTTCCCGGTGCTCCCAGTCAAAGGCCTGACCCCTTTTGACCTCAAACATCTTATTAAAGCCCCTAGAGTTCCAGCCTCCGCGAGGGAGAGAACCAGCAAACTCATTCTCTTCCCTAATTCATTCAAGTAAGCCGGGCTGAGTGGGGCCTGGGCCTTTGATGTTAAAGGCCCCTAATTGGAAGGAAGTGAAGTGTTAGCCTGTCAGCCTTTTAGTCTCTCATCAAATACTTTAAGAGGTATCCACACAGTGCGTTCTCACACTGGTGCGGAGCAGGCGCAGAGTGAACTGCTTTCTGTTAAAATGTTTAAACTTTGCATCTGTCTAACATAAAGTTCACCATACATGTCACGGTTCCTGGTGGGTTCTCTCCCTACCCTCCTCCTTTCCCTTCCCTGGGGTGCTGGAGGGGGCGCGCGCGGGGGGGGGGGACTTGTCTCGAAGCCCACAGCTCACCCACAGGAGAGGAAGGTGGCGGCAGGAGCTAATTACCCACCCCAGACACAGGCCTGCAAGCTCCTGGTTGGGGCCTCTCTCGTGGAGCCCCTTTGATCTCCCTGTTTGGGATTGTGTCACTCCCCAGGAATGTGGCTTCCCCCCCCCCCCGCATCCCCCAGTGTAACCCTTTAGTCTCGCCTCTTCATTTCACAGCGAGCACCCCTGAAAGGGAAAGTGATTTGCTCAGGTTTTTGGTGTTGTTGTTTGTTTGTTTTTGTTTTTGTTTTTTCAGGGAGCTGGTGGCAGAGTCAGGTCCATAAGTTAATACTTCTGACCCCAGAAAAGGGACAGACTCTGCGTCCATCCCTTTGCTTCTCTTCAGTCAAAGGGGGATGGTGGTGTGAGCAGCTGCAATTTGAGAGAATTTACATATAATCCCTAGAGTCGTGAATAATAGACCTGGATTAAGTCACCCCAGGGGGCAGAGAGCCCAGCCCGAGGGAGGGTGCAAAATAGTCGCACTGCTTCTAGTCCTCATAGAGTGACTCCCCACTGGGAGAGAAGGCATGCTTGCACTGCAGAGAGGGCAATAGAGACGGAAGTAAGTCTCAGACACAGAACCCGTGGTCAACAGGTCACTCGGGTATGCATGCTGGGGGCGTGACAGGAAGTATAGTCCCACAACAAGGGCTAGAAAGGGAAAGTGCCTCCATCCTTCCGGGCAAACCCCAGGGCGTGGTGAGACAGGTGGGTGGGAGAGGAAAGCAGAAATCTCTCTTCTAGGCGTCTGACACCTTGAGGCATTAGAATTAGCAGAACTTAACAGGGCTCTCCAACATCAAGTTCCCCAGTGTTTCTGCCGGGGATGAAATGCAGACCCAGGGACAGCCCTCCCCGCAACTCGGCCTCCCATCCAGAACACTGGGCTCCCGTGAGAGATAGTTTCTAACTTTCTCAGGGTTGATGCAGAGACTAGAGACCTGTCTACCTCATAAGGCTCCTTGAGGTCTCTAAAGGGGCCATTGTGTGGAGTAACACCAATTATCTATTAAACAGCCACAGAAAAGCAAGTACCTTCTTGATTTGATTTTCTGCAGTTGGACTCTGCTAAGCCAAAATTGGAGGCAACTCAACTTTGTTCAGTTTATTTCTGGCCCTAAGGTTCTTTCTTTTGATTTACAAATGCAGATGAATTGATGATTTTTTTGAGGAAACTCTTTAACTTACTCCTTTACTCAAACCATACTTACTGTTCCTGCTTGAGGGGACCTCACACCCGGTGGTTTTATATCACTACCTTCTGTAAAATGGTGGTTGGCGGGAGCTAGTATCTGCTGTGTTCTGGTTTTGCTTGATCTATCTATCTATCTATCTATCTATCTATCTATCTATCTATCTATCTATTTTCAAGACAGGAGCTCACATAGTCCAGGCTGGGCTTGAACTTGCAGAAACCTCTTAAGTTCTGGGTTTATAGGCATACAGTGTCATGCCTAGCCGAACCATAATATCTGTTCTTTTCTGTATGAGGATTAAAAAATGGTCAAAGGGGGCTGCGGTGCCCATCCTGGGCCTTTGCTCATTTGATTATGTTGGTAGAGCATTCCTACTTGACACAATCTGACCTTGTGTAGCTGTTTACATTTTAGACACTGTTTCTGTCTTGCGTTCCCGACTGGACTTCTCCATCAAGATAGAGCATGTGCCTGACCACTCATTTTCCAGGCACAAGCACAGTGGTGAACTAGAATTCATGGAAAGGGAAGACCAGCCTTTACCAGCAAAGCTCCCAACTTGACTATGTGGTAGAGGACACGGACTTTGAGAACTGAGTTGAATTTGACGACATTTGTCTCTGAGACCTGACAGCCTAAGGGAAGAGTTCAAGCAGGAAATGGTGGCCTGGGCAGTAAGCAAGCCCCAGGCCTGCCCAGTGAACCCTTTTATCTGCTGTACAGCCACCTCTGGCCTTCCCATGGTGTCTGCAGGCAGAATCCCCCACAGTAAATCTCCTGTGTGAGGAGTAGCTGTAACCCTCCGGTCGGAGGAAACTCTGGCCAGGGAGCCAGAGAAGCTGCTGCCCGTACCCTCCACATGTGCTTGTGCTTCTCCGTCCCCTAAGTCCTCTGAGTATTTCTAAAATGAGGCAATTAGAATAGATTAGCCTGAAGATCTGTTCCAGAGTGAACGCTTCATGATATTACTTGGGCACCAGCACACATGGAATAGTTTAATTATCATTATTAAATATGATAGCCCCCAGGTTGCCAAGTATGTGAATAACAACAGAAAGGCAAGACCCCCCCTATTTTGCCAGAGTCTGTTTTTTAAAGCTCCCCCCATCATCTTCGCCTCTTTAGGCTTCATCTGGATATTTCATGTCAGTGCAATCCAACTCTGTCAGATCTTTTGGACGATCCAGGGAAGTCTGCAGCCTCACCTGTCCCAAGTGAGGACGTCAAGGCAAAGAGAAAAAGATCTGGCCTCCAATCTCGCAGCCACAACACACACTGTGGCCAGCTGGCCATCACACAGGCTATCTACAATCCTGATGAAAATTCACTGTTGTCATGTGGAAGCAGGACCCATTGACTTCATTTTCTTCATTCATTTGAATGTTACAAACAATACCAGGAGTTACTCCTCTTTAAGGTGGTACGGAGCGACTGTGCCACAGGTTGATGTTTTCATTACAGTTCTAATTGCATGGAAATACCTTTAATCTCACCAAGCCAATTCACTTGTAGCTTCTAATACTTTAATCGACTAAAATTTCTGTGTTAAGGCAAAACCAAACAAACTATACTAAAATGAGAAAGAGCCATTTCTAATCAGCCTGACTCCCACTCAAGGTACTTCTGCTAGAATCTTCTTTGACCCCTCTCTAATTGTCTAATTAATGCAGTATTAAATTGACACCAACCAAATGGGAGCTGGATTGTGTGCTAACAGTTTGGGCAAGCTGAGAAGAAGTGTAATTTCTGCACGTAAAGCCAGATGGGAGGAGGGGGACAGGAAGAGCTGTGCGCATGCTAATTCGCAGTTTGACGGACTCTCTTTGTAAAAATAAACACTTCGGCAGAAAATCTAAGGAAAGCAAATGCCACCCGTTTCACATCACACAATGCCTACTTGGAGATAGTGAAACGTGCTCATTTCCAACTGTGTTTTGCAAGTGTCACATCAAGCTAAAGCAGAGAAATTCGCTTCTTTATACTACTGCTGCCATATTGGCTGCTGGCTGCAGAGACTTGAGCAGAGGTGGGAGGTACCCCCAGCATGTGTTGGGAGGAAATATTCTGAGTTCCTTGTCCTGGGACTGGTCAGAGGTTCAGATGGCTGTGCAGGACTCTAGGTGACCACACTTAGCAGATGTAGGCATGCCATTGGTCACAGTTTGGGATGGATACAATTATTCAGGCTATCCTCCTCAATCAAACCTTCAACATCTGATGGTCTGATGGAAAGGGAAGAGTTACAGGAGAGGCATAAGTAGAATCAAGGATAGTTAGGAGGGCCAATGACAAGCATAGAGGTCATCTCTAGAAGAGACAGACATGGGGACATGCCACCTGGATCATCCAAAGAAGCTCTTGCTGACACAGTGATTGGGGATGAGGCCAAAGGATACCTCTAGCTACATGAAGAGCTGCCCTACAGCTGCAGAGACCTGCTTTGTGCCAGGGTTACAACTTTTCAGGAAGCTATACTGGGTGCCAGTGCTAAACAAGAGAATCATGGGGGCCCAGCATGGATGATTGAGAGACAACACTGTCCCCAATGAGCCAATGCTGAACAGTGAGCCTACATCACAGTTCATCATCTCTTTCTGCCCCTGTTGTCTTTTTCCTTCTAAAGCACAGATCTCTAATAAAAGACCTAGCTTTCCAATTCCCTTTCTCAGTATCAGCTTCCAGAGAACTCAATGGGAAACATTACAATTCTGTTTATTTAGCTCCTACCTATTTTTCTTTAAGCATTAGCCATAAGATCCCATAAGAAACAAAACAAAAAACAAACAAACAAAAACGACTCTTTGCATAGAATGCTTACACACTAAAAACTATTTTTTGTCCTGCTTAGGACTTTAGGCACTTTGGGCCTGCACATTGTATGGCTGGACCCCCCAGCGTAGTGGAGAACAAGGAGTGACAGTTAGCCCTGTCAGGAGTTAACTCCTAACACTGAGGTGCTAAGCAGATCGCTCTGACTAGAGAAGCCCCTGGGGATATAAGCAGATGAATCTAGATAGCCCAGGCAATTGCTTCTAAATGAATTGAATTAAGCCCAAAGGCCAATTCAATGCTGAAAAATAGCCTGGGGTGGGGGGGGGCAGTTGCATTTCCAAAGAAAACAAACAAGCTGAACCAAACTGTTTGTTTTTCCTTGGGAACAGTAGATCCCTGATCCCCTGAAATGGGATCTACTCTAGGGCCAACTATTTTACTATACAGAGATAGAGACAGTCACAAAACACCTAGTAGAGATGGTGAGATACTAGAAAAATTATCACAACTTCAAAATGCCATGCATAAGTGGTATGGGGAGATCCATCCCCCAAGTGTCTCTGCCTCTCATCTCAAGTGCTACAAGGAGTCTATTTAAGGAGTCCTGTTTAGGGAATTGGATGTAGCCATCCATAAGGAATGAAAGCTCTCACACCCAGATGGTTCACTAGGGCAAGCAGAGGCCCTCACCAGAACACAAGAAGGAAATGCCATAGCTCAATATTTACATGAAGCTAATTGTTATTTGGGCTTTTTTCGTGGTTTCGAGAGATGGCTCCTAATTAAACCTGAAGTGTCTCTGCTACCACTGCCATGGCAGAGAGCTTCAGAGCCAGAGGCAGAGGAAGTTTGTTAATCCAGAAACTGGCAAAGCAAGAATTATTAGAAAACATACTGGCATCTGGTGATTAGAGGAGAGAGAGGACCCTAAATTGAAAACAGGAGACAAAACCACTGTGGACTTTTTCTACAAACCACAGGGTAGGATGCAATTTCAGCTGAACTGAAACAGGCAAGACTTAAGAATGGAAGGAAGATTAAAGATAACTCATTCAAGGACGTTCCAATAGTCCTGATTGGACACTTGATGGTCCATTAGAATTCTTGGAAAGTATAAAAGAAAAAGTAGGTTGTTGCCGCTTACCACAGGGTCATCAGGCACACACCTTCTGGTCTGCCTTCCTGGTGGCCATTTGGTGCCTGGATCTCCATCTTCTTAGTGACTCCTCAGAGAACCACAGAATGTTAGAGGGATAGGGGGTGGGGCAGGGATGGGGGTAGGAGTGGGGGGGACTCAGACGCTTCTGTGTCACTGATGAGGAAATCTGAAATCTGAAGGATGGGCTTTGCCCAACTCCACCCAGCTCCCTCCTGCCATGTGGGTACCAGGCTTCCTTCTTTCAAATCCATAGTTCTTAATGGCTTCAAGCAGTCAAGCAAAGTGCTTCTTATGATATACCCAAGTCCTCTTGAGTGTCACAGTATACCAGGCAGAAGCTAGGGTCTTGCTAGGCTTAGAAGCAGTGACTATAGCCTGTCTTACATCTCCCATACTATCGTTTGTAGAGCACAACTTGTTTGGAGTTTAGCTATTAATGCCCCCATTCTGGTGGGTAATTTTGGAGAAAGCACAGCAGGTGAGAAGAGGGTTGAGCCCTTCTGCGTACCCACAAATAAAATAGTGTAACACCCTTTTGCACAGGTGTGGACAAATTGAAACCCCCATGTCTTGCTGGTAGAAATTTTGAATGGTACAATATCATGAAAATAATCCTACAGTTCTTTAAAAGAAATGTGGAATTACTGTACGATTCAGCAGTCTCACGTCTATATTCATACTCCAAAGAAATAAAAGTAGGCACTTGATGAGGTATTTGTACATCTGCGTTTCCTAGTCACACTTTTCATTATAGCAGACAGGAAGAAGTAACCCAAATGTTGAGCAATGAATGCAAGCATAACAGAATATAGTGTATTCATATCATAGACTCCTATTCAACCCGGAAGAGGAAAGACATTCTAATAGGTGACACAACTCCAATCAATCTTGGAAATATGACACTGAGTGAATTAAACACAAAAGGCCACGCTGTCACATAACACCATCTATATAGAATAGTCCAATTCTTAGAGAAAGGAAGTGGAATGGTGGCCATTGGAAGCTGGATGGAGAAGGTAATGGAGAGCTGTTTAATGGGTACCAAATGTCAGTTGGGATGAGGACAAACTTCTGAAAGCGAGTGCACAGCAGTATGAGTACCACTGAATGATATACTTCAAGACGGCTAAAATGGTAATGTATGTACATTGTTATGCACAGTTTACCATGGCAGAAAAGGGAATGGGTTCCTGAAAGGCCAAATTTGAGTCTGATGACACAGTGCACCTTTTGTGGTTTTGAGGTAGACAGAGAGATGCCATGTGAATCTGAGGTAAAAATGCAGTCAGGATTATTTAGGCAATCTACCAGCCTGAGGACCATCTCACATTGTATTACCTGGTCCAAGTTCCAATTACCTGTATTGTTTAAAGATTTTCTAAAAATTTTTTTACAAAATACTTACTAGCAAAGTGAGAAATGTGAAAACATATTATACAAAGTTTGTTTCTTTGGTAACTAGACAATGCTATGTTTTAAAAAAAATACAGATTTATTTAAAAATGCAAAAATTGGGTCCAATAGGTATGCGTTGTGATTTCCAAATGTGGTAGGGAGTATGGTAGCTTCTTTTTGTATTCTTAGCTTCACATATGTTAAGTGTACTTTATTAAGTATAAAAAATGTAAAATGTTGCTATAACTTCTATCTTAGCCTTTTTTCTGGTCATTTGACAAAATCAACTCCAGGGAGAGTTTATTTCGACCCAAAGTTCAAGGGTACAGTCCTTCATGGTGTGGAATTCAAGGCAGCAAGATCTTGAAGTAGCTAGTAGCATTGTACCCATAGTCAGGAAACATAATGATGAGTACTTGTATGCAGCTTGCTTTCTTCTTTTTGTATAGTCTAGGATTTCAGCTTAGGGAATGGTGCCACCCACAATGGTCAGGTCTTTACACCTCGATTAATCTGATCAAGAGAAGGTAAGCCTAGATGCCTGTGTTCCAGATAGTTCTAGATCTCATCAACTATACGGTTGAGATTAACCATCACAGCTTCTAAATTACTTGAAATGGAGGTCCTCTCCAAAAGTACAGGAAATAATCCCAAGAATTGAGAAATGAGATTGCATGAAATTTCAAAGCTTATGCACAGCCAGCCTATAGCCTGGGAAAATGTCTTTGAACACGCAGCAGGGTATCCTGCTTTCTTTTCTATTGCTGTGACAAACAGCATAACCAAAAGTAACTTAGGGGAGTAAAGGGTTTATGTCATCTTAGAGGTTAAAGTCCATCACCAAGAGAAGTTAAGGCAAGAACTCAAACACAAACCTGAAGCAGAAACCATGGAGGAAGGCTTTTTGCTGCCTCATTCACTAGCTCACTCACAAGCTCTAGCTAAGCTTTCTTATATAGTCCAGGGCATTTTTCCAGGAATGGTGGCACCCACAGTGGCACAGTTCTCCTTACAGTAAGTAAACTAAGGCAACCCCTCCCCTACTGGCCCACAGGTCAATATGTCATATACATTTTTATTGCAAAAGGGAAGAACACTCACATCAAAGCAAGACTGAAATTCAGCCATGTAAATCCGGCCACGTGGGGGCAACTGGTAATCATTGTGTTAAGCAAAATTAGCCAGACCCTTCCCCATCTCCCCGCAAATCCTGTATTTTTCCCTTAGATGTGGGACCTAGATTTAAAATTGTGTGTGTGTGTGTGTGTGTGTGTGTGTGTGTGTGTGTGTTTGTGTGTGTAGGTCACAAAACTGTAAGGGGGATTATGAGAGGGGAGGAGGTCTTAAAACAGGTAGGAAATATAGAGGCCAATGAAATACATGCAACAAGAAAGCAGAGGGGAAAGTCAATGGGCAAAGGTAGACAGGCAGCCAGAAGGGCTGAGGGGACTCAAAGCAGTGCAGTGAGGAGTAGGGATGTCCAAAACCAAAGCGTAACAGGACACATGTACGAAGGTATTGCAATGAAAATTCGAAAGCTGATTTTAAAATTAATAATTTCTTTTGCCAAAAAGGAGAAATTAGTTTCCTACTTATGAAAGGGTTGCTTGATCTCAACAATATCCACGTCATACTTAACAATGCTTTATATCTTAAAATTTACTTTGTCAGGGTAGGCAGTTCAAGAAAGACTCACTTTCATCTGTTTAGCATATCTCTTGTATTTTCTTCATCATTTTCCTTTTAACCTTATGTCTTAGTATCCTTTGTAAGCATCATATACATAAAAATTTTATGTTCCTTAACTTTGTTGTGATCAGAAAAAGAGAATACGTTCTGGCAGAGTGTTGGGGAAGGGAGAAGCAGGCCCATGCAGGGGCATCCCTTTCCCATGAGGAACCACACACACACTAGTATACTATAGAATAGAGTTTATTTAGGGCATGGGGAAGGCAGTTAAGAGAGTAGTAGAGGCAGAGAAAGGCAGAGAGAAGGAGAGAGTAGAGAGGTAGGGACCAGCTGACCACCTGGGGAGAGGGGGGGCGGGGGGGGGACAGGATGGGGAGAGAGGGGGCAAAGAGTGTAAGAGAGCAAGAGGAGCGGCCAAGCATCCGCTTTTATACTGGTCCAAGCCTACCTGGCTGTTGCCAGGAACTGTGGGGGGTGGAGTTTAGACAGGATATGAAAAACTTTTTAAGACTTAGTTTAGTCTCTCTCTCTCTCTCTCTCTCTCTCTCTCTCTCTCTCTCTCTCTCTCTCTGTATGTGTGTGTGTGTGTGTGTGTGTGTGTGTGTGTGTGTTGCATGCATTTTTGTAGACATACCTTTGTGTGCTTGGTGCCCCTGGAGGTCAGAAGAGGTTGTCAGATCTTTTACAGCTGGAGTTACAGATGGTCGTTAACCACCACGTGGATACTAGGAACCAAACCCAAATCCTTTAAAAAGCAACAAGTACCCTTAACCGCTGAGCCACCACTTCAGTCCCAAATTCTGTGTGTGTATATATATATATATTCCATCAATTTCCTTTTACTTCAGTTTTTCACAGATTTTGGACTTGGTTCTTTAATTTGTACAGAGATTATTATCACCTGTGTGAACCTTTGGGAAACCATGCATGGAATCACGATTTGGCCTTAGACTGGGAATTGGAATGAAGAGGAAGCCAGGCCCAGGGTTGGAGAGGCTGGATGTTTGGGGATGTGGAGTGGGTTGTCTCTTTGTTTGTTTGTTTGCTTGCTTGTTTCTGACATTGATTCTATGATCCTATGGGAACACTTTGATTTCCAATTTTGGTTCCCCCACTATCTCTGTATGTGAATACACTGCAGCTATCCTCAGACACACCAGAAGAGGGCATCAGATCCCATTACAGATGATTGTGAGCCACCATGTGGTTGCTGGGAATTGAACTCAGAACCTCTGGAAGAACAGTCAGTGCTCTTAACTTCTGAGCCATCTCTCCAGCCCCTCCCCCACTATCTCATTTTGTGAATTTCTTCAAAGAAATTGTCTTCACTGGGCCACTCTGCTTCTTCACTTATATAAGGGAGTTAATATGAATAGAAAATTTTCTGTATTTATTTCCAACTCAAAAAAAATATTTGTGATATGCTATAAAGCCATTTTGACCCATTCTTCATTGCAAAACCATCATCATGTGACTGTATTCTTTACACTACGACAAAATACGTGTCAAGAAGCAATTTCAAGAAGGAAGGGTTTACTCTGGCTCACAGAAGGAAGGTTTTACTCTGGCTCACAGTTCAATGGGCTACATTCTCTCCTGGCACAGAAGCTCTGTAACAGGGGTGAGCAGCCAGCTGCTCATAATGCATTAGCAGTCTGTGAACAGGAAGCAGGACCAGACTATAAAACCTTAAAGCCCGTCCCTAGTGACCAGCTTCCTTCAGCAAAGTTCTGTAAGGTTACAGAACTTTCCCAGACAGTAACACCTGCTAGGGAGCCTTAGTGCTCAGACACACGAGCCTATGGGAGACCTTCCACATTCAAACCTCAATAGGGATGACCTTGGCTTTTCTTGTTTCGGTGGCTTCAAAAGAGATTGTTCTGAGGTCATTATACAAGTTCGTTTTTAGCATCAGATACGCAGTACACACAGGCAGATGATGCTGATTGGACACTGACCATGACCGTGTCTATTTATCATCCCAGTGTTTGCTTACTTACCAGAGAAGTCTAGCAAACTTGTAAAAGACTCAAACACATTAGTGCATGTTGTTATAAAAAAGCACAGCTTAGCCTATGGTAGCATTTTTTCATCTAAAGAAAAAGGTTTCATTTTGCTGTTTTATACCTGATTGAGCATGTTGATTTTCCATCAGGAGGAAGTTTTTATAATTCTTTTATAGTAATTTTTTCCCACAGTCACAGAGAAGAATGGTATTGATTTGTAGATAACCATGGGAAATTCTGCTCAATACTGTCTAGTAAAGGGTTCATGTTCTCTGAGTCAAAACTTTTCCTATGTTCAGCATTAGTGCAAACAAAATTCCCCAGTCCTGTGGGAAGCTTCCTAGTGAGTTGTAGATTGCAACCAAATGAAAATTGATTATTCATGTAACCCAGTTAAAAGCAACTGTAAAAATCATCTCTCCTGGCTTAATCCACCGTTTCACTCAGGCGTCTCAAAAAGACAGAGCTAAAATTAAACATCTTCTCATCTTGGCATGGAGATTATCACCAGCATGGATCCTTGAAGAGGGATGAGATATTGATGGAGCGATCTCGACAGAAGATAATTTCTTCAAACAGGAGAAACCAAAACTGCTGTAAAAGAGGAGAAAAGCACAAGACATTTCATAAGTTATGACATAAAGTTGCAGGTGATGTTGATTTGGAATGTTGAGCTTAATGGTAGAAGAGGAAATCCTGTGACGACACAAGAGAAAGAGCTCACTACTCAGGCTTCACAGGTCACACTGATAGGTACCCAAGGAAGGGAGGTTGGAAGATTTGGGCTAGATTCTGAGCCACAATAGACAACACATCACTGTGCAAATGGCTTGACCTTTAAATAATGGAATTTCTTCATCTCTAAGAGGAACACTCTTGTTATCTGGTTCATGCAGTTTCTCCTGTGTTGCAGTTTCTCCTGTGTTGCAGTTTCTTGTACATTGCAGGACGTTTGTCACCCAGAGGGCTCTGCCACAGAGTGATATCATTAGTTCAACCACAGTTGTGACAAGTGAAAATGGCCCCCTTACCCCACAGGGCGGTACTTCCTCTAACTCCGTGGCTCTCAACCTTCTCAATGCTGTGACCCTTTAATAGGTGAGGTAATCCTCACCCATAAAATTATTTTTGTTGCAACTTCATAACTAATTTTGTTACTGTTAGGAATGTGTAAATATCTTTATTTTTTTTAATTTTTATTATTAAAAAATATTTTTATTTTGTAGTGGTATTAGGTGACTCCTTTTTAAGGGTTATTGGACTCTCAAAAAGGTTGTGATCCATATAGGTCGAGAATCGCTGTGCTATGTACCATGGGCACCTATAGGCCTCTGCAGTCTGTTTGCCTCCAAGGTGTGTTAATTTCTTTCTGTTTGTCACTTTATCGAAGCATATGCTGGGGGACACGGACCTATCACACTTTGGATGGTTTGAAAGTATCATTCCTGTTTCATGGCTCAGGTCTACCAGGATCGCTATGTCCTGGAAATTGTCTCTGTTCTACCTTACAGGTGCTGCCTGAGACCTGACTTCTGAACCTATGTTATAACAGTTGCCATGGCACCCCGGCACTACCCAATCCATTTCTTTCTGGGCCTCAGGCTGTGAGTTCAATGACAATGCAGACTGTACCATGTTTACTCTCTATCTTCAGCAAAGAAGATAGATCTAGCACATGAAAACATCCTATGAAGCATTGAAAAAAGATGGGGGAATACTGAAGTTAGATATTTTTTTCTTTTATTCCCCACATGTAACTTGTAATTTGGAGGCAGGAGGGGTGACTGAGTGGCTGTGAGTACTTGCTGTCTTCTTCCAGAGTTAGAATTCAGTTCCCAGCACCCATGTTGGGCAGGGTAGCTCAAAAATGCCTGAAATGCCAGCCTCGGGGTCAGGGGGGATGTGACACAGTCTCTGTGGGCACCTGCACTCATGTGGTCTCTCTCTCTCTCTCTCTCTCTCTCTCTCTCTCTCTCTCTCACACACACACACACACACACACAGAGAGAGAGAGAGAGAGAGAGAGAGAGAGAGAGAGAGAGAGAAAGAATAAAATTAATCTTTGAAAGAAAATTTCATTTCCCTCAAAGGAATTTTTACTACATTACCAGGTTAGAACAGAGAAACACAGAGCTGAGGAATCACAATAGATGATAATAACAGCAATTCAACAAAAGCAATCATGACCAGCACTAAGTTGGAGCCAAGTCATAATTACAAATATTGTTTCTGAAGATCTTGTTCTGGGTCAGGCTCTTTGCAATCCTCATTTGCTCTGCTCCATGTTGGAAGGTGAACCAGGCTTCATTCTCAGCTGCTGACCCTATACTTACACGGCCCTAGCACGTGGGCTTAGCTTATGGAGTCTATGGATTGTCTTCCAGACCTGTGACTTTCTTCTTGGATAATTTTTCTTTGCATTGGGTAGATGAAGGAACTAAGGCTTGGAGAATTAGAATAGCTTGTTCATTCAAGCAGGCAGTGGGCACTCTTAATCACTAAGTGATCTCTCCATCTCCATGCTTGCCTTTCTTATTTCTCAATATCATATCACCAAGAATTAACTACTTTGTGGCTATGGACATTGTAGCTATCCATTCATCTTCATAGTCACAATAGTCCATGATAGGAATATCTTCATTTTCTCCTGGATCAGTACTTTTGAATGTCACCTACTCATCCACTGCTTCAAGTCATCCTCCGTTGCTTTTTCAACAGTAACAGGTCTGTAAACATTGTACCTTCATCAGTACTGGTGAGGAAAAAAGACTTTCTTGCCTTGTGCTTGCAAGGTTGTTGCTTCCTACATGTATTCTCCAAGGCCAGGGTCTTATACTAATCCATGGCAGGCCACAGAATCAGGGCCCAGCAAGATGTGCAGTTG
The DNA here is from genome assembly GCA_902729485.2 of Mus minutoides. Taxonomy (NCBI): domain Eukaryota; kingdom Metazoa; phylum Chordata; class Mammalia; order Rodentia; family Muridae; genus Mus; species Mus minutoides. The sequence continues at coordinate 5,276,140 of LR749498.1, read as the reverse complement.
CTCTATGGGAAGCTTCCCACGGTTCCCTTTATGTGGCTTTGCAATATGCTAAACACAGTGCCTCATCAGATCATGTTGGCATCTCAAGGAGTAGTTGTCCATTAAAGGATTAAAGTTGGGTCTCTAGTATCCAGCAAGCCATAGCTCAGACTGCTCGATGAAGGCTCAGTCTGAATTTCTCTTCTTCTGTGCTAAGTCAGCACTAGGGGCAGTGACCATTAGTCTGGCCCCTTATGGCAGTTAGAATCTTATGGAGGCTTAATGTTTTCTGTTCCAATTACTGAGTTGTTACTTTGTCTCTTGACGAACACTGACTGGCATGGTTTGTTCTGCAACTTCACTTACTGTACATGTGATTCTATGAATATTCTTGCAAAGGTCTCCTGTGTACATGAGCAATAATTTTGCTTTTGCAGAGGAATGCAATTGTGCCACCATAATGTATGCATAAGTTAAACTTGATGAGATCTTCCCAAATTACTATGTTAGTGTGATGAGAAAGCCATGATCCTCATTCTTTCCATCCCTTTTTCTTATTGTATAACTTAGTTTTCGTCAACCACAAGGGCAGAAAATGACCTATCACTGGCGTCCCTATTTATATTCTCCTGATTAAGTATGAACTTGTACATAGCTCCACATCCTTATTGATGACGCTTTTCCTGTCTTTTTTCACTGACCCTTTCAGACTGCTTACTTTCCTATTGATTTATCTTCTTGTCACTTTGAGTTTTAAATTTTATTCATATATATCCTCATTCTGTAGTCTTTGTCTAATTTATTTATCCTTTAAAAACCTGGAAGACAGAACTTTTACATTTTATTTCTGTAAAATTCATCAATCCCATTTTATGGGTAAGATTATATCTTGCTTGAGAGATTCTTATTTATGCTAAAGCCAAATATGTTTGCCCCTAAATTATCTCCTAACTTTTTGCAATTTTGATTTTGACATTTGGGTTCAGAAGACTGATATTTGTATATGAGTCTGTAACCTCATTTAATCTTTGCATGATATATAAGTATATAATTTACCCTCCTTTTCACTATGCTCGTTCATGCCTCTTTGCCATATGTGAAAATTCCTTACAGGACTGGATCAGTTTCTGTATTTTCAATTTTGTCCCTTTTAGAACTTTATTTTCTGTGTATGAGATTAAGGATGCTAAGATGATGATAATTGGTTACAAACGGGTGTTGACAGTTACAAAGAGTCTATCAAGCACTGTATTGGGCAACTTGCTTGCTTTTTATCCTTTGGTCCTTGGCAGTGTCCTCTGAATTACACACCATCGTTCATGTTTCACATATGAGAAAACGGATGCTCAGGAGCCTGTGTGACTTGTCTCATCTCATCCAGTTTGTTAGGGGTGGAGGCCAGGATGCAGATCCAAATTCTGTGGTTCTTTCTATGATACTATATTGTTTTTCCTAAATCATCCAAATTGAATTAATTCATATCTTTAAGAACTGGCGCTGGAGTAAGATCAATGTAAGAATAATTCTATAATTTAGGCATTTCTTATCGTTGGAAGACAGACTTTGGAACACGGAGCTAAGTTGAAGCACACGAGCATCTGTAAGCTTGTCCTTGGCATTAAGGGAATGGGCTATGGGCCACAGGCTCATTCTGTCACCTACCAGCTGGTGGAGTTGGATAGTCATATACCATCCTGTCTGTTCCATTGGCCATGGGAGTAGATATGGTGGAACCCATGGCATGTGAAAAGAGCAGAGACCAGCAAGCCTGGAATTCAGATTCTAGCTCCCCCACGGATTGTGTAAATGCGGAAACATCGCTTTCTGCTTACTGAGCCTTTAGTTTTACATTTGTAACATAAGGGAATTAGACATCACCTTGTATTTCTTTTATCAAGCAGGAAACCTCTCTTGAATGTCTAGCACCATGGTTGGCTCACATAAGGCAGTGTGTAGATAAAAGCAGTCTATTTCCCCTTAGAAGTGAGTGGCAAGGAAACCAGAGGAGACTCTCAAGGCAGTTAGCAGAGCTCCTCTCTAGAAATACACTTCTCCATAGGGGACTTTTGTCTTGCCAGGAAGGACTTCAGTTCTTATGGGGACCAAGACCATTAAGCACAGTATCTGCCACAACACAAAAATTTCAGACATGAATGCCCCTCCAAAGATAGGAAGGACAAAGAGAACATTGCTTCTCTTAATACAGCTCAAACTTTCAACCTCACCTGATGGTTGAGTAAGTTGTAAGGTGAGTGAAGAAGGTGTTCAGTGTTCAGCGATTGATGCTGGCCTAGTGATGAGATTTCAATGATGGGGACAAAGAAACACCAGCATCTTCCTGGGCTGCACAGTGATGGGAGATAGTAGGCCTTGTTGGCCCAGCTGCTGCTGTTGCCATACCATTCTCTAACCATGTCTACTCCAAGCTTGAGAATCATTTCTCCAGGAAAATCAGCTACTCTTGCTCATTTGCTTTTGTGAACCTTCCTTTCCTTGTTGCTCCAACTAAGAGAGCCATTAAGAAGTTCCACAGGCATGGTGGCAGCAACACACCCCAAGCAATAGTCACCCTTTTTAAGTACTCCTATGCCTGTTAAGCTGCTCTGGAAGTCTAATTCACAATGGTACAGTAGAGGTCCCGTATCCACTGCCGCTTTTGAAGATGAGAAAGCAGAGACATTGAAATCTCATTCAACATGTTCCAAGCTGCTTTGCTTCTAAGTTTACTTAAAAATATATTTATTTAGGGTTGGAAAGTTGGTTCAGACACAAAGAGCACTTGCTGCTTCCAGAAAACCTAAATTTGGTTTTCAGCACCCATATCAGTAAGTTTTTCACACCTTTAACTCCAGCTCTAGGAGGATCTGATGCCTTCTTCTGGCCTCCATTGGCACCCTCATGTACATATATTAACTGAAACATACATATAAATGTACTTAGCCAACACAAAATGGATTCTGTGCATGTGTGTGCTTTTTGTTTTTAGTATATTTTTAGTATTTTTCTCATTAATTTTCTTTATATGTCTTTTTAGTTTGTTTTGATTTTTCCTGTTTTTTTTTTTTTTTCAGAGAGAGAGAGAGAGAACATGAAATTGGGTGAGTAGGGCAGTGAGAAGGATCTGGGAAGATCTGGAGAAAGGGAAAGAATATGATCAAAATATATATTATAAAAATTAAAATAGTCATTTAAATCTTAAAATTGTTTGTTTGTTTATTCTGTTGCCTGGGATCACACCCAGTACCTTGCATACACTATGCAGCACACTCCTAGTTATTTGGACTTTACATTTTAAGTTCCTCCATGTGGGATCTTAATTGCTCTGGTGCAAAGGTTACAATGGGACTATAATAGCAGAATGGGCCCCAAGTGATTTGTTCTTCAGAAAGGAAGACAAAGGCAACTTGGATGCACTCAGACTTGCTGTCAAGCGTCACCACTGCAGCTTGCTTCATAGCCTCCCTCCCCCCCCCCCCCCCCTTGTCTTTGAGTAGGAGTTTGCAAACCTATGGTTCAAATGCTGCAATAAATTACTATCCCAAGGAAGAGTGAATGAGTTGCTTTCTGCAAAATTTAATGGCATGATATTGAAATGTGTCTGAAGGATCAAATGCAAAATCTAGGTAATAGTCAATATTAGTAATTAAATGCTAGAAATTCCCAGTGTTGTATAGTTTCATTAGTAACTACAAATGCATAGAAGTAGGCAAAATTTATGTGCATATCACTGGGTATCATCTAGGTAGGACTTTATAGTTATCAGACCAGAATGGATTATTCAATCTTATTGCAACATCATTTCAAAGGGATTGTTTTGTTTTGTTTTGTTTTCCAGATAGTCTTACTATGTAGCTCTGGCTCTCGTAGAACTCAATTGTGGAACAGGCTGGCTTTGAACTCACAGAGATACACTTGCCTTTGTCTCCCAAGTGCTGGGATTAAAGGAATGTGCTTTTAATAGGTGCCTTTTCAGCCTGCCTGGCTGGAAGTAATAACTTTTAAAACAGGTAGGACAACAAGTCTGTGACTTCTCGTTTGTACTTAACACATTTGTCATTGCTCATTGCTTTAATAGCAGTTATTTGGTTGTTATTGTTTTAGATATTAAGTATTCATTATAAACTTTCAACCATGCTATCCAAATCAATTAAACAGTGAGATTAGTCATTTAAAAAACTATAAGATTTCACAAAGCTGATAAAAAATACTGTTTGGGTCATATACAAAGCTCTTGGCAACTGAGTATCTGGTAGAGAATGCACTGTAGAAGTACCAAAAAATAAATAAAAAGAACAGATGTCAAACAGAGAAATTTAAACATCAGAGTCCCTGGAGAAATGAGTGAGGTTCTTAATGTGTGTGTGTGGCTTTTCAAGAAAGGTGTTCTCTGTATAGCTATGTAAACCAGGCTGATCTCAAACTCACAAGGCCTTTGCCTCATGAATACTGAGATTAAAGACTTGTGACACCACTACCCAGCGCGCACATACACACATACACCATTGATGACAGGTACCATTTTAACAAGTACGTTCCTCATGGAACTATGAGTTTTTGGTCAAGTCTTGTTGATGATTTCTGGGTCAGTAAAGCAGACAGACATGTGACTGAAGGGACCAATGGTGGCTAAAATGGCTGGGACTCTTCTCAGAGTCAAAAGGGAACGCTACTTGTGACTCATAGCTTGAATGGTCAATTTGATCCAATGTAGCATTCTCTGGGAAGGACATCTCCAGGAAAGACTGTCTAAATCAGGTGTCCTGTGGGCCTGTGTCTGTCCAGGACTATCTTGAAAATGTTAGTGGAAGTGGAAAGATCTGTAAGTAATATCATTCTCTGGGAAGCCGTGAATGTAATGTGGTCGGCAGTCTTGATCTCCTGCCATTATAGCACTATGACTTCCATAATGGTGGACTGTTACCTGGAGTTCTGAGCTGAAATAAATGCTTTCTTGCCAAAGTTGCTTTTTTTTTTTTGGTCAAAGTATTTTATCACAGCAGTAGGAAATAAAAGACCTAAGAAATTATTAATGATTATGTTTTGACTGCTGTGCTTCTGTGGGTAAAAGGGATGTGTGATCACTTTTTTTTAAATAGCGGGCTCAGAGGAAGGAAGCACAGGACCTGTAGGGTGTAAGTCCTGGTGTGTGGTTGATGCCCACATCCTGCCCATTAAAAGGGAGGTCATTACTCCAAAGATTAAGACTTTGTTCTGTGAAGGCAGAAACTGTGCCAGCTTTACTTAACCACTACACAATTAATAATCTAACATAGCTTAATAAACCATGCAGTTATAATGGTATGAAACTAAACCTATTTTTTACAGGATGGGAAAACATGCCAGCCTCCAGTTTTATAAATCTAATAACTTGGAAACTCAGATGTTCATTTTATCATGATCTTATCGTGATTTTATCAATATACTAACTTATAATTTTAAGGAAACAAGCCTTGTCTAGCTTTTGTTGGAAAAATACTGCCTTTGTGAAATTCATGTTCCATACCCTATCAGTTCTCTGGGTTATTAGATGTACAAATGACCCTGGTGTTATAATAATATCCTGGTCTGTCCCTTGTTCACTGTCTGTTTTTTTTTTTTATTTTATATTTTGTATAGCTAATCGAAGGCCTAGCAGTGTTTATTAAATGACTCTCCTGTAGCCGCTGAGTTCCAATGCAAGGATCACAATTCACTTCCCACTTCTGCTTCATCCTTCTCAGCTATTTGTTAATCTCTGATCCAAATTCAAAACAAAACATGTCCAAGTCACTCAAATTGTATAGTTTACAAAAGATTTAGTTATTTCTATTTTATGTGTATGAGTGTTCTTCTATATTACGTATGCACATCCTGTGCATGCCTGCTGCCCACGGAGGCCACAAGAGGGCTTTGGATTCCCTAGGACAGGAGTTATAGAGGTTTAGGAGCCATCATGTGGGTGATGGAAACTGGACCCAGAAGTCAGTCCTCTTAAGTGCTGAGTCATCTCTCCAGCCCTACTTTAGCTAGTATTGATAATGAATTGAGAATGATCTCCCATGTCCTGGTTTATCTTTGTCTTTTGTATTACACTTTGAAAAGTTTCCCACATTTTTATTTTTGAATCATTTATGTCCTGTAAATTTTTTGTTCTGATTTGTTTAAAATTGTTAGAACTCTCATATTTGATATCTTTTTGGCTCTTCTATGCTATTGTTTCTCTCTTTCTCTCTTTCTCTCTCTCTTTCTCTCTCTCTCTTTCTCTCTCTCTTTCTCTCTCTCTCTCTCTCTCTCTCTCTCTCTCTCTCTCTCTCTCACACGCACACACACACACACACCTCTATACTCTGATAGGTCCATTCTACCCTGAACCACAGGGTGCACTATGGTCCTCTATTTTTACTTACCTACAATTTCTCTTTCCAATGTTGTGAAACTTAGTTCTCCCATTTGACAGCCACTTGCTTACTTTAGCTATACGGTTGTCAGTATAAATATCATTATTTGTCACATTTGAGGTAGTTCTTTTTTGTAATCATTATGTAACTGGATTTATTTGAAAAAAAATAATGGGTTGGGTACCTTATTAATGTATAGAGTACTTTCTGGCCCTTTTAAATTTCCTGTGACTATTGATCTATTTGTTTTATTTTGCTTATGTTTTATTTAGAGTTTTCTATTGACTCTCCTTTCTCTTCCCCCTTGTTATTTTCTGGCAAAGCTTTGTTTTTGTTAAAAAAAAATCATCTCATTGCATATGACAAGGGCTCTTCAACCTTTCCTCACTTTTAAACTCCTAAAGCAAAGCTGCATCCCGTATCCAAATAGTGTGATTTTTCAGGGTAGTGAACACATAACACAGTTCTTGATCATTTTCTTGTCCTGTAAGCTCAGGGCTCATCTTGTGCCCCAGGAGCTTCAGGAACTCTGACTTTTCCCAGACATAACAAAGTCCCTTTAAATCTTGTCATGTTTATCCTTAGGAGTGGGCAGATGCATTTCAAAGGAGCAGACTTGTAAGAGCTGACATCTGGGAGGCATTTGTTCTTAGGAGTATATCTGAATTTCAATCTGTCAGAATTTCCCTGTCAGATCTTGGTGACAGGGAAACCTTGGTGAGAATGGAAGCTCGTGTCCATGCAGAACAGACATCTTCACTTGGACCTTGTTCCTGAGGTGAGGATTCAGATTTATTCTGCAGAACTTTCTCTGCCATTCAGATCCATAAGCTCCGTTTTTTCTCCCTCTTCCCTTTCTTTTGTTCACCTGTCCTCCTCATCTCTTCTTTTATTTCTCCCCTTTTCCTTCCCACCTCCCTTTGCTCCTCTTCAGTCTTCTCTTCTTCTGATTTTCTCTTCTACCTTTTGAGTTCAAATCTCAGCTCTTTCTATCATTATCTGAGCAAATTTAGGAGTCAGCTAACATAAATAACATGAATTTTCTTTATTGTGTGATATGGTCATTGATACCATCACTGAAGAGTTTGTGTGTGATATAAACACCTGCCATACAGTAGGTATTGAACATGGTAGGCATAATCATAGCTACTGTATCCTATCAGACTCTACTCTGTTCTCTTTCATCAGGTTTGCTTCTGGTAGGTTGAAGGCCACTCATAGAGGTCCTTAGTTCTGGTAAATTTACATCTGCCTATATCCCACCAGGGTCAGAGGGGTCAGGGTGGCAATTTTCCATTTGCCTACAACCAACAACTTTGAACTCAGAGGACTAAGACTGAAATGTAAAACCTACTTAAGAGCCTGCCTTTGGATAATTGTGTCGAATGTGGTGAATTACAATTCAGTTTACACAGCTTGAGAAGGTTTCCTAGACACCTAAAAACAAGAAGGGTTTAAAATGAGAATCCACGAGAAATGATTTGCCTGGTACTAGACAATGCTCATGATCAACTAATAATAACTTACTATCTATAAAGCTCTTAATACTGCTGTTTTATTGGGTGCACTCAATAACATTATGAGGTAGGTACTACTACTACTACCACTATTATTATTATTATTATTATTATTATTATTTTATCTACAGGGAAAATAAAATACAGAATGAAAAAGTGGTCATACAACCTAAACCTTGGGTGAATTTCTGGATTTCACTGAAGAACTTACTGCATTGTTAGCCAGTGTCATGTGGTAGTTCTTATACCTTTGGACTGGAAAGAAATGTGATACAAAGCAATTGTTGTGTGAACCTTGGGAGCAGGCTGCTAGAAACCATAGGATGAACTCCCATGAAAATCTAGGCACTATCTTCCTATGCAATGAACCTTGACCAAGAAGATGGGAGAAAAATACTTATTAATTTTTTTCTTTAATTCTTTCTCCCATCCAATTTCATACTATGCTGTGTTAGTTTTCTGGGGCTTTCATAACGAAACATCATAGAAAGAGGTCCTTACAACCCAAACAGACAACAGTTTGTTTTCTCCTGGTTCTAATGCCTAGCCATTTGAGATCACAGTATGATCAAGGTTGGTTCTTCCCAGGGCTATCAGTGCATTCATGGTTACCTTGTACACACACATTCTTTGCTCTGAGCATTCACATTCCTGATCTCCTTTTTGTCCCCAAATTTCCTTTCCTTGTGACACCAATCAGTTTGGATTCAGCCAGTCACAATGGTTTCATTCTAACTTAATTAATTTTTTAAAAAGATTTCTTTATTTTTATATATGGGAGTAAACTGCTGTTATCTTCAGTCACACCAGAAGAGGGCACTGCATTCCCTTATAGATGGTTGCAAGCCATCATGTGGTTGCTGGGAATTGAACTCAGGACCTCAGTGCTCTTACCCTCTGAGTCATTTCTTCAGCCCCACTTAATCACCTTTTTTAAAGGTCTGCAATCAAACACAATTCCATTTGGAGGTTCAGGGAGTTAAGGAGTGTATTAATTATTTTTGTGTCACCTTGACTAAGATAACTAGGAGAACAACCAAAAAGGATGTTCATGATTTCAGAGGATTCAGTTCATGGTTTCTTGGTCCCATGTCCTTGTCTAGAACACTATGGTGGCAAGCACATGTGGAAAATCATTATACCATGCTGGACAGGAAACAAAAAGAAAAAGGGACTGAGTGTCTACTCTACACCAGTGATGTGCCTTCTCCAGCAAGGTCCCTGCCCTCAGTTTCTACAACCTCATAATAGTACCACGAAATGGAGACAAAATGTTCAAAACATGAGCCTATGTGAGGCATTCCATATTCAAGCCATAATATTTTGTTCTTGACTCTCATATGCAAGTTACTTTAAAAATCATTGTAGGCTGGTTCACAGCCTTCCTAATGCTGTGACCCCTTAATACACAGTTCCTGTCACTTTGTGGTGTATCCTAGCCATAACATTGTTTCATTGCTACTTCATAAATCTGATTTTGCTTTTGCTATAAGTCATAATATAAATTATCTAATATGCAGGATATCTGATATATGACCCTCCAACGGGGTCACATCACACAGGTTGAGAACCACTGTTCTAGGGGATCCTATAGCTAACAGTTCTCCTTGAGTCTCAGAAGAGACTGTAAATACTTTGGTGACTCGTGGAGATGGACTAAATGTGTTTTACAACATAAAATAGATATACTAGTGGTGAGAACCAAGAGGAGAATGTTACGGCCTGAATATATAATGTCCCTTAGAGGGTTATTCTCAGTCCCCGAAGCACTAGCATCCTGGAGTGATAAGGTGAAAGAGAATCTCAGTGTCCAGTCAGGCCTCACACCTTCACTAAGAACATTGTGTCCAAAAGGCTTGAACCTGCCAAACATTTCCAAACTTTGGCCTTTTCTTGTGTCTTTTCTTCTGCCCAGGATGATCTCACACATCTCTCTCGTCTGCCTAGTGTCTGCCAATCTTAGACACTGCTTTCTGTGACCTCCTCTGTGGAGGCCCCCCCCAGCCAATTATCACCTTCTGTTCCTCTGTTCCCATCACTTTTCTTTGCAAAAATTGACAAAAAGATCAATAATGCTTTTTTGACTAATGATACAACACTTATCATTTAATTAGTGTTAATTATTGTGTCCGTGTTGTTTGTATTTTCTCACGTCACATAATGCCCTCAGGTCAACTCTTGTGTTTAACCTGGTCTTCTGTCACTATTATATGGAGCTGGAAAAGATCAGGGTGGGGGAATGTGTACAACTGCAAAGGAAAGAGCTGTGAAGCCAGCATGAAGCATGCTCCACAGGCAAGAAAAGGCTCATAAGCAGATAGAACAAATGGCCATAAGACATGCACCCCAAATGCCACTTAGTGGAGGATAAAGCTAGGATCATCAATCAATTAGGGGAAAGAGTTATTTTATTTTTGATTAATTAATTAATTAATTGATTAATTAATTGGTTTTCATAGACAGGGTTTCTCTTTATAGCCCTGGCTGTCCTGGAACTCACTTTGTAGATCAGGCTGGCCTCGAACTCAGAAATCAGCCTGCCTCTGCCTCCCTAGTGCTGGGATTAAAGTGCACCACCGCGCACTCCTTTAATATGTTCAATTAATTAAAATCCATTAAGCCAGCACAGTAGTTTCATATTCATTTATTAATCACTGGTTAAAAATCAGCTATAGATTAGAATGGTTATTACAAATTTGCACATATATTTTCAAGGGTATCTATTTTTTTATAGAGAAACCCACACAAAGAGAAATAATAGTGTACTCTTTACTCAAAACTTCTTAAATTTTTATTATATTTCCTTATATGTGTATGCTTGTGTGTGGGTGTGCTTGAGTATGTGTGTGTAGGGTAAGTCTGTGGAGATTACAGAACTTGAGAGAGGGTCTGCTCTCTATCTACATCAACCATGTGAAACCTGGGAATCGAACTCAGGTTGTCAGGCTTGGTGGCAAGTTCCTTCACCTGCTGAGCTGATTTGCAGCCTTAGTTAAGATACTTTCAATGCACAAAGATTCCTTTCACTGTGTATACCTCACTTTTTCTCATCCCAAGGCCCTTTTTCAGAAATCACGCTCATATGAAGCTGCTGCATGTTTTCCTATCTTCCCATACATCCAAAGAACTTTTACTATTACTTTATTTTCATATCAGCTACATGTGACAGCTTTGAAGTTAAATTCTACATAGTTGAAAGTTTTCTAATTATTTCAATTTTTTCCTTTATGTTGTATATTTAGCTCGATGGTTCTCAACCTGTGAGTCACAACTCCTTTAGGGTCCAATGACCCTTTCACAGTGGTCACATATCATATATCCTGCGTATCAGATATTTACATTATGATTCATAAGAGTAGCCCAATTAAAGTTATGAAGTAGCAATGAAAATATTTTTTTGGTTGGTGGGCACCATAACATAAAGCACTGTATTAGAGGGTTAGGAAGGTTGAGAACCACTGTGTTAGTTGATGTTTTTCAAGCATCCTCTGTGTCCTGTGTCCTGATGCTGTTCTAGAAACCTGTGCTGAATCAGTTAAAGAAGCACAAAAATCCTTTTGTTTATGAAACTTACGTTTTAGTGCAAGCTGGTGGACTCTGTCCACATGAAATTTTAATCAAACGTTATGTTCTACATAATGTAGTCATACTATAAGGAAAGTAACATAAGGTAGTCATACTATAAGGAAAGAAAAAGTAGAACAGAAAAAGTCGGGGTCAAGAGAGCTAGAATTCCAGAATGAGCAGGTGAAATTTTCAGTGGGATGATTAGGGTAGATCTCTCAAAAGGTGATACTTGAGCCAAAACTTGAGAAAGGGTTGCCTAGCAACTGTTCCAAGGGAGAATCTCAAATAAAGGTCTTGAGCAGGTCAGCAGGCATGGTTTAAGAACAGGGAGGAGACCAATGGGGTTAGGAACTTTACAAAAAGCTTGCATAAAGGGGCTGTAGCCTCATAAAGAACTCACCAAGGAAGTAACTGAAGGAAATTTGAGTTGATGAATGACTTGGTAGAACTATTTGATAAAACAAAAAACAAAAAACAAAAATCCACTTTGGCTGCTTCATTGGCTGCAGCGCAAGGAGAGCAATCCTGGAGGTAGAGAAGGGTGTCCCTTTGCGTGGATACAGTGATTGAGCATCCAGTGGATAGCAGTGCATGTGATGGGAACCATTTGGATTTAGGGTGCATGGTAGCGTGTATACGCTAACGGAACAAACAGGATAATTCCAAGGATTTCAGCCTGAGCAACTGAAGCTAGGTGGATTGAGTTGCCTTCAGCTGACCTGAGCAGGGCAGTGGGTCCCCGAAAGACTTTGATTTTGTTAAGTTTAAGTTCTATGCTAGTCACACAAATGGAGACAAATCCTTTCCAACTTAAGTTTTGTGTTTGATTTGCTTTAAGGTTTTCTTTACCAGTACAGCCAGAGTTCCTCATATCACCTACCCGATGGTCTACCTTCTCAGCTCTGACTTTCCGTGACACATCCACAGTCATGTGAATGTCCACTGATGATCGGTAGTCACCCACATGCCCATTGGTGCTTAGCTCAGACCACGCATTTTCTTCACTAATGAAGTTGCCTTGCCTGCGTTCTACTACTTCAATGTGACTTTTGATGGTAGATGGGGTGGGGAGGGGTTGGGCCTCAGAGTTGTTTTTATTTAATTCTCTTGATCAGGGTTGCCAAGATTTCACTGTCACAATAACATAATAAAGAATTGTGTCAAAAAAAAAAAAAAGAATTGTGTCCTTAATACTGTTAAGTTTCAAACAGCCAGATGAAGCCACATGTCTTAAAAACTGAGCAGCACCTGGAAAACTAACATAGCTACAATGAAGGGATTTAGTCTTTTATCTCATCTTTGAATATCACAATTACTAGTGGCGTGTAGATGCCTGTTGACCACTGCACAGTTTCCCAAACCTTGGTCCTTTCTGTGAAGTCTTGTTCTTTATTATAGGAACCAATGAAAAGTCAACTTGACAAAGTCATGCTATAGACAATGAAACTGGAATTGACTTCTGACGGGAGTCCATGGGCAGGCTCAAAGCTGTGGTCAGTGTGTGCATCTGTTCACATATGTAGAGCTCATGTGTGTGCAGGTATGCATGTATGTGGGGGCAGAGATTGATATGAGATGGCTCCCCGCACGCCTCTTCCCTTTATTTATGGAGTCAGGAATCTCAGTGAACTTGGGGCTCACCTCCAGGTGGAGTCTAGCTTGCTATCTGGTCCAGGGATTGCCTGTATTTGTTTCCCAAGTGATGGGATTAAAATGGTCCTCCTTCAGTGGGAGTCCCGAGGGTCTCAAGTCTGCTTCCCCTGCTTCTACTTTCTCTGCTGAGCCATCTCCCTGACTCCTCCCTTGAAATTTAAAATGTTTCAAGGCACCCCTTTGAATTCATTGAATTATGCTAAATGTCTCCCTGTGCAGTTAAAACTCCATGTCTTAGTCATTGTTGGATATTTCCTGAGCATGTGAGTCTGCCAACTTACACACACACACACACACACACACACACACACACACACACACACACACAGAGAGAGAGAGAGAGAGAGAGAGAGAGAGAGAAACATACATAGACACACACACACACACACACACACACACACACACACACACACACCCTGCAAAATTAGACTATTGTTAAACTGAATTTACAGAGTAAATTAGAGATAATTGAGATTTTTGCCTTTAAAACATGGTAAAAATATTTTCACTTTTATTCTTGTATTTATACAGATCTTTTAAATTGTGTTTCCTTTTTTTTCTTCTATGTCCTCTAATGAATGGTTGTAGCCATTACAAAATGGAAAGCTTTTCTTCCCCATCCTCAAATTTCATGGCTATTTATTTTGAATATTTATGATTTCTTTTGTATTTAATGAAGTTTGGAAATTCTATTAACTTCATTACTTTTGGATGCTTTTCTATGTATATTGTAGCATTATAGTATTCACATATTGAAGGGCGTTTATCTTCTTTGCTCTGTTAGTCTCCTTCCCTCTAATCAATGACAGAGAATAGTAGCTAGCATCTTTGTTTTGTTTCTGATTTTACTGGAAAGAATAATGAAATATGATCATTTGCTACAATGTGGTGGTGTTTTCTCTTAGGTTAAAGAAGAGGGTTTTTTTGTTGTTCTTTTGCTTTTTGTTGTTTTTTTATGACTACACACACACACATGTATGTATGTATGTATGTATGTATGTATGTATGTATGTATGTATATGTGTGTGTGTGTGAGTGTTGTTTTAAATGGAAATTGCCCATATGGGCTGGCATGCTCCCTCTAAGAGCCAAAGAGCTAACAAAACTCCAACACCAGGCATGAGAAGCCCTCCTTCAAGTTTTTGGTCAGGGTTGTCCAAGAGATTTACAAAACATGACAGGCTGTTACTATGGTCCTTTGTTGCATATTCCCCCAGCCCTGTCCCCTGCAACGTGGAGGTGGAAGGGACGGACCTATTTTTGAAGACACCATGCATTTGAGACACAGGGCCCAGAGGCCCCTGAGCAGGAACTGTCTTACTCACAAGTTGTAGATTCTGTTTTCCATATAAGGAAGCCTTCTTTCTTCTCAGGGTTCAAGTAGTAATGTGGTTAAGGGCCATTCAAATGGCAGCCCCAGGTGCACAATGTACCTCATGCCCAACCACACATGGCAGCCATGTTTGTTCAGTTGTCCATGTTAACCCTGCATTGTTTGATTTTTTGGCTGCTTCTGTATACTTCAGATTCTGGTGGCCAATGAGATTATGTATTTCTGTGATTAATGATGCATAAAGTTGGTAGTATTATTTTAAAGCATGGCTGTTTTTTCACCCACCATGTACTGTGATCTGCATTGGGAGTGCAAGGACAGGGTGAAATGGTTTACTTGGGAACTCTCAAACCTATCTTGATTGATAGCTAGCATTAATTTTAATAACAAAATGTTTGAAATCACCTAACTCTCAAGCCTAGGGAAAGGATAACTAAATTATAATATTTTCAGAGTGTGGAATTCCATGTGGCTCTCTCAAGATTTTAAAACATTTTAATGACATTTTAGAATCCTCATACTGATGGGGAGAACAAAGCTTTCAGATTGTGTGTGTATTGTAGCACCAACTAAGTAAAAATAGTGCACACTGCTGTGTAAACAGACCGGAAAGAACTATTGTATCAGGATAGTCACCATTTAGATTCTCTGCATGTTGTTTCTGAGTGGTTGAATCACTAAACACTTTCACAGCTTTGGGACTCTCATAATGAATATTCATCCCACTGGTTAGCAGATACATGTCAGAAACGTAGTAAGAGCAACAGGGCACATATCACTTTGGACTCTTCTGCAGATCCAGTTTGTTTCTTTATCAAACCTTAGGTACCCTCAGACCAAACAGTAGTACCACTTGAAGAATGGCAGTCAGACTCACAGGACCATCATGGCATGACTTTTCCTGGGAAGATCAGAACAGACATCTATCCACCCAAATGACAGACCAAAGAAAGAATTCTTTCCAAGACTAGTTTAGTTTAGTGAACTAGTAAGTCTATTGGATTGTTTATGGGAGTACGGTGAGGGGTTAACCTCATGAAAGTGGGTGATTTACAGTCAGGTGCACCACTGAAAAGTCCATCAGAGTAGATGGC
Source organism: Mus minutoides (assembly GCA_902729485.2). Classification (NCBI taxonomy): domain Eukaryota; kingdom Metazoa; phylum Chordata; class Mammalia; order Rodentia; family Muridae; genus Mus; species Mus minutoides. The sequence continues at coordinate 5,260,620 of LR749498.1, read as the reverse complement.
CCACAAAAGCTGAGTCTCTGAACCTCCCCAGAAAGCTTGCAGGCGAGTCATCAAGTCCCAGCTTCTCCTTTCCCTAGCAATTATTATTTGGCATGTTTCTTTTACTTCCTGAGTCTTACCACCATCCTCCCTCTCTCTAGAAAGGAGGAAATAGCTATACAACAACCCAGAGCATGGGGAAGCTCTCACCACTCTGCCCTGTCGTTGAACACTCTCTGTTTACTTGTGTACTACACAACCTGTGAATCATGTTCCATCTTGCTAAGAAACCATAAAGCTGTGGCTGTCATTTCAATTACTGCATGATAGACAGAGTATGCATGTTCTAAGACTGACATGTACCGTAAGAAAATAATCTTCCATATACCAAGACTTAAATAAAAAAAAAAACAAAACAGAATCTTGCTATATAGCTCAGGGTGGCCTCGAATTTGTTCTTTAGCCAAGGCTGGCTTTAAACTTGAACCCCTCTCTGCTCTAGTCTACCCAACAACTAGAATTGTTGACATTTCCTACCATCCCCAGCTTTAGTGCAATCATCTTACCCGCAGAATCACCAAGGCTAAGGATGCATTAAAAGTATAAAAATAAGGAGTTAGACAAGCTAATGGCATTCTGTGTGGTTCTATATTGCAATTTAATTTTTCTAGCTTATTTTTCTGATTATTTTTCTAATTATTTTGATTTCTTCATAATTATGAAAAGACTTTGTTCCATGAACCCATCAGCTGTGCCTCCTCTTTGAGTCTCCGATCTTCAGCACTAAAATAATAATCATCATATTGACTTTGGAGGTTTGATGGGCTCAGTCAAGGTCAGTTGTGGAAACTGTCTTACATATAACAGTTAATATGTGAGAAGATCCAGCACATTACTCCCTAACATTAGTCCCGGTAAGGCTATAGAGCAAGTATACTTTGGGGTTCATGGAATAAGGGGACCTTTGCTGCAGCTAAGCATCTTTCATCATGAGGTCCAAATGGTTTTATGCTGAGAAGCACACACTCTTTTGGTGACCTCTGCCTCCTCTGAGGTTCATACCTCCGTGAACCAGGAAGCTGGGCTGCATGTTGTTCTCGTCCAAGGGACATTCCCTGTGATTACCCAGAACACCGTTTTCATTTCTCAGACACCTCTGCCATGTCTTTCATCTTAGGAGAAGAGACTCTGATTGGACCTGTCAGCATCTCTAAGGAGGCCACTTGAGAGTCATTTGAAGAATTCCCAGGCGGAGTCACATCTCTGAGCCTCTGGAAAGGCCTCAGGGATGTGGTAGGTCCCAGCTGTGTCTTGCCCCAGCCTCAAGCTCTTGAAAGGCAAACATCTTGCTTCCCATGGGATTGTCAATGGGATGGTTCTTCTGCTCTTATCGTCATGGTAGAGAATGCCAGAGCCAATCAGTAATGAGATAGGACATTCTTTTTCATGATGTCACCATCTTAATATTAGAAGTATGTGATATATGAAAAATAATATCAAGTCATCATTGTTTTCTGGGCTCCTTTATGAGTGATGACTCAGAAAAGCTCGAAACCCTGGACTTCATGTACAGCTTGCAGAGAGCTCAGTCAATCATAGCCTCTCCCTTCCCTAGAAATTGTGAACTGCATTCAGAAGTTTGGGGGAGAGGATGTGTATGTCTTGTGATTTTTCAAGATCTTCCTGGGCTTTTGTTTCATTTACTTCCTGGGCCTTGTGCATTTCACTTGCTATCTGAGTCTTATAATACAAAATGCTCAGTCTTCCCTGCCTTATACTGACTCCTGAAATGGACCAGCCAAACAGGAATTATGGTTTCTAACTCTTGCATGTGAAGAAACGAGGTTCATAGAGGTTCAGGACTCTCCAAAGACTATTGTTAGAGGAGCCTGGATTGAGGTGTAGTTCTGTTTTCTTTTGAATCTTGCTTCTGAAAGAAGTCAATCTGCTGCTCAACAAGGAAAAAGATAGTTTGATGAGAAAGAAATATGGGACGTTGCTGATATCAGAAAGCCAGGACAGGGGGAAAGAGGCCAATTTGCCCAGGCTGATGTTTGAGTTAAAAGGTTCTGGTTGGTATGCGGCACAGTTAAACTGGCACCAATTAGAGTCAAGTGTAATGAAAAATAAACACAGCTGAGCTGTTAGGCTTGCTGCTACGGCCCAGCACCTGTCAGCACTTCTATTATACATTGAGGGTTTTCAAGGAATTATAAGGGCTGTAAAAATGTGTGCTGTGGTGGAACTTGACAGGAGAAAAAAGTTTCCATTTAAATAGCTTTTCAAATGTATTTTCTAAAGTTTCCAAAAATTGGTTTGGAACTTGAGTCATGAAGTTCACAACCATTTAAATAGCCCAACACCCTTCAGCTGCTGGCTCGAGTGACAAAGCACTTTAGAGTCCTGGGGTGGGGGGGCTCTGTCTCACTTTCTTTCCTCTTCCTGTGGACCCCACAAGGGTGGCGTTAGATAGCATATGCCAGGGGGCTTAGAGGAGAATGGGGAGGTCTAGAAACGACCAGGACCACAGACACTGCTGAGAATTCTAGCCCTGAAGATAGAAAATCTCAGTGTACATGAGTGTCTTCCTTTCTTTTTCCTGGCATGTACACGGTCTAATTATTTTGTCCTTTAGTTACAATGAATAGGAATGGAAGTTTTAATCTGTTATGAATCCGTTTAAGGGCTACGCAATTGAATGAATGAGTGCAGTTTTCTCCTGTGAATCTGTTCCTTATATCCAGGGACTCTGCCGGAGAGAAATGTGAAGAACACGGTGTCTATTCACAAAAGCATCTAAAAGCAAGGATGGGCCAATGGTCATCCTGGCAAAAGATTGCGTCTAAGGTATATGGAGTGAAGGTGGGACTCAGTGGGGGAAAGCAAGCAGTCTGCTCTCATCTCAGAAGTTCCAGGTATTCATTCCCTCAGACATTGTACGTCAATGTGTGGCAACATTGGCACACACAATGCTCTTGTACAATGTGTGTTATGTCTCCTCAGGAAATGTTTTGTCACACAACATGTGACCTCAGTGCTTCATGTCACGGCTAATGCCATAGTAGACACTGAAATAATACTTTGGCATAAGCCCGACAGAGGCAGGGTGTCTAAGCATGGGTTAGTGGCTCTTGACTGGATTTTGTGTAGGGCTACACTTATGAGCCCCCCAACCCCCAATTCAGACTTCACTCAAAATTTGACTTTCTAGGAATTTCCTGGCTGGCTCTGGTTCTTCATTTCGAGAAAAGTTTAATTTAGATTTCTCTGAAATGGCCACATGACCTCAAAGGATCAGAAAGGAACTCATTCTTCTAGCTTCCTCTTTTTTCCCCATACTAAACTGTTGGTTTGTGGTCACTGAGTACTAGGGTACATGCCAGACTCCATTCCAGAATTTAATCTAAAGCCATCTCACCTCCTCTTCACTGCTTGCCAGAGTCGTCCCACCTCAGGCATTTCCCCTATCCAACCATAGGACTGAATTCCATGGTTGTTTCTGCCCTCAACAAATGGGCAGCTAAAGTGACAAAATTAGAATCTACTCCAGCCAAGTTTAACCCCCTGTGACAGTCTTGGATCTTCTAATCTCTCTAGAATCTCCCTTCTTTTCCTCCCGTTCAAATATCTTGAAATAATATTTTTTTCTTCATACTTACTGTAAGTGCTACAGGTCTGAGAAGAAAGATTTCCCCAGTGCAAAGGTTAACAGCTCAGAAGAGAAGGACTCCTGGCAGCCAGGAGTCAGGCAATACCACAGTCACACTGCACAATGAACTTACCTTAAGAGATTTATTGGGAAAACACTGGAGGTGGGATGGCTCTGTTCAGGTGAGAAGAAGCAGAGAATTGAATGGGAGAGAGGCTTATGTAGGGTTGGGGTGGGGGTGGGGTAGTTCCAGGGGGTTGCAGAGTTTTCCAGGGTGGGAACTGGTGGGATTTCAAGTCCCGAGCTAGGGGCAAGTTCAGGGGTTGGTGGGACTTTGAACCCTGGAATTGAGCTTGGGCTTTCTTACCAGACACTTACTTACTTGCCTCTTATTCACTAGTCAGCTTTTGTTGCTGTTGTGAGAGAACAGGTAAGAAAAATGACCCAAGGAAGGAATCTTTATTTTGGTTCATGGTTTCAGAAATGTCTATCCATCATCTGCTGGCTTTGTGGCTTTGGGACCTGTGTATCATGGTGAAGAGTGTTCAGTGGAGAAAAGCTGCTTCCTTCACAGCAACCCGGAAGCAGAGATACTGAGCGAGGAACTGAGATAAGATACATCCTCACACACACACACACACACACACACACACACACACACACACACCACACAAGAACAAACTGAATGACCTACTTCCTCCATCAGACTTTGTCTTTAAAGGTTTACCAGTTTCCTAACAAGCCAACAGATGGTGATCTATCAGTTGATTCACAGATAGCACCAGAGCCCTTAGGAATCAAGCTCTCTCTCTCTCAATGACTGAAGCAGCTGTCGACCAAGTTTCTGCAGAACACACGAGGCTCTAGGGAGGACTTTCACTTCCAAATTGCCATACCTCATTCCAATAGATCTCTGAGTCACTTTCCCTTAGTGAATTTCAGTTGTTAAGGTCACCACTGATGTTCTTGGGTTCAAGTCCAGTGGATAGGGTTTTTTTGACTCTTCTATTAGACAGAAATATCAACACAAGGCTGTTTGAGGAATGAGTGCTTGCAAGTGTGGAAACTAAATGAGCCTTCAGCAGACACTTCTCTTTTTCTTCCTCATTCCCTTTTCATTGTAACCACTGCTGCAGCTGTCCTGACATTACTATTTTCAGGGTCTTCTACTGTGCCTGACACTGACAACCACTGTTATCTTTTGGATGATTGTTGAATATCATTTGCTGTGGACGGCTTCCTCACTTTCTGACCCTACCTCAACCCATGCCCTGGGCCTCCGTCTCCCTTCTCCTGAGATCCACAGTCCCAGATTTCTGTTTTGGGATTTTTCATTTCTTACTCATCTGTTCTCCTGGGGGAACTTCAGCCCTCGAATGCCTGCAGCTGCCATTAAATGTCAATAAATGTCATCTCTTTCTGCCACGGAGACATGCCCCCGAGCTATGTGTCCATCCTGCTGAACACTTCTTTCCCCATAGGATCAGGGGTGTGAAGATGATGCAAGTTGCTGCATCTCTAAAATCCTATGCAACGTTGTCTCTGTGTGTGTGTACATGTGTGCTATTTTTATGTATAGGCATATGAAGGCCAAGGATCAATGCCAGCTTCCTTCTTCTTCAATTACTCACATCCTTATATTTTGGCACCGGTTTTTTTCAGCTGAACCAGAGGCTTATTGACTCAACTTGACTGGCCAATGAATTCCACTTGTTTCTGTCCTTGTATCTCTGGGTTTATAAATGAGTGTTACCATATCAGTATTTCTACACAGGTCTCAGGGATCCAAACTCAGGTCCTCATATGCACACAGCAGGTATTTTAGCAGCGAAGTCCCCACCCCACCTTGTCTTGGGCTCTTGTACTGTATCGCACCACAGCAACCTTGACTCCACTCAGATGGCCTAACGTCCCACACATTGTGAATGAGCTTTATGTATGTATGTTTGTATATCTGAGCTGGGTATATCTGAGCTGGGTATGCACTAGAGTCTGCCTGTCTGTGTATGTATATGAGAATGCAGCGACTCTGGGCTCTGCTGCGTTCTGGCAGAGATGGAGCACATTTGGCAATGTGAGGTCTTGGGTACAACCACCAGATGGCATAGGGCCAGTTAGAAAGAAAGGAAGAAAGAAAGAAAGAAAAGAGGAGAGTGTAGCCAAGGAGGTCTGAGCTAGTCCCAGGGAGCAGTGACTAAAAAATTCATCATAATGACATGGAAGGTCTTGGGCCTGTCTATCAGGAATTATGGCAGAGGAACAAAATAGATTTTTAGAGCTTTAGAGACAACAGGGAACAATTTGTTTCCGATTTGATTCTGAGTGCTTGCTTCTTACATGTTTAGCTCTTAACTTTTTCATAAATATGTATATCACTTCATACTGGCATGTGAAATTATCCCATCCACTAGCTTGCTGAAGGACAAAATGTTAAGTGTTTAAATCCCAAATTCAAGAAGCCCTGGGGTTATGTAGGGACTCTTCCTATTAATGGTGTGACTGCTTTCTTAACTTAGTGTTCTGTACCTTGGGTGTTTACAATAGGATGATAGCATGTACTTCAAAGAATTGTTCACTCATGCATCTGGCACTGAGAGCCTGTGTGAGCCCCTTGCACCAAGCAGAGTGCTGACTGCCTGAGATGAAGCCATGTCTTCATTATTGAGGACTTTGGAGAACAGAGGGAGTATACATGGGAAAGAGCAGCTGGGTGGCCTGAAGGGACCATGCAGGGATGCCAAGTAGACAGGGAGGCTCTGCTTCTGTCTGGTGCAAAGAAGCTCTGTAAATACATACACAGGATCCTGAGCACAGACACTTCCAGTGAGACTCTGGAAGGGTGAGTGATGCTCAGAGAGAAGGTGGAGTGAAAAATCATCATCTTAACACAGCAGGGAGGAGGACACCCAGAAGGGGATCACCACCCAGAAAGAAGAAATGAAGAACATGGTTATATAAAAAGCAAGGGCAGAGAGAATACTGGAAGGGCTTTGTTCACAAACGAGTGTACAAAACAATGGATTCTTTTGTGACATCTTCACATATATATACCATGTACTTTGTTCATATATATCTCCTGATTACACTCTCTTATTCTGCCACTTACCTTCTATTAGTTCCCATCCTCCAGACACTCCCTCTTCTATTTTCATGTCACACACACACACACACACACACACACACACACACACACACGTATGTATGTATGTATGTATGTATGTATGTATGTATGTGCATATATATATATATATATATATATATATATATATATATATATATGATGTGTGTGTTTATGTACTCATATATGTACATGGATATATCATGCTAACATGATGAACTTTAGGCTCGTAAAATTTTCCCAAAGATAACATAATTCTTCTTTATGGCTAAATGAACTACCTCCTCTCTCTCTCTCTCTCTCTCTCTCTCTCTCTCTCTCTCTCTCTCTCTCTCTCTCTCTCTTTGTGTATGTATAATATGTGTATGCATCCTAAATTTATCAGTTGATTGGTATTTACTATGAATTGTGCGGCAATAAACATGGATGTGTAGGTATTTCTGTGATGTGTTGACTTTAAAAAACCTTCTGGTAGATACCCAAGCTTAGAGAAGCTCAATAATGTGGTAGTTGTAGTTTCAGTTAGCTTAGTTATTTGGGGAATTTCGACATTGATTTTCCACAGTGGTTTTCCTGATTGCCATCCTTACCAGCCGTGCAGCTAGGTGCTCCTTTCCCATACCTTTACCCACATTTACTACCCTTCACTGTTGTTTCTTTGAGAACTTTGAAACAAAGTCTTGCTATGCAGCCTGGGCATCATCACAGCCATCTTTCTGCCTCAGTTTCCCAGGTGCTGGGATTACAGGTGTGAGACATCTGTTTTATTGATGGCAGCCATTCTGATTGGGGCAAATTGGAATCTCAGTGTAGCTTTTCATTTCCCTAATAGCCGAGAATGGCAGATACTTCTTTGCATACGCATTAGACATTTGTGCTTTTGCGACTTGTCCATTTCATTTATAGTTGATGTTTTGACCCTTGTAGAATTCCATAAAGAAGACAGTGCTATAAACATCTCAGATTATTTAACAAGACAGAAGTTTTTATTGATTCTGGCAGGAACCATAAGGCTGGAAGACGTGGTTTGGACAGGACAATTCTTGCCTCTTTCCATGAGTCCCAAGGAGCTCACAAAGACAGAGACAGAGCAGAGACAGAGCAGGTGGTTCAGCAAGCTGTTCTAGGTAGATTTTTCTTTCTGAGTCATGATGATGTCATGATTGACATCAGTTCCTAGTCAGGGCAAGTGTGTGAGGTGGGAGATCTAGGAGAGGGTGAGCCTGTAGAGGGTTGGCATGTGGTTGTCCAGGGAGTATGGGGAATTCAAACAGTATTACACAACTTGATGAAGATAGAGACAATTAATGTGGAGTGACAGGAAGCTGTATATTTTCTGGTTTCTATATTGGCATGCCACATTCCCAGTGTAGCTGCAGAGAAGAAGGCTGGAAGCAGGATCTTCATGTATCCACACAAGTATAAAGAGAGAGTAATTGAGCTCAGGAAGGGTCAACTGACAACCATGGAAATAAGGGGCTGAGAAACAGGTTTCAAGGGACTCAGAAAAGTGGTCTGTGAAAGAATGGAAAGGAGGAAGAAAACTATAAGGGTTTGGGAGCAGTGGTCAGAGGAGGCCCACGTGTAGTCTTGGTTTCCCGATAAAGCACTTCTATGTAATGACAGATTCCTATATGATGTCATGGGTATGGCTGGCTGGATTAGGATGGAAGGAATAGTGGCAATAGCAGAGCTGATTAAGGAGCTGGAAGGTGAGATATAGCTGCGTCACTATTGTTGCGGGCTACTCGGGAGTGCAAAGAAACCCTGAGATTTGAGAGTGGTGATCTTCAGTGGGAAGAGACTGCTAAGGAGGCTGAGGTGTGCCAGACAGAGGTGAACCTGTGTTGAACGTGAGTCACCTGTGCATGATGGGGACTCATCCTCAATTACTAAAGTAATTTACCAAGAGTGTTATAACATCCTGAACTGCTACCCTAAGCCAGATTCCTTCCAGGGCCTGGAGTATCGACCTGCAGCCTTGTCCCATCACCAGCTATCCAGGGACCGACTCTGAAGGTGGCAATTCATCCTCTCATGGAGCCAACAGCAGGGGCTACCCACACGAATAAGTAGCCATGATTCCTAAGTTGGCCAAAACTAACAGGCCTGAAGACTTCCGCATGGCACTTGGGGTCAGGTTTTAAAACAGCTTGAGGATGGGCTGGGACACATGTTTCAGAACCTGTTCCTGAGGACAGGAGCTTGGAGGAGGAGGAGGAGGAGGAGGAGGAGGAGGAGGAGGAGGAGGAGGAGGAGACGGAGGAAGAGGAGGAGGAGACGGAGCTTGGTAAGGTTTCAAAAAGTATTTCAATGTCTGGCCCCACCCCAAAGTTCATTGGCAGGTGTGGTGTTTCCCTGCCGCCCAGTTGAAGTTGATACTTGAGTAGAGACCGACAAGGAGCCTGTAGCTCATAAATGGAGGCAGGTTTAAAGTTCAAGTAATAGCTGGCTGGTGACTATTTGTCTCTGACCAACACTCGGCACAAAAAAAGGTTGCACTTCTCTCTAAAATGCAGCAAATGTGGACAAATATTAGCTCTTGGAAATAAAGGGGGGAAGTTATTCATTCACTCAGCAACATTTTCTAAGCCATCAATCTTCAGGGGATTTCTATTGCTTTAATCATCAAGGTTGTTTATTTGGAGCAATTTCTGCAAGAATAAAAGTACCTTTGGCCTTTATCTGCTGTCATCAAAGCATCCATTAGGGGATGGGAGCCCTGTAGGGAGGCTCAAGGGATTATTCAGAAAGGTGCTCCCAAGTGCACAGGAATCCTGCCTTTCTCTTCCCTGGGCAGCAGTGGAGTTTAGACTGTAATCTGAAAGGTAGGTTTATCCTCAGGTCTGCAGCATTTGAACAGGATTTTGTTCAAGGCTAACCTCCAGATGAAAGTATGTTAGAGGGCTAGAACAAAGGCTGGCCGCCTGCTGATCTGCATAGAGGCTGCTGATGTCCCCCCAGCCTGGGCCTTCTGACAATGGGCCCAGGAGGCTTGCACAGTCACAGGGAGTCATCTATCATCTTCTGGGCAGAGGGTGGTGGGAGGAGAAGGCACAGGCAGCCTGCTGGAGGGGAGGGCTGATTCTGCTTGGTGAGCCAGTGGAATGAGAAAAAGAAAGTGCATAGACCCTGTGAGAAAACAAACATACAATCTCTGTGCATACAAACATACAACACACATGCTTACCCAGAAGACACAAGCATAGTCTACACTCTGGGTCACATGCTAAACAATACACACACACACACACACACACACACACACACACACACACACACTACATATATATCTGCACAAATATCCCATAAAGGCACAATGTTCACAGGTACAATGTTCACATGCACAATGTTCACGTCCACAGGCACAAACTTCACCACCCATTGCTGCCTAGAGCCATTACCTAGAACCTCTTTTTCAGCCTTCCCACCCCACCTCTTGATCTTCTTCTCCTTTATAGTACAGACCCGTATCAGCCCTTTCAGACTGGCCCTCATATTACCCTGCGCCCTTAAGAACATCATGACTCCATCTCTGTGGTGCCTTAAGCTTCCCCTGTAGGTCCTGGGGAATGAGGCCTGGGAAACCCTTTGCTGTCAGGGAGACTACTGAGTGATCACTGCACTTCTCACTGGGTCTTTGTGGAGCTTTTATTTGGTGAGCTCTGTGCTCATGGGGAAGCCAGGTCAGCAGTGACTGACAGGTTACCTCTTGCACTCATGTGGGGGCACAAATGCACCATAGAGATCCATGTAGAGACACATAACTATAGACACATATAACTCCAAGACATCTGAACAGGTACCCCAGAGTTCTCATCTCTCACACATGCACATACTCCACCTGCTATACACTAGTACTATACACTACAGCAACAAATACTCACACACATACCCCATATGAATCATAAAATATCATGCACATAACTCAGGGATATGCACCAAGAGAGCTGCACCACACAAACAAGGGTGGCATGCATATACAGACATAAACCTGTCTGCCAGAGAGGACACACCCAGGGCTTGACTGCACATCTAAATATGAGCACACAGGTAGGCACCCAATCACACAACCTATATGTTTCTTCTTATACACGAAATGTAGAAACCTCCACAGAGCCCCTTATAGCCTTGTTGAAGGAGTTTCTGGAACAATATAGACCCTTAAGAAAGATTATACAGCTCTGGGACCACAGGCCCCGTAGGAAAGGTAGGCAGTAATCAGTAGGATTGCTCTAGTGTTTCTCAACTTTTGGGTTTCAAACCCCTTGGGATCACATTTAAGATATTCTGCATATTAGATATTAAGTAACAGAAAATTATAGTTATGAAGTAGCAATGAAATAATTTTATGGTTGGGGTTACCACAACATGAGGAACTGAATTAAAGGGGTCCAGCATCAGGAAGACTACTGCTCTAGATCTTGGAGTGGCCAGGTCCTCAGACTGAAACAAGAGGGGGAGGCTAAGCCAGCTGCTGTTGGGAGTATCCTCAAGGCGGGCCCCATTATCAATTTTCTTTGTGGTCCCGAGTAAGAATCCCTCTTCTGACCCTCAGGCTGCCCATCTGTAAAATGGAACTGACGTGAGAAAGCAAATGAAAGAAGACTGGTACGCAGGTGTGTAATAGTTTCCTTGTAGATGTGACAGAGTAGCTGATGAGAAGAAGCAACTGAAGAGATGGTGGGCAGTTTAGCTTAGCCTTTAAGAAGGATATATCTCATCACTGTGAGGAAGTCAAGGCAATGGGAACTTACTTTATCCCAAGAGTATTCAGGAAGCAAAGAGAAACGAATGCTGGTGTTCAGCTGGTTCTCTCCTTTTCGGTCTCTCTGGGTCCCTAGCCTAGGGGATGGTGCTGCCTGCATTTAAGTGACGCCCCCCCCCCGTTTTTTTTAACCTTAACTGAATCTAGGCAGTCCTTCACAAACATGCTCAAAGACTTGCCCCTTATTCCCACCCCTGTGACTGTAGATCTTGCCAAGTTGAGAATCAATTACCACAAGGTGCTTGAGAGCATCAGAGCGCACTGTCTTTGAGATGATTTCCGGCGTCTCTTCAGAGGGCATGGCATGACTGCCATAACTCTGGGCTCTGCAGGTCCCGTGCATGGGCAGCTTTTCTTGATAGGTCCTGACTGCTCAACAGAGCTCTCCAAGGCCACTGATTTTTTATGTCACAGAGTCTCTGGGGTCTCCAAGGAAGTGAAGGAGAAAGAGTGAGGGGGGAGCAGCATTGTTGCTAGAGGTAGGCTTTGGGATGGGTTTGCCCAATCTGCAGAGACTAGGGACGGAGTGATCTGTGGTGTTCACAGACAATGAGGGATCTGACTCCTGCCCACGCTCTTCAGCTCCCTGGGTCTGCCGTGTGGCTTGGAGCTACCTCTGCTGACATCCGATACACCTATGGTCCAGCATGATATTGATACATCTCACATAGAGAATTTTATGTCATGAGAAGTGAGCCAAGTTATCTCTGAATTTTGGTCAGTCCTTTAAGAATCAAGTTAATGAGCCCTTTCTGTGTAGAGGCTTGTCTGAACACACTGGGTTTCCAGTCCTGTCCACCAAACGATACCATGCTGCAGGTATTCCTCTGACACAGGACTGATACTTCAGACAACATCAGATTAATATATTGGTAAGCGTATTTTCTTTGCTAGACACTAAACAATTTAACTATCAATGTGTATGCATGTGTGTGTGTAAGAGAGAGAGTACATATGTATATATCAGTGTATATTTATAGAGGTCACAGGACAATTATTAGCTGACAGTCCTTGCTTTCCTCTTCCTCTTCCTTCATCTCTTCCTCCTTCTGCTTTTTCATTTTCAGTTTGAGAGAGTTATTTTCCTGTGTAGTCCTGGTCATCCTGGAACTCACTCTGTAGACCAGGTTGACCTAAAACACACAGAGATTAGCCTGCATCTGCCTCCTGAGTACTGGAATTAAAGGTGTGGGCCACTACCACCCATTTTCCATCTTCTTTGAGACAGGGTCTCTTGTTTGCTCTTGTGTAAGCCAGACTAGTTGCTTCACAAGCGACCAGGGATCTTCTTGTCTCTGCCTTCCATCCCCTGGCAAGCATGCTGGTATTAGAACCATTGGTTAATGTGCCCAGCTTTTGGGGGGGGCTCTGAAGTTAGGTCTTCATGCTTGTGTGGCAAATACCTTTATCCACCAACTCAGCTCCCAGCCTAATTCTGAGTATTCTAATCTCAAACTCTTAGCACTTCTCAGTTTATGTATTCAGTTAATGTAGAATATTAAATACCACTGCACTTTTGTGCTCCAGACCCTGGTTGAAAACACTGTGAATAAGGGGATGGCCCTAAGAAAGTTAGTGCTCATGTAGTACGTGACAGAAGGCATATCCAAAGAAAGGACCCTGGAGTTCCAAGGAAGAGAGGTCACATCTGCTTGAAGTCATAAAAAGTTTTGACAAAAGTTGCCCTTGTGCCGAACTGTGCATGGTTGACTATCTTGCTTCCAATCTTCCACATTGGGAGTCTGTGACTACCTTGTTTTTGATCTTCAGACAACTCATTGTTTCCTGGGGTATTGTACAAAATGGTCTCATCAATTTTCAAACCCTGCTTTCTCTTGACAAATAGATACAGCAGACAGGATGTTACTTCCTTGGATGTTATGTCCCTTGTTTGAGTGGGCAGCTGTCTCTCAGAAGCCCACACAGTACTGTGTGCATATGTAAATAGCCACTAATACTGCATGCCCTGGGCAGTGTAATTTTCCTTTCAAATTTTGAGCTGCTTGTGGCTATCTACAAAATCACCTTTATTTGTCTGCACACAGTAGAGAACTGATCCCTGGAAGGTAATTTAGGAAAACTGAGAAGGAGAATAAGACATGGACTTTTCTGAAGACTGGTGACTCAGAAGTTCTAGTTAATTCCCAGCTGTTTCCTGCAAAAAAGATGGCATTTCCTAGTTGGATCTTGTTGGGAAAGCATTTCTCCCCTACCCACATGTGCTTAACAATCTCCACACAGAGAATTTGATTTTTTTATTTCAGTAAGAATTGAGCAAATTATTTTAAAAAAAAATAGGACTCCGTCTAATAAAATTTTACCGTCTAGAAAATATGTCATCATTATTTTTGGAGTTATTTAAATTGAAGGGCACCTTTCTGAATCAAAACATATAACTACTTTAAGCAGTGGAAATGGTTGCTCCCCCCTCCCATACCTCATTTTTATGCATTCTGGAAAACAAGGGGATTATCTGTTAAATAAGCATTTCTCAGTAAGTTCTGAACTAGCAACAGAAGTTCTAAAGGCTATCATATCATTGCAGTTCTTCTCTGGGCCTGTCTAACAGGTAACAGCCAAGAACTAAGTGGCCTCAGACCACATGGGAGCAGTGGCTGCTGTCTTTCCAGTTTGTCAGGGGTGAAATATGGGCAGAACAAGGCAGAAGGAAAAAATAGACAGACCTCAGATCTTGGCTACACATTAGACTGGCTAATGAACTTCTCAGAACCTGTCTTATAATCCATAAAATGGGACTCTAGTGTCTAGATTGATATGTTTGTGTGAAGTGTTGAAGAAAGAGACTGTCTGTCATGGACCTAACATTTTACTTGGCAGATAGCAGATGTGGGTAGAAATTTCGATCACCATCATTATGACTCAAGAGAAAGCCATAGGAATTCATATAACCTTTGGCTCTTGTAGTTTGAGTGAGATGTCCTCCACAGTCTCAAGCATTTGAATACTTTGTCCCCATTGCATGGTGCTGTTTGGAGAGGCTTCGGAGGCAAAGCTGTGTTGGAAGAGGTCTGTCACTGGTGCTGGACATTGGGAAATTAAAGACTATGCCATTTCTAGTCTGCTCTTTCTGCTTTATGTTTGTGGATCAGGACTCGGAGACTCAGCTTCTCTCCGGTTATGCCATGCCTGGCACCTGCTGCCTCTCTTCTGTCACCACGGACTCGAGACCTGTGGAACTGTGAGCCCAAATAAATTCTTTCTTCAATAATTGCCTTTGTCATGGTACTTTATTATAGTGACTAGAAAGGTAACTAATAAAGTTCACAACTCAGAAAAGAAATATAAATGTCATACTAAGAAGTCAGAAATGTATTTTACAAATTTAAAAATTTGATTTAAGTCTCTATAGACTTTTATTGCTTCCTTTTTCTTTTTTACTGCTGTTTATTTTATTTTATTTTTAAAAATTTTAAAACTTTTTCCAACTTTTTTATTAGGTATTTTCTTCATTTACATTTCAAATGCTATCCTGAAAGTCCCCTATACCCTCGCCCCACCCTCTTCCCTCCCCACCCTCTCCTACTTCTTGGCCCTGGTGTTCCCCTGTACTGGGCCAAGACAAAAACCACATGATCATCTCGTTAGATGCTGAGAAAGCATTTGACAAAATCCAACACCCATTCATGATAAAAGTTTTATTGCTTCTTAATATGATTTTAAAGTTACAATATCAAAGTCACTTATGTCAGTGTAGAAAACTAAATATACTAATCAGATAAGGTTTTGAAAGTTTAAGCCAGATATAACTCCTCAGATCCTAATTAGACATAAGGTCTAATCTATGTTTATGGGCAAAGGTGTGGGTGTTTATATGAATAACACACACACACACACACACACACACACACACACACACACACTCATATATATATATATATATATATATATATATATATATATATATATATATATATATAAAACACAATTACTTATAGATTCATAAACTGTGTATATTTGAACATACTTATTCTTTGTTAAGAATATTCTTTATTAAGGATAAGACTATTCTTAATATTCAAACTTATGTTGTACTAATGATTCAAGATATATCAACTGCTTTGTAGGTCAACTTACTCTCAATAATTAGATTTAACATTATTGAAATTTTTATTTAGAGAAGCTAGTAATTATCCATGTAATATGTAGATTATTTATGAGTCTAAAATACATATTTCAGGTTTCCATTTATGTTTAGATGCTTAGGAGTTCAGATAGCCCACTGGTTAAGCACATAATAAACTACTGCCTCCACTGTCTCCTGTAGGAGGCCAAGAGCAGCCCAAGACCTACATAGAAGACCCTGAAACATGGGGTCAAACATTGATTCCAAATGGAATTGGGATTATGAGAACATGATGGGGGTCTGTAACACCAAGGATAGGGATGGCTGGAAGCCATCAGACAAAACAGGACACTAGCTGTCTGCACAGAATGGCTGCAGCAATTACTTTCTGTGGTTAAAACCTCTCTCTCTCTGTAACTTCAGCTCATTTCCTTCTCTTCTCTCTCCAGAGAGACTGGAAGAGCAGGTCATGACCTTTCTTATATTCAGCTGGGCCCAACAGAAGCCATAAAGATAAGCCCAGCTCTTCAAAGCCCTGGGACCCCTGACAATTACTCAGAGGATTTTCCTGGCACTTACTGGGAAGAGGTTTGGGGAAGCTGGGGTGCTTATCAGTTAGGGGCTATTGCCTGGGACTGGGTTTCCGTGAACCTTAAAGAATGCCCAGCTTCTAGAGATAACAAGGCACTTCAGAGTGGTACCTCAGCTGGGAGACATCCTGGGGTAGCCACAGAGAACAAGGAGGACACAATTTTACAAAGCCTTGGTTTTTGTTGATGTTTTGTTATTTTACATTTCTCTTCTCTTCTCTTCTCTTCTCTTCTCTTCTCTTCTCTTCTCTTCTCTTCTCTTCTCTTCTCTTCTCTTCTTTTCCTTCTCTAATGTAGCAGTAATTTATTTGTGATAACTAGAGGAATATGATCCAGATATTTAAAGTCACAGATAAAGTATTTTAAGTGATGTGATTATTGGAACTGGAATTCATAAATGGTACTTTTAAGCTAGCCATGCAAGGAACAGCTAGATAGATGTTTGTCTGGTGGATAAGGAAGAGAGGACCATACCTTCAGCTGGATAGATGTTTGTCTGGTGGATAAGGAAGAGAGGACCATACCTTCAGCTGGATAGATGTTTGTCTGGTGGATAAGGAAGAGAGGACCATACCTTCAGTTGTGTTCTGCGAAGACTGTAATTTCTGACTGGACTGGACTGATAGTTTACTTTTTAAATGTTTCATTAGTTCTTTGAGGATTTCACACAATGTATTTTGATCATATGTATCTCTCTCTCTCCTAAGTTCTTCCAGAGCCATTTCCTGTCCATAGCCTCCTAACTTAATGCCCCCCTTTGTTTGTTTTCTTCATTTTTAGACATTCTCATTATAGAACATGGAGAAACCAAGCTGGTACTTCCTTGGAAGCTCCATCCCTGTTCATTAGATAGCATAGTGCCAGCAGATGCTATACATTTCTACCAAAGGAGCAAAGTTAGCACCAGGACTACCCAGATCTGAGCTTGGTGAGCTGTGCTAATGACCTGCCTGGAGAGATACACACATTGGTGTAATTGTGGCACAAACAGTACGGAAACATCAGGCCACCTTCTGATTGCACTTAAGGCTTGACTCATAAGATGAAACCAATTCCTGGTACTGTTATGAAGCCAAGAACCAGGCAGGTCATAAGCTTTCCTGGAGAACCTATCACCATTTTCCTGCTAAATGGAGTACTGAACAGACTTTCAATAACTTTTTGTTATGCCCAAAGATCACTATGTACCTCAACCCTTATCAGAAAAAGCTTCTCTTGCAGTAGATGGTGATTAACACAGAGACTCACAACTGTTCAAGGTGCAGAAAATAAGAGACAGTAGAGTATTCATCCCTAAGGGATATATCTGTATATCATACCCTAAGGATCAGGAATCATTGCAGAAGAAGGGGTGGAAAGACTATAAGAGGTGGTGGAAGACTCCAAAGAAAAAGTCTTTTCTGGACACTATGGGGCATTTGCACATGCAGACTCACAGCAGTTGTGACAGAATCCACAAGGCTTGCATAAGCTCAAGTCAGACAAATTCCCAGCATAGAGAGCAGAGGTGCCATGAAGTCCTCCCACTGCTGAGGAGATTAACAATGCAGAGGAAGAGTCAGTTTTGTTGTTTGTTTGTTTGTTTGTTTTAAGGTATTGCTTCTAGTAGCTCAACCATATTCCGTTGGACAGCCACACATCTAGGAGTGCATGAATAGCACAAACTGGATTTGACAGATTTAAAAAAAGAAAAACAACAGTCTAGTTGTCTTTTGGGGGTTGTCAGAGAATAAGACACACTGATGAAAATCTGATTCTGGTGACATTAGAAGTTTTGCAAAGTTCTCTTTTGGTTTGAGATCAGAGGGGTGTGGGTGGAGATGCTCTACATCTAAGAACTTACTTTGGAGAAATTCCTCCCTAGGTATCTAAGCAGACAATGGTTATACATGGAACTATACATACACCACACCCACATGCACATGTGCACATACATGCACATATTTGTATAAGTGCCTGCAGTGTGCTAGACACTTTAATGGCTATTATCTCAGCTTCTCTTGATGACTGGGCTCCATCTACTAAGGTTCTTCTTCTGCATTTGGCTCCCTTTAGTCCCCATTGATTGACATGCCATGCAATGGAGAACAAGTCTTTCTCTGTGGTCCCAGTTTAAATATCTTGGAGTAGGGACCATGTGTCCATTCCTATATCTCACAAAGATGCAGAATGATGCTTACTTTTGGAGACGACAAAGCTGCCTCATAGACATCTGGACATATTAAAAAGGAGAACATTTGCCAGAAGGAAAGGGTATGATGGATGCATAATACATGTCTTCTATAGATGGCCACTCAGTGTGTACTTTGTCACAAAGGTTTTAAATGAATGTCACCTTTTTTTGCACTAACTCTGTCAGCTTTGCAGGACAGAAATTATCATCCTGATTTGACAGATGAGGAAATTGATATAGAAGAGATGAAGCTGGGCCAGAGGTCACAAAGCTAATAAGTGTCTGGAGAAGTATTCAAATGCTGATTTTCCAGACTCAAATTTCATATAGTGAGAAAGCCTGAAAGGCCTTCTGAATGTCCTAAGAAAAATTCAGTTAAGCATTGTGTAATGATAATGGTGTGTGTGTGTGTGTGTGTGTGTGTGTGTGTGTGTGTGTGTGTCCAGTCCTAGTTCAGCCTTTGTAACATCTCCTCATTAGCACATTGTTGAATTAATAAAAACAGGATTCCTGGCCAAGCTAGGTAGTTCATATTTCTCAATTGCATAATAATTTTAGGTAGTCTATTGAAGCAAAAAACAACTGTTTTTATCTTGCAGGAAATCCTACCTCTAACATGGTTATAAGTTTTGTTTGTCTTCCAAGTTTTTGTCAAGATCCCAGTAACACTTATTTCCTCATCCATCTATTTGTCCATCTACCCAACCATCCCTCCACTGATCTACCCATCCATCAGGTCATCCATTCTCTCAGAAGTCTACAGGCGATGTGTGCTATGGCAGTGAGGTAACCACTGAATGACATGGAGATAATGGAACACAAACCCTGTCTTCACAGAGTTCACAGCCAAGGTTGGGAGGCACAGTTACAAAGAACTGCTGACACAGGCACCAGTACTGAGGCCACCCATGATGCTCAGACAGTGAAACTAACGAATACTCAGCGCACAGTAGGGGATAGATAGGATGCTCCCACACCAGCAAGACCCGTCGCTTGATTATAATTTGATAGTGCATTCATACAGTTTCAAAAAAGGTGAAAAAGAGAAGGGTCATGGGCACAGAAAAACAATCACAACTAAAAGACACAAATGCTGGAGTTTTCTGCCTGGTGTCCCAGTGATACCCATTGGAGCTTGTCACTATCGTCGAAGTCTAGCGGCACCCACTCAAGGAGCAGTGCGTTCTTCTCTGATCGTTCTGCGTGTGCTAGTCATGCCACATACATGGGAAAATAATTACCAGGATTACAGGATGAAGCAGAGGCCTGGATTTCAGGAAGTTCTCAACTGCTTCAGCCCCTGCCATGTAGTGTACACAGCTGCCAACCAACCAGTTCGCATCTTATTATATCAGGTTCAAAAGTCTTGAAGAAAAGATTCTTCAGGCCTGAGACTGTCCTGAAGGAATCCTACATGGAGGCACTTTTTAAATTTCTAGAGAAGATTTCCATCTATCTAGCATCTTCATCTTTATCTCCCTACTCATCTCCCGCCTCTCTGCCAAAGCATAACAGGTGCATAGGTACATGCAATGACTAAAGTGAGTGGGGAAGGAGGCATAAATTATTAACTAGATCAGGAAGGACTGCAGACAGAAGGGGAATTTGAGCCGATCCTTCAATGGGAAAGTAATTTTGATAGGCAAAGAATGTAGGTGACTGCATTCCAGGCTGAGGGAAGCATGTGAAGCGAGTCAAGGGCAAGCTCCATGAAGAGAAATGTTCAGGGAGAGATTGGCAGAAGTGAAAACATCAGCAAATGGGAGGAATGTGACTGGCTTGTGATACTCAAGACACTTCCAATTAAGGAATTAGGATTGTTTCTGTAGGAAAACAAAGGGATTGTTCAAATGGAAGGAAGGAAGGAAGGAAGGAAGGAAGGAAGGAAGGAAGGAAGGATCTAGTTTCTGTGATTGCACGATCAGTTTGAAAGGAAGACAGGAGGCAGAAAGTACTGTGAGTGAATAGTCAGATTGGCGCAGGACAATCAATTTCTAATATGAGAAACAGATTTATAATTTTAGGGGTTCTGTATTACCTTTTATACAAGAGACAGTAATGGTTTCTTTGGGATCATGAGAACTCTGTCGACATTCATGAACTATTTTCTGCTTTGTTTTCTTTAATCATTTCTGCCCATCAAATTGAAAATGCCAGTAGGCTGTTTCATGTGTGTATCTTTTGTACCTCAACATGTGAGAAGTTCAACTTGGGTCACTTGTGTATACTAAGCATGAATGCTACACACTCGATGCTGCTACAGACCTCTCGGATGACAAAGAAAACGTGTCAAAAGACCTTTATTTTTCCTTCAGTTTACTCCTGTCTTGTGAATGGAAGAAAGCTATGGGTCAGAGCCTTCCTGGACTCTGAGATGGGTTGGCAATGTTCTTGGCCAGGGGTAGCTTATATTTGAGTCTGAGGCAGAGCCAAGTGGAGAAAAGGGGGCCTCTGGAACCTAGGACTTTGGGAATCCTTGGTAGCACAGGGGACTCATTCTGAGGAAGTCCTTCAGTGGAAGTGATTTTGGATTCTGGAGTTCTCCTGGGGCTGTGCTTACTGGCAGACCTCAGGATGTCTTGGACACACTTCATGCCTGTGTCTCACACAGGGCACGTACGGCACAAGTGCTAGATCATCCTTACCTCTAGAGGAAAAATAGAACAGAGTGGAGTGAGACCTGTCTCTGGCTTGTCCACATACAGCAATTGACAAGCACGCTCCATGGGGCTTAAGAGTTCCCCTTTCTGGAGCTTGAGTAGAGTTTAGCTCTGAGTGGGGGATCTGGGGCATTGTGTCCTTCAAATGTGACATCACAGGTGCCAGTGAGGGGAGAGAGCAGAGGCTGGGGGTAAGTCACCTGTGGTGCCTGCAGGTTTCTCTGTATGTGATCCAGGAAACCTGGAGACAAGGGGAGGCACCCCCCATTCCTGTTATAAGACACTTTCTGTTGACTCTCCCAGTTTCCTAGATGGGGGTAACTGAGACTCCCAGAGAACACTGCATGGCAACAAATAATCTGCTCGGAAAAATATAGAGCACAGCCTACACCCTCTCTTTGCAATAATCGCATCCCTTCTTCTCAGGCAGAAAGATCTTGTAGGACTGAAAAGGCCTCAGCGTTAGACTTTGTGAAGTAGAGTGCAGCATAGCAGATGCTTATTTTAGCCAGCAATAGCTTCCATAACTTTGGTTCATTTCACAAAGGAAGGGAGTTCATTTACTCACTGTTGTGGAGGTTGTAAGTGGTTTAGGGGCAGTCATCCCTTCTTGGCTTAGAGATGAGCATCTTCCTGTGTGTGTGTGTGCACAAGCCCCAGACAGTTTTTAAGAGTCGATGATTAAGTAAGAGTTTAGTCATATGAACTTAGTTAAGCTTAGTTGCTTCTTTAGAGACCCTTAGTCCAAATACATCCATTTGTTGCAGTTCTGAGGGTTAGAACATCAATATATTTACCTGATGGCGGCATAATTTAGCCCATAAGAATGTTTAAAATGCATATAGTATTAAAAAAAAATCTATCTACTTAACACAGTTAAGGGAGCCTCATGGGAGCTTTAGTGGAGAACACTATCTCATTTCTTTTACCATAAAATGCTTCTAAATTCCTCGTCATTAGACAAGTGGGGTGCCTCAGACCCTGCTGAATGGCTTTAAATTTCCTTAGGCACACAGTTTTTATCTTGATTCCCGTAGGTCAGGGAGGGGAAGGCTTATAGGAGGTCATAAAGCTGTCCCTGAAGCATCACACATACAGCCCACTCAAGAGGGGATTTGAACCTACATCTCATCAGCTTCATTCTCCGGGCAGGCATGAGGGGGGCTGTGAGGGGGAGGCAAGGGAAAGTAGTTTAGATTTAATGGTAAGCTCGTTCAATTCCTTTCTCACTTTTGCTCACATTGAAATTATTAAACTGACAGGGGAGGGGAAGGAATGCAGATAGTATTGCTTTCAGAAAATGAGGCTCCATTGGGCGACCCTTTCTTACTGTCTCAGCTGAGAAAGAGCCCCTAGCCAGAGGGAATCAAATACTTTTCAAATGTCTCATTAAAATATAAAGGTGATTCTTGCATTGGTGCTATGATCAAGACTACAAAGCAGGGCTATGAAAACTCCCTGGTTTACCCTGCTGAATAGGCCTCAGCTCCAGCCGCCGAATGAATTAGCGGCCACCCCATTATCTGTAACCCTTAGAGAGCGCAACTCAGGCTTTGATCTGCCAGTGTCAGGGAAACTGATAAAAACTCGTTCTGTTTCTAAGCTTTCCAGGCCTGAAATTCTCCTTTCCCTTCAGTGCGCTATAAATGACCCTCTGAAGTGGCTGGGCATTCTTTCACAGTCTTGTTTCCAATCTATTCATAACCACGGTTATCAATTATTATGCCAGCTGGAATTCCTGAGGGCCAGGAGGCTGTTGGGAGCTCTAATTGTGGTTCAAGGATAAAAGCAAAAACCACACAAATTTTAGCCAATCATAATTAACTTATTCTCCAAGTGCAAGGAAAAAAAAGAAAGAACTACCCCCCCAAAACAAAACAACACAAAACCAAGGCCTATGAATCCCCTTCTGCTAATCACTCTTGAAAGCAGCCAGAAAGGGGGGAGGGCGCTTTTATTACCATGGTGGCTCTGGATTGGCTCCCTTAGGAAGGACCAACGCCAACTGGCAACCAGAGAACTTCTCAAATCATTGGGGCCCCCTTCTTTTTAATCTTAAAAAAAAACCTCATTTTTCAAAGTAGCATAATGTTTTCCAAGCTCCTGACAGGGGCTTTGAATAAACAGGCATCGATTTCTCATTGAACCCTAACAATTGATTGAGTGGCCCCAAATATTTCATTAAATAAGAAGACTCATGGTAGCTATCATATTAATAATTGGGCACGTGTGACATGAAAGAGGGCCTCGAGTCATCCTATCACCAGGTACCAGGTTAGGCAACAGATGTCTTGAGAGACCTCAGCACAGGGCTTCATTCTGGGCAGGTGCTGATCAGGTTAGCCTGGGTCCACACCCTGCTCCTGGGCTTAGACTGGCCAGCTGCCAAATGTCTCGAAGGCATCTGGCTGGTGGCAGAGGCATGTGAATGGAGGGCCCATGATGTCATGGAAAAAGCATGGCTTGGAGAGTGACAGGTCTCCATTTTTAAGTCTCTGAGACTCAGTGTCCTCCCTTTTCCAATGCAGGCACAATTTGTAGGATTGCTGTGGGGCCTGAGAGAACAGCCCTCAGGAACATGCCTGACAGAGGATGGCTGATAAACTAATGTTTTCTCTGCTTCTTGATGATGTTGGAATATATGATCTCAATAAGTGCTATTTCTCCCAACAGTCTCTAAAGACTATAGTTTTAATAAGTACCAAAACAAAATCTTTTTGTGACCCTTAGAAGGACAGCAGATCCAACAAGGCTTAGCACTTTCTTCTAGCAAAGATGTTGGAAAGGACACCCCTAAGAGACATAATCAAAATGCTCATCAGGGCCAAAGGAAGGGGGAAGGATTCAAATGAGGTGATTAAATAGTATAATTATTTCCATGCAGAGTAATTGATGACCGAAAAAGGTTACTTGTATTTTAGTCACTGCTATCTAGCACTATAAAAGATACTCGTGGTGGCGCACGCCTTTAATCCCAGCACTCGGGAGGCAGAGGCAGGCGGATTTCTGAGTTCGAGGCCAGCCTGGTCTACAGAGTGAGTTTCAGGACAGCCAGGGCTATACAGAGAAACCCTGTCTCAAAAAACCAAAAAAAAAAAAAAAAAAAAAAAAAAAAAAGATACTCGAAAGGATGCATCCACCATGGGGTTTTATTGTCTATGAGGTCAAGAACCCAGTTACATTTGTGACATTTGTTAATATGATGACGAGCTTAGGGGTTCACAACTTTGATTTATGTATGCTATACCCATACTCTCATGTTAGCTTTTGCTCCCCAAAGAGGCAAAACTGTATTTTCCATAAAGACTCATTTATATATGTAGAAGTGGGTGTTTTCAATAAATGTTCCTCACTGCTCATAAGTTGGAGGGTGGTCCCAGTGAGGTGATTAATTGCCAGCCACCCACAAAGTGAAGCCCTGAAATTAGAATGGCTGGACACAATAAGGGTTATTTCTCACTGCTGCGGCATCAGGGGTGATCCTGACTCCATTATGTGAGCACAGTATGGGGACTAATGCATCTAAGACTTTTTAGAGCTTGCGAAGAAAAGGATAGAGGAAACGCATGAACTTTCCGGGATTCACCAGCGTAGACTGAAAGTCTCCTGCCTGCCCTGCCCTTACCTATCACACCACTACTTTCTAATCACCATGTAGGCTAGGCAAGGTTGGAAGACACATGAACCACTGCTGAATAGAAATTGTCCCTGCTCTCAGAAAACCATGGAGACTGGTTGTTGGATGGTTGTGAAGACAGAGTGGTGAGCTATTGGGTTAGGTTCCCACATGATGGGATATCGATGAGCCTTTGCCTAGGGAAAAGTGACACAGATGACTCTTTGCCCAAGACAAGGAGCTGAGGAGAGAACAAAGTAAGGAATTTATCAAAGTGGTGATCAAATGAATTTATGTGGCTGGCTTAGGAGCATGGATGACTCTTGAGTCCTCGTGAAGTCCACGTCAGCCTGTGTGATGAGCTCACATGAGCTGTATCCTTGGAGTTCTCTGTGCAGTGTGCACACACTTCAATGGGTCAGGAAGTCTTTTCTCTCCAGAACATTGTGCTTCTGTAACTACATGGAGGGAGGTGGTGTATTTTGTTTTAGCTCCATAGGACTTGGATGCTTGTTCACTACCAAAGACCCTTCCTCTTTCTGAAAGCAAATATTTCAATTCAGAGGATGTTACCACACATCATGGCCTCCTCGTGAAGTTTAAAGTTTCCAAGGAGTCGGGGGATTGTGGTCAGTGACACCGATTTGGGGGTGGTTCCCAAAAAGTAATACATGGGTTTTTGCCACTAGCTGCTTTTAGCATTGAGGTAAGATCTTTGTGTCTGATACAGATGCAGGTAATGTATCATTGGCCATAATATGGATTCTGGGCTGAAATAACTCTTATCAAAGACAAGAATGCCAGTTGACCAACCTGAGGCTCAGAGGTAGATTGACTAACTTGGGACTCAGAGTGGATCCAGCTGTTGTTGGAACTAAGAAGACATGCCCATATACCTAAACAGTTTTAAACTCCTGGAAGGAAAGTATAACAAAAATCAAACTATAAAAAGTTGAGAATTTCATATATGTAATCCCACCCCTATTACCCGATACTACTATCCCCTTCTAATATCATGTGTTCTCGCTCTCTTTCAATGATACCAACACCACCAACAAAACCTTAAAGAAACCCCTCAGTGCTGCCAGTAGCCAACACAGTATATGAATGGGTAGAGGGCCATCTCTGGTAGTAAGTGGAGCCTCTCAGCACCCAGATAACTGGATAAGGCTTCACTCTTTCTCTTGCAATGGCCATCAACTACCAAATAGCTCTCCAGCAAGGGGTGGGCTTTCCTGACAACTTCCCCTTTCTATGTTGGTATTATGTCTGGCTTGATCTTTTACAGGTCTTGTGTCTGTAGTCACAGTTGCTGTAAGTTCATATGTACAACTGTCTTGTGTACTATGATGCTGTAGTTACCCATTGCTTGTGGCTATTTCAACATTTCTACCTTTTCTTCCACAATCATCCCTGACCCTTGGGAGGAGAAAGGATGATATAGATGTCCCAGTTAAGACTGAGAATCCCACAGGTTCTTATTCTCTCCACCTTGGCCAGTTATGGGCCTCTGTCTTAATTCCCATTTATTGAAAAGGGAAGCTTCTCTGATGAGGGTTAGGAGATGCACTTATCCATGGATATAACGACTCCTCAAATGATTTTGTTGTATTTCCTTAATAGTTCAAAGCATCACAGCCCCCAGACACGATGCTTAAATCCATAAGCCATTTAGACAACTATTTCTTTTTTTCTTTTTTATTTAGACAACTATTTCTCATTAATGATTTTCTTTTTAATAAGAAAAATGTTGCCCTTAGCTAATTAGATAATACAACTTCCCCTGACAACTGCAGTCAGAGTTAGCCTCACAACTGTTTTAACATAAAAATTGAATAGTGGTTAAAAATCTTTCCTCCTCCTCCTCCTCCTCCTCCTCCTCCTCCTCCTCCTCATCTCCTCCTCCTCCTCTTCCCTCCCTCCCTCCCTCTGTCCCCTCTTTCTGTAAAAGTCATTTTGGATGGATTTCGCATTGTAATTGCAGCCACTCCAACAGGTATGAAGGTGCAGATCCCAGGTCCATCACTCTAGATAGAGTGCAGCTTTGGAAATCAAATAAAAGGGAAAAGGAGCCTAGTGGATGAGTGTGCCTGTGGGGCCATCAAGAGATTTTCATGGATTTTTATTTGGATATTTAAAAAGTACCCTTCATCTTGCTTCTTCTGGTTTCCTACCTAGGGCTTTTAATGCTAATCACTCTTGTCTTTACTTTTCAGGTACCACTCAAGGACTTTCTTTCCTTCTTATACCTGGCTTTTATGCAAATGGAACTAGCAATTCACTTCTAAGGTCTTAAGAGATAGGATCTCTGGAGGGGCACCCCAACTTCCCTGCCCAAAGGCGGCAGACTGATGGCCACCCTAATGGCAGTTATAGTTACCCACTCTGAGGGGGAAGTGATGAAAACAGAGTAGAAACTGGACAGGCAATTCAGCAACACTTCTAGAAATGCCCGTGGTTTTCAGGTCAGAAGGAAACAATTCAATCTTTCTTCCTTCCTTCCTTCCTTCCTTCCTTCCTTCCTTCCTTCCTTCCTTCCTTCCTTCCTTTCTTTTTTCTTTCTTTTCTTCTTTCCTTCTCTCTCTTTCTTTTCTTCCTTCCTTTTCTTAAAGATTTATTTATTTATTTTATGTATGTGAGTACACTGCCACTCTCTTTGGATACACAAGAAGAGTGTATCTGTTCACATGGTTGTGAGCCACCATGTGGTTGCTGGGAATTAAACTCAGGACCTCTGGAAAAACAGTCAGTGCTCTTAACCACTGAGCCATCTCTCTAGCCCTGAAGGATGGTTTCTTATCTTCTAAACATGCATTCCTATTTAAAGACTGTGTGTGAGGGTGGGTGCTAGATCTCTAGACAGACACCAGTACTTTCTGGTGAAGCACTTAGAACTGGATCTCTAAATTTTTATGATGAAAACTGAGTTACAGCTAGCTATTCTCCAATCTTAGCCCATCTCCTAGATGATTTCAGGGTTACCTCTTCAGGAGGGGAGTTCTGTAATAAAGAATGGAATGTATTTCTATATGGAGATATACCACTGTCCCCTCCCTTAAGAGTTACAGCTGTTGGATGGGTCCTGGTTAAGGGGTGTCCTTCAGGAATATGGGACCACTCCTAGGAAGATAAGGATCATCTTGAGTGAAGCTAAAGAAATAGTTGGACTAATAATCCCTTTAATGAGATCACATTCCTCTTCTTCCTGTGGTTAGAACACCCAGCACAGTCTATAGAGCTGCAGACACACATGCAGCTTTCTAAGCTTGCCTGCTTTATGATTTACGGGGAAAAGCTGAACTCCCATCTCCACTCTCTTTCGAGACAAGATCTCACTATGTACTTTTGGCTGGCTTGGGACTTGCTATGTAGACCAGCTTAGCCTTGAACTCAGAGCTCTTCTTGCTTCTGCCTTCTGAATGCTGGGATTAAAGGTGTGCATCATTCTACCTAGCTTTTCAGATTTCTACGCTTACTTTCCCTAACACTTTGGTCTTTCCTTTTTCTGAAGCGACCTCCCTGCCATGTGGCTACCTGCTGACTTCTACATGCTCCTTTCCCTTCTCTTCTCCATTCTCTTCCTTGGGGGTCTGTGATTTATATCTTGCTTGTCCCAAGATTTTTCTTTTAAGATTTAATAAAATTGTTCTGAAGGAAAAAAAAAACTGGCACTCAGTTAGACGGCTGGTTAGGCAGGGAGAGAGAGAGATGAGCAAGGAAGGGAGGAGACGAAGGCTGCCATCTTAGGTGGATGCAGATCTCTTAGTGGGTACCAGCACCAAGAACAGCAAACATATTTCTAAAATCTGCTCGAAGAGAGCATGCAACAATACCCCAGTAGGCCAAGATGGCTGAGCTTACTGGGGTAAGTTCTTAGATGTACTTATTGTTAGTAGGGCTGTTACTACTAAAACATATGATTGTACCAAGAAGGGCAACACCTGAACTGATGCTAACTCTGACTGTCTTATAACTTTTTGCTCATCTTTTTGTCAAAAGCACAGATCTAGAGGAAAAAGAAGACACTGAACATGATGAAAATTCAGTGGAGAAACGGTGAAGACTTCTTGTGTGTCTGGCATATCAATTTTTTTTCATTTTCCCACATGAGAATTTGTCTGTCATCAAGAGTCTGTAAAGTATGCAAGATTATATTTATTACTCTTCCATCAATAATGAAGCTGAGCTCTTTTCAGAAAGTCTAAGTGATCTCTGATCAAGGCTGCACAGATGGACTTTCCAGAGCTTCAATTAAAATTCAAAGCTGATTATAGTTGCATGAATCTGTACACTATTCATGTGTACTATTGGTATGCACTAATCATGTGCACTGTTTGGTACTATTGTGCCCTCTCAGTAGATACTTTGTAATGATTGTAAAAGCTGTAGAAGCTGGTTACTCCATCATTTACTAAACGTCTCCATTGTGACCACTACTATTACCACCACCACTGTTATCCTTATTATCATAGCCAACTTCAGCCTTACCATCACCATCATTTTCTTCATCTAAACAGTGGTTCTCAACCTGAAGGTTGGATCCCTTTGGGGGTTGAATGAGCCTTTGACAGAAGTCACCTAAGACCATTGGGAAACATACACATTTACATCATACCATTAATAAAATTACAGTTATAAGGTACCAACAAAAATAATTTTATGGTTGGGGTTCACTACAACATGAGGATCTGTATTAATGGACCACAGCATTAGGAAGACTGAGAATCACTGGTCTAAAGGACAACACCGCTGTTTGGAAACAAGTACTAATTCTCTTTTCAGTTTTTTTCTAGGTGGTACCATGTTTGTTTTAAATATTTTGTTGTTGTTTAAAAATTAGACTACCTTGGTTTGTGTGTGTTTTTCTGCACAATCATGTCACAGTGTTTCAGAATCAATTATGTCCTACTATGTCTTGGAAATGGAAGTCGTATCATCAGGCTTGGTGGCAAGTTCCTTTACACACTGAGTCACTGCACTGTTTCATCCGCATTCATTTATTAAAGACCCCCATCCACCTCTAACTAAGAGCTCTTCTCAACAATGAAAGGTAATTATTCAATAAACATGATCAAAATCTTTCCATCGAGCTTCGTTTCTTTTCTTTGTTGCTTCCCAAGAGGCAGTAGGAATGGTCTGATTTTATTTCAGAAACTGGGGAAATGGGAATACATAATTATGCATTTACTCCATCCACAAACAGTTCCTACACCCTGTGCTGACTCTATAGGTAGCAAACCAAGTACCTGCTGCATATACTGTGTGCTGGCCTTGAGCTGGCTGTTGTTATCATAGTGAGGAGTGAGTTTTGTTCCCTCTTGGAGGGGGCTATCACCAGATCAATATTTCTCAAATTTCCCTGGGAGATCTACCTTCCAACTCATCACCGATGTTTCAGTTTGATGGAGAAAAATCCATGATCTGACGAGCACACTAGGGATCAGCAAACTATTGCTCAAACCAAAGCACCTATTTACAAGTCACATGGATTTGAAACAGCTATGCCACTGGGTACCGATGACCTGTGGCTACTTGAGCCAAATGGTTAAAGCAGGAAGCATGACCCCTTCAAGATAAATGGTGGCCATCTGATCTTAGGATGCCTTGTGGCCATTAACTTAGTCTTTTCTTAGAGGTGGACACTGACTCTGCTACCCTCACATTCCTCAGTGGGCTCAAGAGCATTGGTCTACTCAGTGTCCCTTCATCACATGTCACTTACCTACCAAAATGTGGCCAAATAGATTCTTCTATTTTCCACAGCGACCCAAAGCCTTTTCTGGCTGCTCTGCCCGCTGCTCAATACTTCCCTGTAGTACATGGTTTCAGAGGAGTTGTGAAATCTGGTTACACACATCACGTTCCTAAAATTACTCTTAAAATTACGGAAATGGTCATTAATGGCATGGATGGCTTCCAATTTGGAAACCACAGGTCGGTTCTTTGTTCTCATCTTACTCAACCTCCGTGCCGCAACAGAACTACCAGCCTGCTCTGCCATCTCCTTCTTACTCATTTTCGGCTGCCTTAGAAGAATAAGCCAGGTTCTTGGCCTCCTTTACCCCCCTGAAGTTGGTCCTCAGCCACTTCTGGCCTTGGAGAGCCCAGGGTGTGGGTCTTACTTCTCTGTTCCCTCTTCAGTCATTCATTTTATTCAGTCTCGCTTGGTCAGGCAAGCTACTGAAACAAATTAGCATGAGCAGCTTTGATTTCTCAGGGATCTGAAGCCGAAAGCCAAGGTCAGGGTGCTCATATACTCAGTTCTTGGTGAGATGCTTCTTCCTACACATGGTTTTACAGGAGAAGTGTGGGGAAGAGGAGAAGAAACAAAAAGAAGAAAGGAAAAGAGAGACTAATGTCATCATTATGTGGCGTTGCCTTGGTGGCCATTTCTGAAATAACTACTCTCCAACGTCCCATCTTCAAACATAGTCACATCAAGAGTCAGGCTACCACATACAACTCCAGTGTAGACACACACCTTCAGTGCAGAGCAACTTTACTGCAGAACAGAGAGGGTTCTCAGGCTCTCATCTCAACCCCAAACCTCCTTCATGTCCTTTTTTGCTTGGATCTCACTGTCTCCTCTCTAAAACTGCATGATTGTCAATGAGATGTGTCAAATCAAAATGGCCCAAGTCAAGTCTTAATGGTTTGCCCCATACATACACAGTATATATATAGTATTGAGACATTTAAGATATGCAAACCTTGAAGTCATCTACGGCTGCTCCATTCTTTTGAATCTTAATCCAATTCATAAGAAATAATGCTAGGTCTTCCATTACTTTGCCCTTACACTACTTTGGACCTATTACACTCCAAGTGTATCTATCTAGATTATTACAAGTGTTTCCTAAGTGGTTTCTTGCTTCTACAGAAGCACATATACAAGAGTGGGTGTGCTTGTGTGCACACATGTGCACTCGCGCACACACACACATTCACACTAGCAAGCTATTTTCTTACAAAATTCATTAGATTTGTATCCTGCCTTCCCTTCATCCATTACCACCGCTCCACGTTTTAGTCTGAGCAAATGTCAAATCCTTCAAAGGACCTCGAGGAGCCTATGTCACTTAGTTCCACACAAGCTGACCTTTCTTCTTCAAGCTCACCTTTATCCCCTGCAGCCCTAACCCTCCAGCCACACCATCTTTCTTTGACTTAAGCATCCTGATACCACAGGACCTTTGCTCTCTGTTTAAAACTCTCTTCCTGTAGATGTGCAAGTTCCTGCTTGAACATTTTCTGCTCAAGCACAGTAATTGCCTTATTCACATTTTTTCAACGTTGCAAACGTCCGCCTTCAGCATTCTTTCCTCTCTAATCGCCCCCACCCCCACCCCCTGCTGCCAGTGCTTGCCCTCTTCTGTCAGGCTGTATTCTCCACCCATTTGTTATGTCTGTTATTGGCTGTTTGTTTTCCTTTACTAGACTATAATATCTGCTAGGGCAGGAATTATTTATTGTCTCATGAACTCACTGATTTATCTTAAGCAACATGAACAGAGCCCCACTCAGTGAAGGTACTCAACAAATATCTGTCCAATTAGTGAATCTTTGTATATGAGGTAGTGACTAACACAGATAATTGGCAATGCTCTCGGCTCTCAAAAAGAAAACACTGGGAGGAAGAGAGAGACTGTGGAAGTCTCCAGGAAGAGGCAGACCCAGAGGAAACCAGGATATTTGCCTTCTATGTTAGAGCTGATCAGAAGTTCTCAGGGCATGTGGCTGAGTGAGGCTCATTGTATGAGCGGCCTGCATGTCCCAGATAAGCAAGCATCATGTGCACTGGCTCTAGCTATGATGAGGGTAGAGACTATTTTTACCCAGCAGAGGGTCAGATAATCCTATAGACATGATGTAAAGGTCTGAAACATGTTGTACCATCCGTGGGGCTGGCAAGCTTTGTTGTTGATCCCAGGGATGCCTAACTTTCAGATAACATTTGAAATGCCAGAGAAAGAATTTGTAAGTTGCTTCTAGTCCCATCCAGACCCACATGCCTTCTGTTACTAGAAAACAAATATGATTCTAAGGTATAATAATAAAATCAAATGTAATAAGATGAAACAAAAACTAATACATTAGAGAACAAAACAACCAGAAGGAGAAGAGCCCAGGAAAGGACATGTAGTTTGATCAGCACCATTTGTAGAAAATGCTCTTTTTTCTGTAGTTTATTTTTGGCTTTTGTATGCAAAACCAGATGTCCATGGGGATCTTTCCATCTTCTGACATATTCTTTAATTTCTTTCTTCAATGCCATTGCAACCAGAATTTAACATTGGGTGTCTACCTCTATTACTCTTTATCCTACATTTTAAGAAAAACTCTGTCACTGAAGCCTGAGCTCATAGATTTGGCTAGACTGGTTGGTCTGTGAGCCTTGGTGAGTTTCCTCTTTTTACTTTCTCAGCACTGGATGGCCTACATATACCACCACCTGATTTTTACATGGGTGTAGAGAATTTGGACATGTCTCCGTGTTTTACCAACTGAGCTGTCTTCCCCTATCAGGGCAATGTGTTGTACTCTACAATACCATGAGCCAAAGGTGGCTCACCAAATTTATGAAGAGCTGAAAGGATGATTTCGGCAGCCTAGACTTGAGAATACCCTCTTTTGGCCCAATTTGAATCTTCTCAAACCTTAAGGCACTGTGCTTCTACTGTTGGACATATAAACATGTAAGTGATTTTTATCTTTGACTGAGCTCAAACATCTCCACTTTTAACATACAATGGAACTAGATTTTCTTCTTTTGAACAGAAATTGCTGTTTTCTCATCAAAATCTTGTTCTGTCTCCTATGGAGCCAGGTGTTAGAGCTGTCCCTAAGTAACAGGTGAAGAAATTTGGGCAAATTGGTGGTTCAGACAGGCCTGGACAATGAGATCCTCCAGTCTGAGTTCTCCTATACGTTCTCCTCCTATTCTGTGACAGGTAAACACAGATGTTGAAGAGATTCCAGAAGCAGCAGACCCACAATTTGGCATGCAGGACGGGCTCCAGAATGAGCAGGGAAAGACAGACAGATACCATACACACTACTTAGTATTTAACTCGAATCAGAAACGGGCTTTGATTTTGTTGAGCCAGTATCTGTCATAATTGTGTCCCAGGACGGTGTTGAGTCTAATGCTGCAGCAGTAAGTCTCCCATGACAAAGATGACCTAGAACAGTGCAATATATCTTCCAGGCATAACCATTCTTAACACACTTCTGATATCACACTACACTGATTACATTAGAAAACCTAGACTTGGGTCAAAATTGATTTAGTTTTACAAGTACGTGGCGAATCTTTCTTCAAGAATGAATCAGACCAGGATGGTAGGGCAGGCATATGTGTTATGTATGAGAGGAATAATTGAATTCAGCTGGTACATGGATTTTTACACATCACTTATCTAGAAAGTGGTGTGACTGGTCCATGTCCTTGCTTGTGAACATTTGCTGGTTGGTACCAGAGAGTGGCCTCCCTCACCTGAGACTGTGGACCTGGTGCAATCCGTCCACTTGAGTAGATGCTTTCAGGGAAAAATGATGCCACTTGAGTAGAGCTTTCAGAGAAAAGATTTTGGATGTGAAACTATGAAATCGCTATTGCTTTAACACCTTGGTAAAGCCTCCCTTGGTGGTCTGTGGCAGTGACATGGCAGAGAAGGGGGCACCTTCCTTTTGGAAAGGCTGCCAGGGAAAAGCAGAGACAGTGCTTTGCAAAATCTACCAAGTACTTACTGCTGTGTGATAGACATAGGGTAGAGTCCTTCACAAACACACATAAACAGCCCTCTCCCTTAACGACTCACCTTTTTACCATTAAACAAATAACGTTCAGTTTTGGACTCAGAACTGGTTACCTGGGACATGATAAGCATCATGTTACATAAAGTGTCTAAGCAAAGCTGGGGAGTCAGGATCCTGGGGATTTGGGAGAAACCTGGGAGGTTTCTTTCTTTCAATATAAATTGTTGTTAAGCATTGATTGAATGCCAAGCTTCAGTGAGGGCTGTATCACAGAGTAATACACACACGCTAATCTCCTTATTTTTTTATTTACAGTCAATACCTGAAGTCATTACCAAAGATGTGTAAAATAAAATATGATAGTAGAATACCTTGGAAGGTTCCTGGTAGTCAGCACCATGACACTTACAAACTGAGTATCGAGAGCACTGGTGCCCAGCTGCATACTCTAAGGCCTGGCCCAGCCGTTTATGTTATCTGCTATGTGCACTCTGCTAGTGCAGGGGAAATAGTGCACATGCCCAATTCAGTCACAAGATGGAAGGACATTCCTTCCTCAGGACAATTTCTTAATTTTAGAAGTGGGCACAGAGAAATGTCTCTCATAGAATTCCATAAGAAAATATAGATTCCTTGTTCTGGGTGAAGGTTTCTGTAGTGCTTTATAGAAACCATCATTGGAAGTGTGTAGAAGCCCTTGGTGTTGATACAGCTACAATGTTAACGTGTCTTCACAGCAGTGGTGTAGAATGAAGGCCATATGAGGTGTCATTGGGACTTTGACTCTCTGAGGTGTAAGGTAACTTAAGCCTGATAAAATAGATTTCCTACTTCACACAGTTTAGACATATCATTTCCATGTGAGCCCTGAAGGGCAGAGAAGAGGTAGTTGTGTTCCAGACCCTAGTTTGAAGTGTCTCAGGTTGAATGGTTTGTAATGCCAGCTTAGCATTGTAGCCTTCTTCCTTGCACACTCCTGGGGACCAGATTGTAGAGATTTCTTTCTTTCTCTTTTCCTTCAACAGTTCTTACTCTCAGGAGACCAAGGATTGAGAGTCAAAACCCAAAACCCATGCCTTACCTCAAGGAGAGCAATTGTTTTCTCAACTATTACATGTCTCAGAGAGTCCCTAATATGAACTATTATAATTATATATGAAGAAGGCAATTATGCGTTCTAGAAGATGGTAGAGGGAAGTCCATTAGTTTTAAGTTTTAGTAAGAAGCAGAGCAGCTGTATTCATCCTAGTCACATGACTACATTAGCACAGTTGTTCTGGAAAGGAGCTGGGCCACCTCTGTTTTTCCTATAAGCTGCTATTTTTGGTTTGGATACCCAGTGGCTACCCACAAGACTTCTGCAGATGATATATATAAGAAGGACCACTTAGAGGACATTGGAGCTGTAGCTGAAGCACACATTCACTCTGGGGTGAAGATGGAGAGATAGGTAAGGGTCAACCATAGGAAACTTTGTTTATCCTTACCTTGGGAAAAGGGGAAATATAGAGACTTCTTATGTGTTAGGGTGACATAAGCATTCTGTGCTGTCAGGGTTGTTCAGGGCCTATGTCTGGGAATAAACCAACAGGTTGACAGTTAGAGGTCTACAGAACTTACTGTAGAAGATGGGTGGACTTAATAGGATGCTCCAGCTGGCCTGAGGTGAGAGTCATATGAGCTTGGGTGAAGAGTTGGCTAGAGGGTATCAAGAAGGTTCAAGCAGAGCAGTAGTCCATGGAGAACTATTGTGAATGAGAACCATGCTCTTGTGTCTCTAAAAAAAATCAAAGATAATAAAAACAAATTGTTTTAATTATTAATGTTTCATTAGTGTAGAAAGTAATAGGTTTTTTCTATCTGTTCTTTAAATTTTCATGCATATGTGTCAAAAACAAACTATAAAATACTACATGGTTATTCTATATTTCAATACTAAGCAGATGGGATAATCAAGAAATTTAAATATTCATAATTAATGGTAATAGGAAATATTCAACAACCATGCATGTAAGAAAAGTATGAGAATAAAAATAATTTTTACCTATGTATATGAAGACCTTCATTAATGAAAAAAATCTTCAAAAAGAAGATTCCATATTATAAAGATCAATCTTCTTATGATGATTTACAGTTTAGATACAATATTTGTTATTTTATGTATTTTGCCTATATGTATATATGTGCACCATATGTATGCCTGGTGACTGTGGTAGGCAGAAGAGGGGATCAGATCATCCCTAAAACTGAGTTACAGATGGCTGTTGAGTCTCCATGTGGGTGCTGAGATAAAACCATGGTTCTCTGTAAGATCAATGAATGCTCTTAACCACAGACCTATTTTTCCAGCCTTATCAAGAAACAGTGTTTTTAAATTATATTGATTTATGTTGTTGTATGTGTGTGTGTGTGTCTTGTGAATGTGTGTGTTGTGAGTATGCACTTGCACGTGTCAAAGTGCATGTGTAAAGGTTATTGAACAACCTGTAGGAGTTGATTCTCTTTGTGTGGTGTGGATCCCAGGGATCAAAGGCAGGCCATCAGACATGGTAGCATGTGCCTTTACTTATGGTGCCATCTCATTAGCCTTCAATTAGTGCTGGTACAGAAAGTGAAGATAGTATCTTGAAACACATGGCACTGTACACTAAAAGTAACATTACTGTTCCACGGGAGAATGATTATGTAATAGGGCCATGGTTACGATTATGATTGCAGGAAAGACACCAGCAATCTTAATTTTTCCTGATTTTTTTTCTTGTGTTGAACCATGGTAGTTGATTGCCACTATCATGGTAAGAAAAAGTATTTGTGTGGGCTGGAGAGATGGCTCAGAGGTTAAGAACACTGGCTGTTCTTCCAGAGTTCCTGAGTTCAATTCCCAGCAACCATGTGATGGCTCACAACCATCTGTAATGGGATCAGAAGTCCTCTTCTGGGAATGGATACAAAAAATTTGGTATATTTACACCATGGAGTACTACTCAGCTATTAAAAACAATAAATATATGAAATTCCTAGGCAAATGGATGAATCTGGAGGCCATCATCCGAGTGAAGTAACCCATTCACAAAAGAACTCACATAACATGTACTCACTGATATGTGGATATTAGCCCAGAAACCTAGACTACCCAAGATACAATTTACTAAACACATGATACTCAAGAAGAAGGAAGATCAAAATGTGGACACGTCACCCCTTCCTAGAATTAAGAACAAAGCACACGTTGAAAGAGTTAAAGGGAGCATTTGTGCAGCTCAATCCAAAGGATGGACCCAACGACTGCGGCTGCCAGGGATCCATCCCACAATCAGTCACCAAACATAGACACTATATCATATGCCAGCAAGATGGTGCTGAAAGGGCCCGGATATAGCGGTCTCGGGGGAAAACATACCAATCCCTGGCAAACATGGAGGTGGAAGNGGCCATCAGTGGGAAGAGAGGCCCCTTGGTTATGCAGACTTTATATGCCCCAATACAGGGGAACGCCGGGGCCAGGGGGTGGGAGCAGGTGGGTAGGGTAGCAGGGCCGGGAGGGGGGAGGATATAGGGAACTTTCTGGATAACACTTGAAATGTAAATGAAGAAAATATCTAATAAAAGTTGAAAAAAAAAAAAAAAAGAAGTCCTCTTCTGGTGTTTCTGAAGACAGCTATAGTGTACATATATATTAATTAATATAATTAACACACATACAGTGTAGATATATTAAAATAATTAATAATAATAATAATAATAATATATATATATTCCTGAAAGAAAGAAAGAAAGAAAGAAAGAAAGAAAGAAAGAAAGAAAGAAAAAGTATTTGTGAATTTCCTAAGTTTTGAATTTTGCCCTATGTACCAAAACTCACTGAACTTTTTCATGATATGGATAATAACGTTAAACAACTTGAGCTCTTTTCTTGAAAACAGAAAGTGAGAGTCTTCACAACACAAAGCCTTTGCAATACTCCTTCTCAGTGAGTAGGTACTACCCTCCTTCTCAGTGAGTAGGTATTACCCTCCTTCTCAGCGAGTAGGTATTACCCTCCTTCTCAGCGAGTAGGTATTACCCTCCTTCTCAGCGAGTAGGTATTACCCTCCTTCTCAGTGAGTAGGTATTACCCTCCTTCTCAGTGAGTAGGTATTACCCAAGACGTTGTAATACTCCTTCTCAGTGAGTAGGTATTACCCAAGACGTTGTAATACTCCTTCTCAGTGA
The DNA here is from genome assembly GCA_902729485.2 of Mus minutoides. NCBI lineage: Eukaryota > Metazoa > Chordata > Mammalia > Rodentia > Muridae > Mus > Mus minutoides. The sequence goes on along the minus strand of LR749498.1, from coordinate 5,222,012 downwards.
GTAGGTATTACCCAAGACGTTGTAATACACCTTCTCAGTGAGTAGGTATTACCCAAGACGTTGTAATACTCCTTCTCAGTGAGTAGGTATTACCCTCCTTCTCAGTGAGTAGGCATTACCCAAGTTGGTTATAAAGCGCATTGATTCTATAGATTGCATGTCTACTTTATCTTTTCTAGGTGCCCAAATATCTTTACCTAATAATCATGCATTCTTCAAGTATTTAAGAAATGGTCTCTCAAATAGCTGATTCATAAGTATGCTGGCTTGACACGTTTTGTCCAGTCTTTCAGGCAGTTTAATGCTTCTCAGTGGGAAGAAATACAACTGAGTTTTCTCTTTCCTCTCTGCCTGCAGTGACTAATTCCGCCCCATAAAACATTGAGACTAATGTGGTTAAAGAGAAATATCGAAAGCTTATGCATAGCTCAGACTAGCTCTAATTTTGTTTCAATTTTCCCAGGAGACTCTCCATTTCTAAGTGTATTAAACTAAGAATTTCCACAATAAATTACATGCTGACTTCAAAAGGGGTAAATACAGAGTCTCAGCAAGAACAGTCATTTCATTCACAAGCATGATAGCTTGAATGGGCCGGGGTCAGATGAGCTGTGTGGTATAGAGTCAGATTGTGTATCTATCTCTTGAGTGGATTCCTGCTGGTCTGAGAAGCACTACAGTCCAAGTAAGACAGTCCCACTCTTCCCCACTGAAACCACCTATGCTTTTTCCCCATTTGGTGATTGGTTCACTCTGTTCTTGTTCAGTGAAAATCACTATGAACTTGGATAGACCGGACCTTGGCTCCAGGATACTATCTCCAACAGCATCTACTCTTTCTAGCTCAACTTCATCAGAAATTTGGTTTTGGAAAGAACAAGAGGGAATCAGTGTTGCTGACCTCAGGACTAACAATAACCCGACTAGTCCAGTACTAACACTACATGTCATATTTAAGGTAGAGAAGGTGGGCAGGTGCCTAGTCAGAGAACAGCCTACGAGAGTCAGATTTCTCCTACCACCATATGGATCCTGCAGATCAAACTCACATCATCAGGGTTCTCATCACTGAGCCATCTCAGTGAGCCATCAATACTAATTCCCCGTTAAGCAAAAGTCTGTCCTCTGAAGGGAACTCACTATTCTGAAACTTTTAAAGATTGGGAATGGGGCTTGATTTCTGCTAGCAATGAGCAGATTCATACTGAGAAGGTATAGCTCTCTCAGCATTAGGACCCCAGTGTAACCTCCAGGACCTAGGTAGAAAAGCTGGTCATGGTAGGTATACAGGTATAATCACAGCATTCTAGCCTAATCATTGAGCCCTTATCTCAGAAAACAAAGTGGAGAGTCCCCAAGACTGGCCTCTATCTTCTACATGAACATGCAAATATATCAAGGTATACGCGCGCGCGTGCGCGCGCGCACGCGCACACACACACACACACACACACACACACACACATGCAAGTGCACATACATGCCTGCATTCACATGACCTCACCTTACCCCCACATACATAACACACGCACAGCAGTAAGACATTTCATACATCTGAGGGCTTTCTTTTCATACTCCTCATTTTGGACATTTTCTGGATAGAATGAAGAATTTAAATCACCACTCAATTATAGGAATAAGCACTTACTTTCTATTCTGGCCCTACATGGAAAAGAAAATTGTTTCCAAGTTTTACACATTTTATTACAGCATCAAATCTCACCTAATTTCATCTGGATGAAAGTTTTGTTTTAAAGAATCACGTTAGCCTTTCCTGTCATCTAGCAAAGTCTTATCTACTCTACACAATTCGTCTCTTAAGGGACCAAGACCTGAGTATTTCATCCTTTTGAACCAGGTCCTGACTTTTAGCTCACATGGTTAGGTGTAATGAATTCTGCTCTCCTTTGATATCAGATTGACTTTTATTAACACTGATGGGGCTTTGCATGAGGTGTCTTTTTCAGATAACACTATAGTTTACAATTTCCAGAGCAGGTGTTTAAGAAACCACTTGAAGCTCTGCAAAGAAAGATAGTGGCTTTGCCAATTGGATTCACCCACTTACAATGATGTAATGGTTGTGTAGGTCATTGTGTTTGTTTTTGATGCTAGCTATTCTTCAGAGTAAGGGGCAGCCATGACTTACAATGAAGTCATTAGGCCAAAAACTACTTATGTATCTTTCTATAACAAAAGTCAAGAGTATTCATTGATTTAGGTAAAGGATCAATAGCACTTCCTAAGCTTCATCAAACCCATCCTGTATAGGATTGGTGCTTTTCTGGTCTATGTAAATAAACAATGTGTGCTCTTCTCTTAAGCTTCCAGTTTGAAGGGAGTTAGAGGTGTCAGTCAATGCAATTTAGATGATGGAACCAAGCCATAAGTTCAGCAATGATCAGTGATGCTGCCAAGTCGGGCAGAGACATGGAACTCCAAGATAAGAAGAGCCTTGAAGGGTGGGTAAGTCCATCTAGACAACAGACAGCAGGTGCATCTTCCAAGGTCGCATAGCCTGTAAGTGACCAAGCATTTTTGTCTCTCTACTCTAAGATCTTTAGTAGTTCCTTAGCAGTTAGTTGAGGTGAATTAGTTATCTATCTACTACCCCCATATCAGATAACCCAAACTGTGGTTCAAACCATAAACATTGACTAAATCACCTTTTCAACAGGTCAAGAACTCACTGAGTAGATAGGCTGAACAGTCATGTGTTGTGATTGAACTGAGTTAGCAGTCAATGGGGACATGCCATCTCTGGCTTGGCTGTGGCATTGTGTTTTCAAGTTCTATCAGGTGGTTTTTGGCAGAGGCGGTCTGGTGTGTGGGCTTTGGGCAGGTAGCTTTGTTTCTTCCTGAAGTGGATTCTCCACAAGGCTCTTGAGTTTCCTCAAAACATGGCAGCTGTCTTCCTCCAGAGTAAGGTGTAGCCAGACAGCATCTGCAGTACCTATGATGACACGTGTCACACATTGTCACCTGCTTTTGCCAGTTGGCAGTGGGCCAGTGCATTCTTCTCCCTTGAAGACAGAGGTTACCGCTGCCTTTTGATGGAGAGTTCCACGCGCACTTGCATGTATCTCAGCAACAGAAATGGAGCCTATAGCCTGGCATCAGGGCTGAGCTGATCACATACATCACTGTCTTCAGGCATCAAAATGCAGAAATGGTATGTCACTTCATGTCAACAGTAGCTCAGTTAGCCCACCACAAGGTATGGTGGTGAGAGATCTGATGAAGACCTATCTCAACAGACTTCATTCATGACACTTCAAGGCTAAACACCCATTTATAGAGGACACCTCGAGTAGAGGGTGGTACATACTAGTGCTCAGCACCTTGCCTAGTAACTGGTGAAATTCTCATCACCCAGATATCCAGTTCCATTTAACTACTTGTGAGATGCTAGAGTGCCCACTGTTCTGCCTCAAAAAGAAGGTTTTCTCCACATTAGGAAATGTAAGAGCTTTTTACTAGTATGTTCATAGAGTTTAAAAAAATTATGGGGAGAGTCCAGTGTTCCTGGATCAGACTGGCAAGTACAAAGTGGCACCTCCCCCCCACCCCCGCCACACCTCTTTACAACCCCAGTGAGGACTTTTGGTCCAATAGTTTCATCCTAGGGGGCGTTGGGAGAGCTGGCAAATACTCTAAACAGATAAAAGATAATTGAACAAGGAGCGAGTGGTAAAGGGTGACAAAGTGCTATTTCCATTATAAGCTTATCTCAGTAAACTTTCTCAGCCCCGAGTTCCCGAGCAGGGTGTGGACTTGGCAATAGTAAAGAAACAGGCCAGGCCAGGAATGTCTGGGGAGCTAATGAAAGCCCCTGAAGTGGTTGACGTTCCTATCTCTGCTTTGGATCCCTGCCACCTTGACACAAATGTCAGACGGTGTTTAATTGGCAAACAGGGCTTCAAAGGGTTGCTGGGCCCTGCTCCCAAGGCCCCAGGGCCTGTTAATGTTTAATTGTCCTGTGTAAGGGCCCACTATTGCTCACAAGACTTGGGCATTTATTGCACTTTGCAAAAGCAGTATTATGAGGCTCCTTGCTCTATGAGCGAGCCTTTTACAGACATGCCTTGGGTGTCCCTGGCTCACCTAACCCTTAAGAAGCAAAGTTACCAAGTTATCCATCAGGCCAGAGACAAATACCTTCAAGTTGAAAATAGTGGAAATACTCCCTGTTCGCTAAGTTGGCCTGAAAATCAAGACGTATCCAGAGAACACTAGAACCATGAACAGGATGGGCCGAGGGTTTGGAGCAGAAGTGAAGGAGACTGAGGTTGAGGTGATTTTGCTCGATGGTAACTGGTGCTTGCTCTGTACGTGTGCAGCCCCTCTGCAAAGGCAAAGAGTCAGAGTCGCTTTTCCTTCATTCCTTCCTCTGTCCCAAACAGCTATCAGTTTTTACATTATTCTAACAATCTAAAAAGTAAGAGAGACTGTCTTGGTGAGACTATTGCTTCTGTCTAATTGCACAGGGAGGAAGAAGAAATAACAAAAGACAAACACCCTCCTCCCTACACGATGTGGAAACTCTGAATAAAAGACCGGCTTCCAACTTTTGATGACTGAAAACCGCACTTTGAATTGAATATGAATGATTTCTTTGAGTTGTCAATTGAATTCAATTCAACTGAATACATCTTCTCGGAGGGGGCACCAAGCCTTCATAGCAAACAATCCCTTTGGCTTCGCATGAGTGCTGGTTAGAAGAGTCTCTGTTGAATTGTGGAAATGCATTGGGTCATTGTCTCAGTCATCCTTCTGCTGATTGTGAATCTCTCTCTAAAGAATGTAAAGAGAAATATCTAATTACACCACTGATATCAGAATGGCGAGGCATATATTTATCCTGTTTGTTAATTACATATGTCACAGCTAAAGACCACATATCAGCTAATGTCAACAGCAGCTCCAAGGGCCTGGTAAACATCAAAAGGGAGGCGAATACCAAATTAAAAAACTAAATCCAGCAGAGTGACTAAGAAAGTATGTATATTGTTAATATATTGACATTAAATCAGACTCTCTTTCTTCTCTTTTGCCTGGCTTTACCCTCAGAGGTTGTCAGATTGTTTTTGTCCCATTGGCCTCTGTTCTCTTACTTGTAGAGTCACCACTTTATTAGTCGGTGTCAGGGCCACTAAGCCTGCAGGTTGGAGGGCTATGCAGCTGGAACTTGAACATTAAGTCTCTCTCCTGTAATTCTTTTGCTCCAATGGATTCTGGTCCTTCCATTCCTACCCTGACTTCCTCAGTCTTCCTGCATGCCAAGAGGTCAGTAGATGACCCTTTCCACCATGAAGTCCAGTCACATCCAGTGACCCCAGCCATAGACCCTTAGATTCTTGTGTAAGTAGACTTAGAAATAACCTGTTGTATTCAAAGCAAGCACCTTGTCAATCTATACACACAGTTAATTAGTTCAGAGCCCTAAAATATTATGTGATTCCTTTCTTAATAGAAATGAGAAGTAGTAAATGAAAGGCCTTTATGCACACTTTCTTGGCAATTTTCAGTGAAGGGCATATTATCTTCTGGATAGATCTACAGGAACATGCATTACACACCTACCTCTTATTCTCATTAATGATGATAACAGCATGCACACAGGAGCACAGCACTTGGCTTTTACACAAGAGGCCTCCCTTCTTTTCATTCTGTTGTTAACAACCTCTGCTTCGCGTTTCTTCCAGGTGAAACAAAACACTAAACACTGTTCATGACTTAAACACTATCTTGGGTATACATTTTTCAAAAGATGTGAGATTAGCACATTACAAAGGCTTTCAAATTTACTTTAGGATAGCACAAATGATTATGACTGCCACCCACCATCCTCTCTCAGTGTTTCTCAAGAGGGCCTAGGTTGGGGAGGGAGTTGAGGCTTTCTCTCTGAGCAGTATAAGGCTTTGTTAGCCAGGACTCCGAATCTTTAAGCTGTCAACCTGTCTCCCACTAGCATTGACAAAACCATGACTGATGCGTGGAAGAGTCAGAAAGCTGAGAAGACACGCTGCTAAATCCTCCAACTGTGGACAGAGGACTAGTAAATTCACACACCTACCCACTCATTCATTAGCCTATGTATTCCGCTACTCCTTTGCTCAACAGAAATGTACTAAATACCTATGGTGTGCCTCCCCATGTGCTGGGCTCCGAAGACACAGTGCAGAAGCATATTAAGGTCTGTGCTGGCAAAACTCACAACACAATGGGAACACATGAATTATATAACTAATTATGTAAGTGTCTCTCTTAACATTGCTATGTATGGGGAACTATGAAGACTTTATGAAGGAAGCGACTCACAGAAATGAGAGCAGGAGCTTCAGTATGGAAGAGGCATAACTGTCACCATGGTAATAGGAATCTATTGAAGAAAAGCTTGACATTTTCAGGAAGCAGTGTACCAAAGGTCCCGGAGACAGATGGACTCAAATTCTATAAGTAATTTATATAAAAATGCATGTATGTTATTTAAAATGCAGTATTACAATGTATGTAAAGCAATATTATTTAATAGTAAAAGAGAAATATTTTTCTTATTTTCAGTCAATGAAGATAACAACAGAGTATTCTCTTGCCCTCTTCTTGCAAAAATGGGGGAGGGCATTTAGAGCTTGGGAAGGTGGCTCAGTGGATAAAGTGCTCAAGAGCCCGAGGTTAGATTTGAAAAGCCAGGTAATGTGAATGGAGCATGTCTGTAGCCCCAGAACTGGAAGGTCAGAGACCGGCATATCCTATGGTAATGTGAATGGAGCATGTCTGTAGCCCCAGAACTGGAAGGTCAGAGACTGGCATATCCTATGGTAATGTGAATGGAGCATGTCTGTAGCCCCAGAACTGGAAGGTCAGAGATAGGCATATCCTATGGTTTTGCTAGCCAGCCATTCTAGTAGAAATGGCAAGCTTCAGGTTCAGCAAGAGAACTTGTCTTAAAAATAATAAAGTGGAGAGTGCAATGAGAGAAGCCATCTGATGTCAACCTCTGGCTTCCATTTGGGCATGCATTCCTGTATATACACAACATGCATGTGCATAGTCATATACACACAGAAAATTTATCATTTATCACGAATCAGTTTTCCACAAAGCTGACGCTAGACTCACAAACTCTTAGTTTTGGATTAAAAATAAACAGAGATTCCCTTCTAACCCCGCACTCTTCAACATTCCACTGCTCATTCCACAAGACCAATGACACCTATGTTCTTAATCTGCATTTGGCAAATGTTTATGAACAATGACTGGATTTTTAAGCTTTTCTGCTTCTAGCTAGTGCTTTTATAAAATATAATAAAAATATTACAGCTACATAATTTGATCTCAACTACTGTAAAAATATCTATGCTACTCACAATTGCAATGCTTTTCTCACTTTGGAAGGACTGTAAGCAGCTTACACCAACTTCCCTTGAAAGCCCGAGTTATTTCCTAGCTTTAAACATGCTTCATTGACCTGTAGGAAGCCTATCATCCAGGAATCTATCGACATCTCTTGAAATTATTCACGTTTCCTGCCTGGGCCCCTCCTTGGGTAAGAGGAGCATTCCTCCCAAGTGTGCATTCCTTTCCAACCACAAGAAACAGCATTTCTTCAATGGACTTGTGTTTCTGAAACTCTGATGAGGAATTAGCCTCAAGTCTTGGTGTTTCCAGGTTTGTGATGAGCACTCCTAGTATCTCCTGTTTTATTTATTTTTGTTTGGTTGGTTTTGGTTTTTGATAAATGTATCAAAAGAGCCAAATTTTAAAATTATTTTGAGAACCAAAATTTAAAATTCTTAAGGATTATTGGCTAAAATGTTTACACTGATACTTATACTACATGAGCAGATATTGTCACTTGCTATGATCCATTTTCATTATAAGTAATTGTGTAGTAATTATAAATTACTCTCATTATAAATATCTGTATAAGATAACACATAAGTGCTGTTTCAAGCCACTTACTTTGTGTGATTGTTATAGCAGCATAGAAACCAATAACCTGAGCTCACCACTTTTCAAAGGACTACTCCTCCAGAAACTCTAGGTTCTTTATTGTATAAAGTGTTATTATGTGTTACTACAACCCACATAGTTTCCAAACTGGAATAAGAAGCTCATCCTGGCTACTCACACTGGCTTATTCACTACAATGGATAGTTTTTTGTTTTTTGTTTTTTTGTATTTTTGGTTTTTTTTTTTTTTTTGAGACAGGGTTTCTCTGTGTAGCCCTGGCTGTCCTGGAACTCACTCTGTAGACCAGGCTGGCCTTGAACTCAGAAATTCGCCTGCCTCTGCCTCCCAAGTGCTGGGATTAAAGGCGTGTGTCACCACACCCAGCACACAATAGATAGATAGTTTTAATATCCGTTAAGATATTAATGGGGGAAGCACCATTCCCTAGGCCCAGGATTCTGAGTAGTACAAAAGTGGAGAAAGCTATCTGAGATCAAGCAAGTAAGCAGTGATTCATATTGTCTCCCCACAACTTAGACTGAAACTTGGAATTGTAAGCTAACTAAATTTCTTTCTCCTCCAAAGATAGGACATTTGTCACCATATTTGATCACACCAATAAGTATAAAACTAGAACATCTACCCTGTTCAATGGGTTTATCTTATTTCAATATCTTTTCAGTTAATCTCTTTTTTTATACTAGCAACGTCTTTTTTTTTTCAAGTTTGTTTTCAATATGTGCATGGTAACTGGTAATGTATTAGTCTGTGTGGATACCATAGCAGTATATCACAAACTGGGTGGCTTACACAAAGGAAACTCATTTTCCCCACATTTCTGGAGGTTGAAAATTCAAGATCTGGGTGCCCGTAGAACTTCTTAGCTTCTGATGAGTTCTGTGTCCATGCCTTTGCCAGAAGTCATCATATACTTTCCTCATCTGATTGTTTTCCTCTGTGTTTGCACATCCAGGTATCTTTTATAAGAACAACAGATTTCCAAGCTTATGGTCCCACCTTGTCATTGTAAAAGCATATAACTCCTAAAATATTGAACCCAAGGTTATAGAAATGGTTTTAATGAACAAATCATTCAAATGCCTAGTTTTAAAAATTGTCAGTGACTTCAATAAAAGTTCAAATATACAAAGAAGTGAACATGTTGCTTTAAGACTTGGATGAAAAATTCACCAATTTGGAAAGAAGGTAAGCTCAGAGATATTTAGCTGGGGATAAGTGTCAGGGAGGTGTGGGTATACAGTACATGGGAATCGTGGGAATGAAAAGATCAATAAATTATATTAGAAAAAAACCCCATCAAACCTTGAACTGGTAGGATATTTCAGTGGGATAAAAGTGTTCTCCATCCAAGTGTGAGGACCTGAGTATAAATCCCTAGAACTTGGATAAAAGCTGGATGCTCAGTACAAGCTGTTACTCTGACATTCCTCCTCGGGCATAGAAGGCAAAAGAAGATAAGAATGCTCCCCACACAGTGGAACACACACACACACACACACACACACACACACACACACACACACACCATCAATGGAAAGCAAACAGCAGTGCTAGACCAGACTAAGCAAAAGAAAGAATGCCAAGGATTAGAGACAGGGTGGAAGCAATAGTACATTCAGATAAATAAGCATCCATAACCAAAGCATTAAAGACCTCTAAGACATGATTAAGAAGTGACACTTAATGAATCTGTCCTATAGAATAGGTACAAACAGAAGACATAAAAATTCTATTTAATAAATTATAGCAGATAATTCTCCAAATCTAGACGCAAAATGGATATACAATTACAGGATGTAAATAGAACCCCTAGCAGACAGGATCACTAGAAAGAATCTTTCTGGGTCATACTTAAATCAAAATGACAATAGAGCAGAACAAAGAAATTGCGACAAGTCATGAGAGAAGGCTCACGTTATTGATCTTTATGTGTTAATTCCTTTAGGGAGTAAGGCTATTCAGGGAACCCAGTGTTCATACAAGCCGTTATTATAATGCTCAGGGCTAACTTTGGAAGCAAACATTACATGTGAACATTTTCCAAATCGAAATCCTTATCAAACAATTAACAAACAAGAATGGATGTTTTCAAATATTAGGGTGTATCTTTTGATTACTTGACACAAACCTAGACCAATCTGGAATATGAACCTCAATTGAGAAGGTATTTCTACCGTTCTGTCTTTAGATAAGTCTATAGGGCATTTTCCTTATTAATGAATGATATGAGATACCCCATGGGTGGTGTAAGCCTGGGCAGGTGGTACTGGGTAGTATAAGAAAGTAGACTGAACAAGCCGTGAGCAAGACAGTAACCAATGTCCCTCAGTGACCTTTGCATCAGTACTGCCTCCAGACACCTGCCCTGCTTCAATTCCCTGCCTTGGATTCCCCTGATGATAGACTTCCATCTGCAAAAATTAAGACTGTGTCCTCTAATCTTGTCCTTATACACATCTGCAATTCTTTACCCTAGAAACTAAATCAGAGTGGATTTCTCCAAGAAAAGTATACAGGGGACATCTCTGCCACCACAAATGCCAAATGGTTCCTGCAGGGCACAAGCTAATCCCTTTCTCAGCTCTGAGCTTCAGGACACTGAAGAGAATCCCTAGATATGGGCTCCAGACTTCAGGTGCTTCCTTCCATCAATTCCTCCCTCACAATTCTGTTTGCTGCTATCTAGGGACATGGTAAGTTGTATGTGTAGGTCAGCAAAACTGAGGGGAAAGGACAATCTTGTTTGCTTACCTATACACTTTCTCAGTACTGTAAAAACAGATGTAAATTCCCCTTTGGAATAGAAAAGCCATCTGGAAGCCATTTCTTCTGGAAGACACTTCTTGCAGGTAGTCACATAGTCACAGGTTATAGAAAGGAAACTAACATGGCAGACCCCTGAGGCAGGCACAAGCCTGGCAAGGACATGAATTTTAGCTCATTATTCTCACTTAGACTGGCAATGAATAGGAAGTGAATTAGAAGCAAACAACAATCAGGGGTTAAAATGCCCTGGCTATTCTAGACCTTATTCTGTAGACCAGGCTGGCCTCGAACTCACAGAGATCCACCTGCCTCTGCTTCCCAAGTGCTGGGATCAAAGGCATGTGTTACCACCACCCACCATAGCTCTTAGATATATAGGATAGCTCTTGATTGAAATAGGCCTTTTATTCTTTTAAAGTTTTTATTGGCTCCAAATTATTTCATATGAAAAATAAAAGTTTATTAATCAGAAAAGAAACAATGGATATTTCTTGTATTGTCTTGGAACTGCCCACCACACTTCACAAGTCAGGGAAAACTTGGGGTCTGAGGAGAGGTTATATAGTCTCATCTAGAATAACTCAGAGCAGAGAGGAGACATAACTTTCCAGGGGTCCCCACCTGGGAGCAGACAGCCTACCAACCCTTTGCTGTCTTTTTTGTTTGTTTGTTGTTTCTGGGCTTAGAAGTATCTATTTGCTTCAAAACAATCTCAGGACCAGCCAGTGCTGGGCAGTGGGAAACAGATCAGTGGGAGTCTCCTGGGAGAAGCAAGTCTGGCGGGGACACCTAACAGCTGGGTGGGTATCATGTTCGGCTTATTCAGCTGCTGAAATATGTCACTGAAGACCCGCCATTCTGCTCTACCAACCAGATTTCATGCCACCAAGAGGCCTTTGTTGAATTGAATTGGTTTCCACAGTAAATGGAGATGCTTCCTCCACGGTGTTGCCCTCAGAACCCTTTTCTGTGAAGCCATTTAGGTGGCTAGCACTGGGGCCCTGGCCATTTTCAGAACCATGCTATAGAGGATGGGCTCCTGAGCCAATCTCCAGGGAGGGCCTAAACCAGGGTTTCTTATACATTTTTTGTTATTGCTGTTCATGAACCACTTCTACCTGGGAAAATTTCTACAAAATTCTGATGCAAGTTTATAAAATAGGTATATAAAATAAACATTTACTGATAATAAATCATAAAAATGGGTTTTAAAAAACTCTTTGGTAGATATATAATTTTACCATTTATTAAAGATGAAAGAACATTTGCATGTTAATTAAATGGCTACATTTGTTTTTTACATAAAGAATTAAATCTTGGCTGACTATTTGTTACTTCAAGACTTAGATCATCTTCAACTTTTCTAGAAATGATCAGTATTTTTCTTATACTCATTAATACTGAGAATTATAGTTCCTGTGAATACAGCAGAAAGATGTTCAGATCCCTTTCAGAAATTATTGAAAATTCTGTCCTAATGAAGTGAACATTTGCATTTAAAAAATGATACTCTTGTGAGCAACACAAAGATCAATTTTCAAACTCAAAAGTTCTAACACAATACAGGCCAGAGATATACCAAGGTGTTACTTACAGAGTAGGGAATGATGGCAGAAAAACATTGTCTTTATTTGCCTTAAATAAGACCAGATAGTCCTATACAAAAACACTGGGATTCATATCATACCATAGTGTGGAATCTGAGCCAAAGGGATTCAAGTAGCACTCACTGCCATTGTGTGGTATGATGCTGTGCTCCTGTATGTGCACAGTGTACACAGAGTGCGCATGCGCACAACCAAAGCTGCAGTGAAACCATGTAATGTCAATCAGGTGAGCATAGCCAGGAACTTCTCAGCCTTATCATGCGGTGAATGCTGAATTAATTATTGGTCTTTTAATATTGTCCTATCCATGGCTCACACATTCAGTACACAAGCCAATGTGGGCTTGTGGCTCACCGTTTAAAGCTTGGGGCTTAGATGAAGCAGAACTCACAGAAGGGCAGCATAAAGCCATGTTACTGGCTGGCAGTGGGAACGTGGAATGGTGCGCTGAGGCAGTGATACCACAGACCTGACTAAGCCTCTCTCCCTGTATTGTTACATAATTACACTTGAAATTGGTACCCACTGAGTTCACCAGAATTAATCACACCACTTACGAGGACGATGGACAGTAACTGCCAGTTTCTGATCCCTCGTCTTAGGGATCAGAAGTAGCACCTAAAACCCTTTGTAGGGCTCCCTTTAATTGAGCCTTTGTAGGGCTCCCTTTAATTGAGCTCCTCATGTTTAAGTAGTACATTGACCTGTGCTTGTGAACATACAGTCTGTTCATTTTCCTATTGGCAAGCGAGTAGTTAGCATCTTATCTCGAATTCCAACCTCAGCTTCCTCATGACTCTTTCCTTCTAATTCTGCATCGCAGCCGCTTGTGGCCAGACCAGATCTACCCATTAGTCTGGGTTTCCATGTCTCTGAATTTTTTACATTTTTGAATAGTTATGAACAAGAATATTAGCAAAAATATATTACACAGTCTAAATACCTCCCATGAAAATTAAAACACTTTTCTTTTTTTTTGTTTTCCACTGAAATTTATATTACAAAACTTTGTTGTAGTCTTTCAGGATAATAAGTAAAACAAATAAAGCATCTATATTGATTGCCAAGTTTTGTTTACCACCGGTCTTGGTGAGACATTGGGATAATTTGAGTTACTTTTAAATTTTGTTTTAAATTGTATATTCATGGTACTTACTAGTTCAGTTGTTCTGCCAGCTTTGGCCCTTACCAGGTTTTATTTATCAGAGGCTGATGGCCACTGCCCTTAAAATATAAAGAATGTTACATGATGCAGCAGTTTCAATTTTCCCTCTCTAAGGGTCCCATCTGAGAGACTTCAAGAAATTCCTCTCAGACTCTCTGTTCCAGTTTGGACTATCTCCAGGCACAGTTGTTACCCAGAAACTCTGCTGGATCAACATTCCTGGGAACTTTTCTTTTTTCTTTTTCTCTTTTTCCCCATTTCTCAAGAGAATCTCCTACACATTCATCAGAAATTCCAAAGAAAGGGAATGTAGGGATTGTTGAAGTCCTTGATAGTTGAAGGTGTCTTTACTCTCCCCTACAGCTGACACTTGCCTGAATAAAGAATTCTGTGAAGTGAATTGTGTGCTTTATCTCAAATATTGGAGGCAGAAGGCTGCTATCTTTTATGCCTCTGTCTTTTCATTGTTGTGTAAGGAAACTGGAAAACTGCACATTGTCCATGCTTCCTGGTTGCCCAACTCTGCTGCCTGGAGAGGGCTGGCAAGATGAATAGCTGGAAGCTCCCAGATGTCCCACATCTGGAATTTTTCATCTGATCTGTTCTGTTTCCATAGATAATGCACCTGCTCTCTCCATCCCGAGGAGCACATACATGCCTGCTTGCCAGGAACCTAGGACGAAGCAGAGGTTTTCCTACCTAGAATTTACTTCCTGTTAAACATGCTGTGGTCCTGAGTGCATTTCACATTCCACCCTTGTAGGTTTCTGAGATAACAACACTCTATGTTATATCATATGTTATAATTATATATACTACTTTCTTGATACCCCTACTAAAATGATTGCAAGGGACATGAAGGCTCAAGTGTTTAAGATTTATTTTTTCAAATATTTGAAAGTGTGTGTGTAGTCTCTGGATGGTCCATCCTTTTATCTTAGCTCCAAACTTTGTCTCTGTAACTCCTTCCATGGGTGTTTTGTTCCCTATTCTAAGGAGGAATTAAGTATCCGCACTTTAGTCTTCGTTCTATTTGATTTTCTTGTATTTTGCAAATTGTATTTTGGGTATACTAAGTTTCTGGGCTAATATCCACTTATCAGTGAGTATATATCATGTGAGTTCTTTTGTGATTGGGTTGCCTCACTAAGGATGATATTCTCCAGATACCTCCATTTTCCAATTTCATAAATTCATTGTTTTTAATAGCAGAATAGTACTCCATTGTGTAAATGTACCACATTTTCTGTATCCATTCCTCTGTTGAGGGACATCTGGGTTCTTTCCAGCTTCTGGCTATTATAAATAAGGCTGCTATAAACATAGTGGAGCATGTGTCCTTATTACCAGTTGGAACATCTTCTGGGTATATGCCTAGGAGAGGTATTGCTGGATCTTCCGGTAGTACTATATCCAATTTCCTGAAGAACCACCAGACTGACTTCCTGGGGATCCATCCCATAATTAGTTACCAAACACAGATGCTATTGCATATGCCAGCAAAATTTTGCTGAAAGGACCCTGATATAGCTATCTCGAGTGAGGCTATGCTAGTGCCTGGCAAATACAGAAGTGAATGCTCACAGTCATCTATAGGATGGAACACAGGACTCCCAATGTAGGTGTTAGAGAAAGTACCCAAGGAACTCAAGGGGTCTGCAACTCTATAGGTGGAACAACAACATGAACTAACCAGTACCTCCCAGAGCTTGTGTCTCTAGCTGCATTTGTAGCAGAAGATGGTCTAGTCGGCCCCAATACAGGGGAATGCCAGGGCCAAGAAGTGGGAGTGGGTGGGTAGGGGAGCAGGGTGGGAGGAGGGTATAGGGAACTTTCGGGATATCATTTGAAATGTAAATAAAGAAAATATCTAATAAAAAAGAAAGCTAAAAAAACAAACAAAAAGCAAAAAAGAAAGGAAAGAAAGAAAGAAAGAAAGAAAGAAAGAAAGAAAGAAAGAAAGAAAGAAAGAAAGAAAGAAAAAGTGTGTGTATGTGTGTGTGTATGTGTGGAGGCTAGGAAAAGGCATTGGACCCATGGAAGCTAGAGTAACAGGCACTTGTAAACCGGCATCTGAACTCAGACCTCATGACAGAGCTGCACGTGCTCTTAACTGCTGAGTCATCTCTCCAGTCCTATGTTCTGACCTTCTATCCAAAGTACCGGAGCCTACCAGAGGTTATATAGGGCTTTCAGGGTCTCTGTGAGGTTCTATAGGGTTCTAAGGAGCTCTGTAGGGCTCCACGGGATTCTAAGGGGCTCTAGGGAGCTCTGAGTGGTTTTCTTCACAGGCTTTAGAAGTGGTGCTCTCTCATTGGGATTTTTTTCTATTTTTGTCCTTAAAAAGTTTGTCAAAATCTCTTTCCTTATTCTCTTTCTCATTGTGTGCTTGTGTGGCTGTAATTACAA
Source organism: Mus minutoides (assembly GCA_902729485.2). Lineage (NCBI taxonomy): Eukaryota > Metazoa > Chordata > Mammalia > Rodentia > Muridae > Mus > Mus minutoides. The sequence continues at coordinate 5,206,088 of LR749498.1, read as the reverse complement.
AAATGAAAGAAGAGTAATGACAGCAAGGGTCAATGTGTCCCGCTTACTGTAAGTCTAAGTAACCCTGAAGCCAGGTGAGTGAACAGAGCAGACTGAGATCCAGGGTGGCTTGGAAGGAGCCATCTAAGGTGTTTGCAGTAAATGGACAAGAGGACACAGATATTAAACTGCAGACCAGGCCATGGAAAGAGCAATACCAGAGGCCCTAGGGGTAGGAAGGTTTGTGAAATTCAGAGCACAGCACCATAGTCTCGTTTATCTGGAGACTTAGGTAAATACTTTCAGAAGAGAGAGAACATGTAAAGCCATAGTTAAAGGCAAGGTTTCTGAGAAAGGAAGGAAAGTGGTGGCTTGTTTTCCATAGAAAGCAGAGGGAATTGGTGGAAAATCATAAACAGCAGACTCCTGTTCAAGGAGATCAAGGATGGTCCCTCAACATTTATTTAGAAATGGAGGGATGATGGTCCGGCCCGAGCTGGTGCAGTGTGTGTGTGTGTGTGTGTGTGTGTGTGTGTGTGTGTGTGTGTGCATTCCTCCCCTAGGGAAAAGGCAGCCCCTAGCAAGGCTGATGTGTCTGTGAAATAAACATGACAGGAGCACAGAAGACTCTACCAGTGTTGGCATGACACATAGTGAGACAAACACAATTGTAACACGGGGGAAGATTCTCAAAAGCAGGCAAATGTGGAGGTACTCATTCCAGTTGAGAATACTAACTTTAGGAGACTAGAGGAAAAAAAAATCCCTGCCAAAAGAGATAAATGTTGAAGTAGAGTCAATGATTGGGTTGGATAGAATTCTCTTTGGTTTATCTGTAATCTTATATAAGCTGTACAAGTCTGTTTTGTGTTACCATGGAAACTGGCCTGGGGTATCCTCCAGCCTTAGGACACGTACTTTTCAGTCACAATTTAGTTTATCAGAACACAGAAGACTGAGCCCCATTCCTCAGGGGTGGAACACAAGGATACCACAGAAACTGTACTCTCTGAGTCATGGGTTGTACTGTTTCTCATGTGTTTATCTCATGAAATGCACATTATAAGACAACAAGATCCAAATGTTGTTCCCACTCATTCTGAGGAAGCCTAGGGTTAGAGAAATGATATACTCTCCAAATGCTTGTCATATGTAGTGGGTTTGGAAACAAAGACCTGGTCACCCCTTTTATCTCCATGATTGTCTGTCTCGCCACTCCCTTCCTCCAGCCACCCTGTGTGGCAACCGAGCCTACCAGCAGGCTCAGAGATTTTATCTTGCCTACTGAGATGTTAATACATTTTGTCCCATCTACTGGGTTTGTTTCTTCCTCTCTAAAAAGAGTCAAGTGTACTACACTGGGAGCAGTGGTGGGCTAAATGCCACGGACACATATCACTTAGACAAAGTGGACTTCGCTCTTAGCAGTACAAATTGGGAGATGCCAGAGCATATTACCAGGTAAACTCTAGGCTCCAGGTCTCCAGCAGTCACCACCCAAATGAGCAAGGACTTCACACCGAGCCCCCTCCCAAGTAGCAGAACGCAAAGCGTGAAAAGGCTGCTGTGAAATGAGAGCTTTCGTCTTACTGGCCAGAATTCTGAGTTGGCTAAAGAAATTGATGGGTTAGGAGCCACCAGGCATTGCGCCAGCCCAAACTGGCACTCCCAACAGAGGCCACAAAGCAAGAGGGTGAGGACAACCAGTCTCCGTGCTTCTGAATGGCCCCACAGGAACCGCAGCACTTCAGCCTCAAAGAGTTATGAGTTCTGGCATCCTGCCGTGAAAGGAACAGGCATCTTCCCTCTGTCAACTGCCCTTGACAAGCCAAAAACATGATTCATGACTCGTGAGAATGGTTGCTTTCTTCACAGCCACTCTCTGGCTTCGCTTTGGGCCCAGGAATAATTGGCCACAATCAACCCACCCAAAGAAGTGGTTCCCCCCGCACCCCCACTACATCACTCTTCCTTCTGAGGACAATGGCTTTACCCAATGTGGTGAGGGGGAAGTTTAACCAAAGGAAAAACTGAGCCCACACTGATAAAACATCAGTGTTATCAAGGGACAGCCAGGCGTGAGAGCCGAGGCACCCTTGCCTTGTGGTAACTCTTGGGATACCTTTGTGTGTATTTCTCAACTGCTCCTAAGCATGGCTGTGTGTCCCTCCCTAAGGAAGAGTGGCACCCAGAAGGCTAAGCACTGTGGTGTTTTAAACATCCCCCTTTGTCATAGTCCCATCTTCTGCTCCACTAGAACATACCCATTTTGTAAAGGGGATGGCAGTTGTCGTTGAGAAAGCAGCTTTGCTGGCACTGTAGCTTACAGTAGGCATTGACAATGACTACTGAATACCCACTAGGTATCGGGGAATGCTGTCACCAAGAGCCCGTCAAACTTTGCCAGCTCAGAAGGATTTGTGCATGATCAAAAAATTAAGTACAGTTCATAAGGAAATGTAGTTACATACGAGAGCTTAAGCCAGGACAGTCTTACATAAAGTAGGGTATGCAGGCTGTCTTCCTGGCCTCCCTCTCTATGTTAACATGTGAACTGTGCTTAAAAAGAACAAAAATGAATCCAGATGTGCTTTTGGTATGGAGTTCAGGCAATTCCACAGTTTCTTCTAAATTCCAAAATGACTTTTTGACGCAAAAATAGAGATGCTATTAACATAGTTGGTCCTTAAGTGAGGAGCATAGCCCACTCTGGCTGACAGTTTCCCTCACAGAGAGACCCCCTAAGTTGGAATGGTGAAGGCTGGGAGCACTGTCTTTGTTTCCACATTAAAGGGAAAAGAGCCCTGAGGTCAGCCTTGCACCCCCTCTCCCTGCCCAACTAAGCCAGGTTGGGGGGGTGGGTAGGGAGGGGTGGGTAGGGAGGGGCAGGGAAGCCTGTTGCCATCACAGCCCCTTGCCCTCCCCATCGATCAGCCCCTGTAATCCTCAGAACAGCCAACTAGAATACTCTTGCTTACCTCTTCAGCATAGCCTTAGCCACTTCATGGCAAAAGCATGCTTTTCCCACGTATGCATACTTTGGTGGGCTCAAATCTGCAAAATTAATGAATTAAATGAATATATTTCTTGGAGCTGATATTGGAAGATGATCACTGAGATTATGTGAAGTGATCTTTAGTAGTGTGAGAAAACACTAGAATGTCTGTTTCTTTCTCTTGAGTTTGTTATTACAAATGTACTTTATCAGACATTCAACAAGCTCACACCAAATTAAGAAAATTGATAAAAGTGATATTTATAAAAACAAGTATATAAATATATGAAGAGGCATACACCTTCTTAAGTTAAATTTGTTTTATTTTATATGTGTCTATGTATGAATGTGTGTGTGTGTGTGTGTGTGTGTGTGTGTATGTATTATAAGTGTAAGTAGTATATGAACGTGTGCCTGAGCTGGTGTGTGGCCTGTGTACTTTTGGAGGCTGCACCCTATTCTATCTCTTTCCATGTTATTCCCTTGCCTGGTGCTCTTGTGCTGAACCTGTAGCTATGGGTGCAGCTAACATGCCCCTGGGATCCTTCTCCCTCTGTTGGCCTCATCCTACTTGGGCTGTAGGCATGACCACACCACAGGTTTTAATGAGGAGGAGTCTGGGCATTTTTTCTGAGCTCTTCAGGATTGCATCCTAGTGCAGCAGTTTGTCTATTGAGCATGTCTTCTGCTTCTGCTAAGTATTTTTTTAAAACTGGTAAATATATATGATTGTAAATGTGTAGTCACAACTGTGACCTCTTAGGTACCGGGACCTATGGAAGTAGGAACCAATACAATATGCCATTGGAATAAAGAAAACCTGTGTGTGTGTGTGTGTGTGTGTGTGTGTATGTGTGTGTGTGTGCATCACTACCTAACTGGGAAACCAATGTCCTCCAGTCTGGTACATGCATGAATTACCTCTCACTCTCCTGTCATCTGCATTCTTATATTACACACTGTCGTAGCCTTGTTTGTTTGTAGACTTCTCTTCAAAATAACCCAGATGCCTGCTGCTTTCTTCCTGTCTTACAAACCATTGTTATGTTGTATTTCTAGACCGTAGCAATGGTTGCATTGAGGATCTTTTTTCCTAGACCATAGGAATGGCTGAACATATTCTTTTTTTTATTTTAATTTTTTTATTATTAGATATTTTCTTTATTTACATTTCAAATTTTATCTCCTTTCCTCATTTCCCTACCAAAAACCCCTATCCCATCCCTTCTCCCCCTGCTCACTAACCCACCCACTCCTGCTTCCCTGTCTTGGCATTTCCCTACACTGGGTCATCGAGCTTTCACAAGGCCAAGGGCCTCTCCTCCCATTGATGATTGACTAGGCCATCCTCTTCTACATATGTGGCTGGAGCCTTGAGTCCCTCAATGTATACTCTTTGGTTGGTGGTTTAGTCCCTGGGAGCTCTGGGGGTACTGGTTGGTTCATATTGTTATTCCTCCTATGGGGCTGCAAACCCCTTCAGCTCCTTGGGTCCTTTCTTTAGCTCCTCCACTGGGGACCCTGTGCTCAGTCCAATGGATGGCTGTGAGCATCCACTTCTGTATTTGTCAGGCACTGGCAGATACTCTCAGGAAACAGCTACATCAGGCTCCTGTCAGCAAGCACTTGTTGGCATCCACAATAGTGTCTGGGTTTGGTAACTGTATATGGGATAGATCCCCAGATGGGACAGTCACTGAATGGCCTTTCCTTAAGTTTCTTCTCCAAACTTTGTCTCTCCATCTCTTCCCATGAGTATTTAGATCCCCATTCTAAGAAGAACCGAAGTATCCTCACTGTGATCTTCCTTCTTGAGCTCAGGTAATCTGTGAATTGTATCTTGGGTATTCCGAACTTCTGGGCTAATATCCACTTATCAGTAAGTGCATACCATGTGTGTTCTTTTGTGATTGGGTTACCTCACTCAATATAATATTTTCTAGTTCCATCCATTTGCTTAAGAACTTCATGAATTCAATGCATTTAATAGCTGAGTAGTACTCCATTGTTTAAATGTACCACATTTTCTGTATCCATTCCTCTGTTGAAGGACATCTGGCTTCTTTCCAGCTTTTGGCTATTATAAATAAGACTGCTATGAACATAGTGGAGCATGTGTCCTTATTACATGTTGGTGCATCTTCTCAGTTTATGCCCAGGAGTGATATAGCTGAGTCCTCGGGTCCTATCTCCAATTTTCTGAGCAATTGCTAGACTGATTTCTAGAGTGGTTGTACCAACTTGCAATCTCACCAGCAATGGAGGAGTATTCCTCTTTCTCCACATCCTTGCCAGCATCTGCTGTCACCTGAGTTTTTTTTATCTTAGCCATACTGACTGGTGTGAGGTGGAATCTCAAGGTTGTTTTGATTTACATTTCCCTGATGATTAAGGATGTTTGCTGAACACATTCTTTTCTGTGTGTTTACAGCATCATAGTGTTGGTCATTCTCATTGTAATGATTACCTCCTCCATTACAATTCTTGAGGGTCAAGAATCACATAGTCTCCTCTCCCTTAGCAGCACTGATTCTAAGAATCACAGTAAGTCAGCTTCATCCCTGCTTCTACTTCAGGTCTTGAGTGCCTCAATCCCACCCAAGAACTTGCCTCTCTCTCATTGATATTTAAGGGTATTTTGGCACAGTAACCATTAACTCCATTGTAAGTAGAGAACACATGAGTTGAGGTATAACATAATGTGAAGGAGAAACCTCCACAGAGAGAGATTTAGATGGAAATCTTAGACTTAATCCCCAAGGTGAAGTTGGATAAACTTGCAAGAACACATTTACACTCTGGGGAATTTGGGGCTCTAGGATGAAAGTCAATATCATGGTCGACAAAATGTTTTTTTTTCCAGATTATAGTATTGTTTTATTAGGCACTCTGAAAGAATAGAAAAGTACGTTGTATTTGTACTTGTGTACATATGTGTATATCTATGTCTCTGTCCATGTGAGTGCAGTTCCTAAGGATGCCAGAAAAGAACATTGGATACCTTGGAATTGGAATTACAGGCTTCAGGGAGTTACTTGGTATGGGCACTGGGACAATAACTCAGAATCCTCTAGGAGTCAGGGAGAGCTGAACTATATCTCTAGACCAAAAGTATATAAAAATTTGAGTGACTTATTAAAGAAAATAAATACATGGTTATACTGGAATGATCTTAGTATATCTAGACCATTCATAAGTCATGAGATAGCATGCTAAACAGGTATCTTATGTATCAACTTAAGCTTCTGCAACAAAATACTACACACGGGGTGGCTTAAATAGCAGAGGCTAGGAACTCAAGGTCAATGTACCAGTCTGATGATGTCTTTCTAACCAGCTTGCAGAAACTAACTTCTCATCATGTCTTCAAATAAGAGACAGAAAGAGGGAAGGTTAGGAGAATAAAGAAGGGGCTAGAGGAGCAGAGAAGGTGTGTGGGGAGGGAAGAGGAGGGGACTCTAGCATTTCTTTCTTATCTTATAAAGAAACCATCTCTGTTAGATAAAGAATACTTGTAGTTCTAGATCTCTCTGATGGTTTAATTCTCTGATAGTTTAATTAATTCTCTGATGGTTTAGATATCAAATTTCTTTCACAAGCTCATGTCTGTAAACCTGTGGTTTAAACAGATCTGATGGTATAGGATGAAGAGGTTGTGCAACCTAGTGGTGAACCTAGAGAGGAAGTTGGCCAGCAGAGGGTGGGCCTTGAGGTTTAAGGTGTAGTCCTGTTTCCTGCCCCATCTTTACCTCTTGATCTGCTAGGTTGTGAGCAAGTGGCTGTCACAGAGCCATCTGTCACCATTCCTTCCCTACCATGGACTATATTCCATCCAACTATCTGCCAAGTTAAGTCATTTCTTCTTTAAATAGATTCTTGTTAGATATTTGGTAACAACATCAAGAAAAGTAATCAATAGAGTCATATGGTCTCAATTTTACTGCTTCACCATGCATTAATTTTTGAGTCAACTTGGAGGTTAGAGCCTTAGTATATGAGTCAGGAAACACAAATGTTCATTCCATAGCACTTATATAAATTCTACTTATTTGCCTATAGAACCTTGCACAATATGATAACCAGATCTGAATAGGGCTAGTCCTTATAAACAACCAAGTATTGCAAGAATTAAAGTATAAGGCTTAATCATAAACATGTGCTACCACTTTTAAATCAGTTGCTCTAAGAAAAGACACCTGTTGTCAGGTCAGCTCATATCAGCAACCCTCCAGAGAGGTCCACATAACAAGAGACAGACACGTAGGAGAACTGTAAAGTTTTTCTTATTTTAAACATAGTTGTACTAGCAGAAACACAGCGAAGCTTGCATGAAAAGGAAATGGTACAAAATGTGGAGAGGGTATTGGTCACCAAAGCTTCTAAAGGCAGAAACAGACCATGAACAGTGCTCTACTCCAGAATAGAGTACACCGCATTTCATGTGAAGGAAGCACGAGTGGGTGAAAGCAAGAACTCAGAGAGTGGATATAAGTGGCAAAGATCAGTGCCCTAAGGTAGGGGTAGAACCAAAGTCCTACCTGGGATCTTCTCTCTCTCTCTCTCTCTCTCTCTCTCTCTCTCTCTTTCTCTCTCTCTCTCTCATGTGTGAGTGCACTATGTGCATGATTTTGCATGTGGGTGGTTGCACATATGTAGGGGTATGCATGTACATTTGTGGTTGTTGTTAGGGGATAATCTTTCATTTTTTTCCCCAACCTTATTCATTGAAGCAGAGTATCTCAATCAAACTCAGAAACTCAGAGCTTATTGATGTGGTTGCTCTCAAAGTCTCCACTTTCTGGGGCTGGAATTACAGGTGGGCAGCCACACCTACCTGACACTTATAATGATTTCTGGAATCCAAACTCAGGTTTTCATCCTACGTGGCAAGTGCTTTAACCATTGAGTCATTTCCTTAGCCTTTGAGGAACTTACAGTAAGAGTCTGTCGAATTCCAGAATTGGTCTGAATTGGTCATTCATTTGTGCTTCAATACTCCTTTTACTGGGCAAGGTACCTACAAAGTTTATTCCGTTTCTGTATGTGGGTGGGGAGAGAGATGACTCGTCTTTAAGTCATTAGGTAAAAGGAACTGTAAAAGATCTGGGTAGATTTATTTGCATCTGAATTTGATTTCTACAATCAGTTCTTGGACATGGAACTGATAATACATAAAATAGGATGTGTTAGTGGAAGAGTGTGCAGAAGAGGGCTTTACATGAGAGTAAGACATGAATCAATGGGTGCCAAGGAGGTTTGAAGAAGCACAGGGGATAGCCTCAGTGATAGAAGTCCTCAGTGATGCCTGCATCAGATATTCATGTTTGTGTATTGCCTTTTCCAACTTGGAAGAGGACCAACCCACTGAAACTTGTAGGTATAATAGTGTGAACTACGGGTCTTAGAAGATACTGAACTCATCTTGGATCCCTGGCTCTGATGGACGTCAGAGCTTCCATATCTGAGGACACTGACCCTTATGGAATGGCCTTCTTGCGAGAACTGAGATCTCTCAACTCTAGCCACTACTAACTTGGTGACATGAAGGATTTTCTTGTAAATGGATCCTCCTGCTCCAGGCAAGCTGTTTGGAGAAAGATTTGTATCAAAGTCTATAGTCCACAGAAGTGGTGAGGATCATGTTTTGGTGCTTAGACTTATAATAACTTCTTTAAATTTTAAAATATATTCATTTATAAACTGTATTGCATTGCAACATTTCACACACACACACACACACACACACACACACACACACACACACACTGCTAACATTCACCTCCCCCATTATCATTATGCATTCCCATTCTCCTTCCTCTGGCCTTCTTCTCTCTCCAAAATAATTCCGTCTTAGTTTTTATATTGTATGTATATATGTGAAAGTATTGTAAAATCTAGATTCTTCACGTGAAAGTGTTCTATGTGTATTTCACCTGAGCTGATTAATCTCTCTTTTTTCCTTTCCTTTAAGTCTCCTTTCCCCTACACAAATCTCTGCTCCTATTCACATTTCACTCACCCACCCAGTTACATGCAGATAAACTGAAATCTAGATTCCGCTTATGAGAGGAAGCATGTAATATTTATCTTTCTGAACCTGGCTTATTTTGCTTAACATGATCTCTGGTTTCACTCATTTTCTGACAAATGACAAAAGTCCCTTAGCAACTGAGTCTGTTGTGTGGATGCCTATATCACAATTTCTTTATGTGTTCATATGTACACATAATGTGTACCTAGATTGGTTACATGTCAGCGCTGCTTGGAATAGTGTAACAATAAACATACATGTACAAGAGTCTCTGTGGCTTGCTGACTTCAGCATATTTATCTGTACCCTGAGGAGGCATAGCTGGATCACATTTAGTTTTAGTTTCTTGATGGACCCCCTTGCCAACAGGTGAAGCAGAAGGTCACCACTTCCCTTGTATGTTTAACATAATTTGTTTGTTTACTTGGTTGTACCGACTCTGATTGGAGAGAAACGGACTGTTGGCATAGTTTGAATTTGAATTTCTCTGAGAGATGAGAATGTTCAGCATTTCTTCCTAAATTTACTGGTCATTTGTACGTTTTCTTTTTGGTAATTTGGGGTTTGTAGTTAATTTTTATAGTCCTTTATAGACTTTGTGTAGAAATCGTCTGTTGGATGTAGAGTTGGCAAACGTTCTCTCCGTCCTGTCAATGTGCTGCTTCCTCTGCCACACAGAAGCGTTCTATTTCCAAGAAGTCATATTCACTGCTATTATTTGCTAGGCTATGAGTTTCAGTTCCAGAAAACCTTTGCCTATGCTTATATTTGAAGTATTTTTTCCCATGTTTTTCTCTAACAGTCTCAATGTTTCAGGTCTTACATTAAAGTATTTAATCCATTTCAAACTGATTTTTTTTAAACAGTGTGAAAGATAGGGGTATAATTTTATTCTTCTACAGATGGATATCCAGGCTTTATAGCACCATTTGTTGAAGAGGCTTTTTTTTTTTAAACTCCATTTTTGGCATCCTTCTTAAAAGTTAGCAGGACATAGCTGCCAGGGATTATTTCTGGGTTCACTATTGCTTTTCCATTGGTTTCGGTGTGGGTGTGTGCTTGTGTGTGTGTGTTTGTGTGCTAGTCTTTGTGCCAGTACCATTTTGACACCATGGCTCTGTAACCTAATTTGAGATCCAGGAATTGGGATGTCTCTTCAAGCACTGCTCCTTCCACTCAGAATTATGTTCACTATTTAAGGTCCTTTAGGGTTCCATATCAATTTCAGAATTTCTTCTAGTTCTTTACGTAATTTTAGTGATCTTCTTATGAAGATTGTACCGAATCTATAGATTTCTTTTGAAAGTATAGTCACTGTCTCATGATGAGTTTTACTGATATGTAAGTAAGCCATATCTTTCCATCTTTTAGAATCTTCTTCAACTTCTTCCTTCAGATTTTTTAAAGTATTATTGTAGATACATGTCACCTACTTGGGTAGACTAATTCTAGTAATTGTTTTTGAAGTAGTATGAATGGGATTCCTCCTCTGATTTACATTTTTTGGTGACTTCATTATCAGTATATAGAAAAGCTACAGATTCATGTATGTTGACTTTGTGTCTTGCTATTATGCTAACAGTGATGATCAGATTTATGAGTTATTTTGGTGGAATCTGTAGCATTTCTAAGTATAGAATCATGTTTTCTGAAAATAGGGATACTTCAACCCCTTCACTGTTTATGTCCCTTTTCTCCTACTCTTATCATATTCTCAAATTAAAACTTTAAGCGTTATATTCAATAGGTGCACATAGTCTTTGCTGTGTTAAAGAATCCCCCTTTTATGCTAGGTTCCCTGTGGCTTTTATCATGTGTGTGTACAGCTTTGGTTTCTCCTTTTCTCCACCAGAGCTGTAGAAGTCAGGGGCTCCCTGCTTCTTTACTCCCTGTGAACTTCCCCTTTCTCTGTCTATAACCTCAGTTATGATTCCCAACCCTTCTCATTTTTATTTCCTTGGAAAAACTCTACACTGACCCAAATCTTCTTATATATCACATTACATGGAGGCAACTTCTAATTGCAATTTTACCATAGAAGTCTTAGAGTAACGGTTATACAGTAGCCAAACATTATATGCTTCTTGGTTTGGTTTTTTTAAGCAAAAAAAAAATTACATAGTAAGAAAGTAAAATATGCCCCTCTTCCCTCCCTGAAGTGGAGGATATGGTGCATGAAGTGGCTACCTCCTGTAGCCAGGCAGAACTCCCAATGGAGGGATAAGGAAACCAACCAATCTGCAAAAACTTTGACTCAAAATGTATCCTGCCTACAAAAAGTGCAAGTATAAAGATGGGTCAGAGGCTAAGGGAATGCCCAACAAATGACTGGTCCAACTTGAGACCTGTCATGTGAGCAAGAACCAATACCTGACACTGTTAATGATACTCTGCTATGCTGTAGACTGTAACATAACCTGTCTTCTGATAGACTTCATCTAGCAACTGACCAAAACAGATGCATAGACCCACAGACAAACATTGGATGGAGCTTGGGGAGTCTTATGAAGAGTTGGGGGAAGGACTGAAGGACCAAGAGGTGGTAGGGACTCTACAGGAAGACCAACAGAGCCAATCAAGTTAATGGAAAAAGAAAGAAAAAGAAATGTAATCAGTCACTTCTCAGGCTTAATGTCAGAAGACCCACCACTCTCTGTGATGTCATAGAACATGATATACCTTGGAAAAGATACTTGCTTCCTAAATGCTGGCATTCACTGTCCCATGTGTTAAAACATGCACGACTGCAATGCCCTGTGGAGGATGAATAGAAATTCTCTCCTCAGACAGCAAGGAGGCTGTGTTCTCAGTTGCTGTTAGACTCCATTAAAACCTGCACATCCAGACTAGTACCATGCTGTGAAACTGATAAGACAAGACACACAGCTATCCCATAACACTGCCTGTTTATCACCAGAAAGAAATGCCCCCAGAATTTCTATGCGTGAGGATAGATAACTCTTAGGACCAAAGCTTCAACAGCTGCAGCCAAGTCATTGGTTTTGTAAGGAGGTGCAGGAGCCTTTGGAGCTGGGAGCCTTGGCCAGCTTCTAGCTGGCAGTCCCACCTTAGGCCAGGCACTCCCGTTTCTCTTAGCCTCAGTTTCCTTATCTGTACAAAGAAGACAGTGGTCATGACAACTTAGGGCATTGTGATCATTCAAGAAAAGATATGTGTGAAGAAATTGCTTTATGTATCCATTCTTTTGGAAGAATTGTTTTGACATTGATCGAGAAACTGAATGTTTGAGTTAGCTTTTTGTAAGGTGACAATATGTTAAGATTCAACTGTCACTTCTGACTTGAGATTTGTAGGGACATAAGATGATGTCATGTTCTCTGAATATGTAATGCTTTCCCTCAGGTACTGAGACACGGTATCCAGGAATGGGCATTGGATCCTCAATTTCTAGTTAAATTTGTACTTAAAAAATTACAGGAAAGGTAACATGTTTGGGCTGTGAAAAGTGAGCCAAATTTCCCCAAGATTTCTCCTATGGCCTTCCTGTTCAGACAGAAGCAGCTGTTTATTAAGGCTTTTGGACCCAGACTCTTTTTCTGTGATCTTCATGTTTCTAGGATCTTTGATGATGAAGTTCCTCAGCCTATGAAGCCTCCCTTGAAGCCTCCCAAGGCTTTTCATAGCTTTACAGGATGAATTCAAATCTCTCTGGTTCTGCAAGATCCCAGGGCCATTGCCAGTTCTCCCACAGTCATTCTCTCATACCTGTCACCACAGTATGATGATGCTCTTTATTGACAAGCCTTTTGATTGTACCTACTCTAGCTTGTCCAAAGCCTTTGAGCTCCTTGAGCAGAGTCCATCTGCATCTTCAGTTGTGTTCTTTCAACAGTGCTGAGTAGCTTTTAAGTGATATTTATCCTGAAAGATTGGAAAGGAAGGAGAAAGTGGGGAGGGAGATAGAAGAAAAGAGGAAGGAAGGAAAGGGGAAATAGAATGTACAGGAGAGAAGTAAGGAGTGTTGATAAGGCTTAGGCACTATCCTGATCTATTTCCCTTGTAGTTATCTCAATTTTACACGAGAGAGAACTAGGTCTTGGAATTTGGTGACAATTATACAGGCAGCAGATGACAGACTAATAGGAAATGCTGCAGTACATAAAGGGAGCAGGTTTGGAATAGAGGATAAAACAGACTAGCTATGGATTTGGGATCTTCCTTGGGGACAGTAAGGACTGATTATTGCGAGTGTTCCTAATAACATTAAAGTAAACCAGGAAACTGAATACTCCTGTTAAATTGGGGAGATTTTAGGCAACGGAATAGGAGTCATGTTTATATAGCATTTTGACATATTAGTGCTGAGGTCACAAGTTCTCAACAGGACAGGAGTCTGTAGTCAACAGGGAGGTAGCAAGCCAGACACGTGAGACAGAAGAGTTATCCATCTTGTCAATGGGTCTCCAGAAAGCACCAGTAGACTGTGTGGAGGTAGCAAGGTTGCTTTCAAATACTGTCTCCCAGCCAAAGCATTGTTCTGATAGAATCCCTTCTTTGACTCTGGTTATGACCTCTAGTCCCTATACTCTGATCTGCATCTCTACCCTTTTTTCTCAGTCTTAGGAAGACTTGTATATCTTCTCTCTATTCTGATTTCAATGACAGGATTTAAAATGAATTTTTTTAAAAAATGAAAACTAATTACCACATTATAGAAGCATGCAGGCTTCTCTTGCTTCTCTCCTACATGCACATTTTCTTGCACTTTTGCATTTTGCTGTGACACAGCAAGGAGTACATGTTAGATGCTGATACCTTGGCATTGGCCTTTCCCACATCCAGAACTCTAAGGAGTATTTTATGTCTTTGTAATTCAACCAGGTTTAAACTGATGATTTTTAACAGCACACTCAGTTGCAGCCTAGATTTTCCTCTGGGCTCTAGGCCCACAGGTAGAAACCACCTGGTAGACAGGTCTATCTCGACAAGGTGTATCTGGAACTTTAAAGGCGTTGTACCAATGACATATTCCCTGCTCACCTGTAAACAATTGGTTCTGAACTGAGAGGTGGAGTGATGGGAGATATTGACCATCAAAACCCCAATATCCCAACTTCTCAGATGGAGAAAATGGGTTCTGAGGCAGATACATGCTGAACCCAGAAAGTACCAACCTCACCTCAAGCCATTCACATTAAGTAATAAAGTTGACATCTAAGCAACATACAAATTTTCTGCAATCTCAACCTATGATTTCTTTAGTGCAGGAGGTAGACTTCAGTTGGACTAATTCACTTAGCCACGCTGGCACTTCATGTGAGGCCACTTACTGGGAGCTTTGAAATTATTGAGGATGAAAGACACATTTAAGGGTCCTTGGTCATCATCATTACCACCCTCCTCTTGGTTAGGGATAATAACAGTTGCTGTTTTAACCACTAGCTCCAGCTAAGCAGCCTTCAGATTTTCATGCTTCTGATGTGCAGAGATCAGCCTCCATGGCAACGCCGACATGAGCTTTCTCCCACCGGTATTTGAAATTTATTTCCGGTACTCATACTTAAAACGGAAATGTAAAGGAATGCATTGTCTTAGGTAAACTGCCTTTATTTATGATAAACCAGAAGATTTGCAAGAGTATATTTTAAAAAGACTCAGAATGTATCCCTTTGTACTTCAAAGACCATTTGGTCTTGGGCCCAACAGGCAAAGTGGTTATTATGGTCCCATGTGGGAAAAGGCGGGTGAGGCTGGAATGTACCCAGTAAACATGAAACCCCATCCACAGAGCTCCACTTGCTCCCGCTGCTCTGCCGAGGCTAATTGGAGGAGGGCAACCTTTTTTGAGAAAGGAAAGAAACTTCTGGATTTGAAGCAGATGTCTGAACTTTGCAGAATCTACAATACAGGCTTTTAAAAAAAATATTGCAATAATTAGGAGTCCGGTTTGAAGTCAATGTGTTGCTGTAAAAATTAAGGATGTTTACAACTGTGGGAAGGCTTTCTTTAAAAACCCAATTCTGATTCCAATTTGCTAGCAAATTGCATCCTGGCCCCATGGAGGGAGTGATCGGCAGACCTGTTTAATAGATTAGGATGCTTGCTGTCCGTCAAAGAGCAGGTATGTGCTCACTGTTATGAAATCAAATAGGAATTCTCAGAACATGATCCAGACTTTATCCGTAGAGTTTTGTGACTTAACAAATAATTTGATATTTGGAACCAAACAAAATGTTTTCTCAGTTGATTACACAGACACACACACACACACACACACACACACACACACACACACACAAAACACATACACATACACACTTGGTTTTCCTTGTGTGGTTCCTGGCATAGAAGTCTAGTATTTACTAAACTGACCACAGTGTTTCAGATATTGGTTAGACATGAAACATTGCATTATATTCAATTTCAGGTTATCCAAGGACAAGAAACTGGACAATATATGAATTTAACTTCTCTGAAGTCAAAGATCATTATTAAGTATCAGAAAAATATAGTTTCATTTTCAGAAAACAGAAAAAGAAGGTCTATGAGAATATTGGTCAGGATAGATTATATGATGGTCAATCTGTAGTGAGAGGAAATCAGAGTTAGAGTGGTAGAGAAAACATAGTTCCTTTAAATGTAGTTTTGTGGCCATGATATTTAAAAACTTTTATTTCCTAAATATGCTGTAGATACTAACATCTATTTTTTTATTGTTGGCAGGGAGAATATGCAGCAATTCTTATGAGATATCCATATCTAGGCAAGGGAGAACAATGGTCCTTCACCCAGCACATGCAAACTCAGCACACAGATTTATTTGAAATAGGTAAATGTTCCTGTCAGAACAAGCGCATCTTGTACAACTTTGGAGGAGGGTAGGAAAGTGTGCTAGGTCAACTAAAGGTTTCTCAGAAGCCCTTCTTCTGTTTTTATGACAGAACCCTTAGTTCTGCTTGGGCACAAGCTGATCCAGCTGGGGCTGTTTCTCCGCATCTCTGGCAGAATAAGGGCATACGACTGAGTTCTGTCAAAGATACAAAAGTTAAGGTGATGTATACAATGTCTACATCATAATACTTGCTCTTCATCTCTTCTTTATTGACTACCATAGGAATGACTACAGAGCCCATGAGAGGGAGTCAATTGATCATGAAGATGAAGTCACCACACCAGTGAAAGCAGACATAGATCAGATTTCTGCATAGCTCCACGAAACAGACACTCCTGGTTGAGGGACCGTCTCTATGGAGCATCTATCACATCAGAGTTTCAGAAAAGATTAAAAAAAAATAGCTACTTTGTTTCAGATAGCTTTATTTGGTCCACTGTTAAAGTACCTCAAATATAATCCAAATTTTCTCAACCTTCCAAATGCTACAGCCATTTAATATAGCTCCTCAGGTTGTAATGAGGAGCCCAACCATAAAATAATTTTTGTTCCTATTTCATAGCCATAATTTTGATACTGTTATGAATCATAATGTAAATATTTTTTGGAGGTAGAGGTTTGTCAAAGGAGTTGTGACCCACAGGTTGAGAAACACTGCTATAGTCTATTGTAGAAAGCAGTCCTTATTATGTTTTATCCAACCTCCCCGTTACAAAAAAAAAGTTTATGTAGACTTTCTGATTTAGGAAGTTTGGTTGCTCTCCAATGGTCATCAGTGAGTTATGTGTGAGGCATTCAAGAAAAGACTTGAGGCAATCTTACATATAGCCTGTTCTGAGGCAGACTATTAAGTTAGATCATTAGTAGAGGCTACTGAAGGAAGGGAGCAAATGTGGGGTCTTGAACTGCTGTCACTTGTCTAGGACTTTGATTATGGAGTCAACACCCAGTTAAGCACGGCATTGTATGCAG
Source organism: Mus minutoides (assembly GCA_902729485.2). Lineage (NCBI taxonomy): Eukaryota > Metazoa > Chordata > Mammalia > Rodentia > Muridae > Mus > Mus minutoides. Next base: position 5,189,258 of record LR749498.1, on the reverse strand, counting down.
CCTATTTAAACAGTCAGTGGATGTATTTATTGTTAAACAGGGTCTGGTTAGAGATGCATCCTGAATATGCAAACATCGGGGTGGCATTTCTTTCTCACAGCCTGCCTCACATGCCATTAGATTTCTAATTTCAAAGCCCTAGATTCTTGAGTTGACTTGATACAGCCCCTGCCCCGTGTTCTAGTATAGGCGTGCAATTAATTATAAAATTCATTAGTTTAACAGAGACTCAGTAAGTAAATATGTTCCTCATCTGCTCTAGATACTTGGAATTCAGAGATGCTTGGAACTTGAACATTGTTTTCACAGATCATAGAGTATGGAATCTATTAATAGTCATTGTCAATGACAGGGTTTCCTTTCTGGGAAGGGCTTTTGGAAAGTATTCTAAATAAAATAGATAGCTTTCCTCCAGGAAACCCGCAGTCTCCAATTATTATTAGATGCATGTATCCCTCCCATAGCTCTGCCTTATAAGCAGAGAGCTAGAGTTTCTTAGCCTATCACTACAGAGTAAGTTTCTTTAAGAGAAAACATGATTATATTTCTCTCTAAACTCTCTCTACATACCAACATTTATTGCTTGGTAAATACTCTACAAACATTTGATGAAAGGAAATTCAATCCATGCAGTAAAGCATACCGCTCCAAAAGTGCATGTGTCCATTCTACCTAATCAAAGGAACAAGTGTAGGTATTTTAAATTTCTCAATCATTGTCAAATACCATCAAACTAATTATTACCAAGGGAGTCATTTTAAAACATACAACAGTCATGTCTGCTTTAATAACCTTCCTCGCTTGTCCTCTGTTAATGGTAATACAAAGTGATAATTCATTTCTTCTCAATACTTTTCAGAAATGCTTTCATAATTAGTAAAACGCCAGTAGTTTTGGTCCCATGTTTACGAGGCAGTTGTGAAGTAGGTGCTTTGTTCACTTCAGTTACAACCTAGCAACACATGGAAAAGCTACCATTCACCAAGTTTCCTAGACTACTTGAATTCTCAGTATCCCAAAACTTAAACTTCATTGTATAAGGAGAACATGTGTTAGAGGTTGGTCTTGTGCTCTGTGTACTCAGATGCTGATTTCTATGCGCAGGCATCTGTTTGCAGTCCAGATGTTGACATGGGCAAGCATCTCTAATCTCAATGTTATGTAAAAATTGTTTCCGATATTCCTCAGTTGGTTAATAAAGACCTGATGGCCAATGAGCTGAAGCAGGATTAGAAGGTGGGATATCTGGCAGGGAGATTGGAATTCTGGGAGATAATCATAGAGAGGAGATTTGTCTTGGATTGTGAAGAAGTCAGACACGTGAAACTGAGGAGAGGTAATGAGGCTTCTCGCAGACATAGAATAGTTTAAGCTGGTTATATAGGTTACCAGCTAGTCAGGGAAGGCCAAAACTTATGGCCTAGGCATTTATTCATAAATAAGCCTCCAAGTCATTATTTAGGAACTTGGGTGTGGTATAAAAGCCTGTGAGTACACACATGGTTATACCTGAATACATTGGTTGTCATTTTGTCAAGAGGAAGGTAAAATTAGAAATTATATTTTAAAAAATATACTAGTCTAGTTAAAATAACAACTATAATAATAAATTAGTATTATGAACACTAATGACCAATTGCAACATACAGACAGACCAGAGAAAACTAATGTTGCGATGTATGGGCTGGGAATGTAAGTCAGTTTGTAGAATGCTTACCTACCATGTAACTGGGAATGTAACTGACTTTGTAGAGGCCGGCCATGGCCACGTGGAGATGGGAGGGAAGGGAATGTGGAGAGAGGGGTAGTAAGAGGGTAAGAGGCAAGAGAGGGGCCAGAGAGTAAGAGCAAGTGAGTAAGAGAGTAAAAGAGGGAAGAGGGGGCAAATAGCCCTTTTTATAGTGGGCCAGGTCTACCTGGCTGTTGCTAGGTAACTGTGAGGGTGGATCTACAGCTCTCTGTGGGGGGTTGGGTGGGGGGAAGGCTGTAGCTGCAACAGGAGCCAGGGGTCTAGGGGCCATAGCCAAACACATGCCATCCCTTTCAGGCAGCAAGGGTCACCTACTGGGTCACTAGAGTTCAAAGTCTGTGCTCAACTGTGGACCAGGCTGCCTGTGCACAGCTCATTACCCCACACTACCATGTGGCATAACATAACTTTTTTTTTTGTACATAATTTATCTCATATTGAAAAGAGAAGAATCAAAATAACTGTTTCATAGTTTGAAGAAGAAAATATTTGCTGTGGCTCTTGGTTTGGGGGTTTTAGTCCACAGTTGCTGGCTTTATTGTTGAAGAACCTGGAGTGAGGTGGTGTTTCATGAAGTAAAAGCTTGGTGAGACAAAACTGCTTACTTCATGGCACCCAGGAAGCGCAAGAGACAGACAGGAATAGGACAGAAGAAGATACAGTCATCAGGGCTCTCCTCCAATGACCTACATTCTCCAGCTAGGTCCTCCTCAAACAATGTTTCCAAAATCTCCCCAAACAACATGTCCTGGATATATTTTTGTTGATTTTATATAAGCTAGAGTTCTCTGGGAAAAAGAACCTCAGTTGATGAAATGTTGCCCTTGGATTGCCTGTAGGTAAGTCTGTAAAGTATTTTCTTGATTAATGATTGATATAGGGGGCACTAGAGGTGGCATCAACCCTGAGCAGGTGAGCCTGGGTGCTATAAGAAAGCAGGTTGAACAAGTTATGGGGAGCAAGCCAGTAAGCAGAGCTCTTTCATGGTCTCTGTTTCGGTTTCTGCCCCGATTTCCCTCAGTCAGTGATGGACTTTGACTTGAAATGTATAAGCCAAGTAAATCTCTTCCTATCCAAGTTGTGTGGTCATGGCATTCATCATAGCAACAGAAACCAAACTGGGACCAAGTTGTGGACCAATATTTGAACAGACACAGAGGAGACATCTCATGTTCAAACCATAAAACAATCTCTTAAAACACTCTGGTCCATAAGGCCTTTTGAAAAAGATGTTTTAATTCTTAGTTTTTAGTTATGTGTATGTGTGTGGAGGAGGAGAGTTACTGTATGTGTGAATGTAGTGCAGTGTCCACAGAGGCCAGAAGAGTGTGTTGGATATCCCTGGAGTTGTAGGTGGTTGTGAGCCACAAGACTTGAGTTCTGGGAACCAAACCCAGTTCCTCTGTAAGAGCAGAAAGATCTGAATCTCAGAGATAAAGTATTTTTCAGACCTAAAATCCATGGCTTAGACTATTAAAGGAACTCCTTGGGAATTAACAAATGAACTGAGTAATTGACTTCAATTTTTATTTTTAAAATTATTTTGTTTTCATTCAGTCTGTGTGAGCATTTTGCTTGTGTATATGTATGTATACCACATGCCTTCTTGGTGCCTGCAGAGGCTAGAAAGGGGCGTTAGATCCCCTGGAACTGGAGTAATGGATGGTTGTTAGCTACTCTGTGGGTGCTGGGAAAAGAACCTAGGTTCTCTGCAAGAGCAATAAGTAGTTTAAATTCCTAATTCATTTGTCCAGCGACCCTCATTTTAAAATACTATTTAAGAATAGAAAGATTTATATATTTTCCTGAGAATATGCATCTTGTTGTAAAGTCACACATGTTAAAATGTAGTGGGGAAAAAAAAAGCCTCACCTGACAAATTCTTCTACTAAGAAATAATCTTGTTAAAAGTGTGATGATGATTTCACACCTTTTTAGTAAACACAAACTTTTTGTACAAAAATACGGAACTGAGATTTTATATGTGTTTTATAAGCTTTGATTTTACTTGCTATATTTTGGATAAATAATGATGTATTTATTGTAACATCTGACAAATTCAAAGTCTTGTGAATGTATACTGTTTGATTAACTATTTCCCTTCCTAAGATGTATTAGTCATTGCTAGTTTGTTTGGCTATTATAAACTGTTGCTGTGCCAAAGACTCGATATGTTCACATTTCAATACTTCATTATTTACCAAGATTAGTTTGTAGGAGATGGTTCTATATAAGGACAAGTTTCACTAGAATTCGTCATTTCTAAATTGTTAGAATAGTTTTTAGTTTCCTAAGTAGACTGGTTTACTACCTACAGAAGATGATGATGAGCTTGGTGTCCCATTAGAACAACTTGACATAGTCTACTACACAATATAGCACCAAAAGAAAAGAAAATGAAGCAGAAGTCCTACCCAAAGCCAATTATATTTGAATATCCATAACAGGAACTAGAAATCACTATTATGGGAATATGCAGTCATCACTGAGAAAAATTATATATACAATAATATCAACCAAATTAGAGCGTGCAATTTAATGTAACTACCATTGCAATCAAAATATAAAATATTCATTTTATTACATTCTAAGTTTTCCTTAGAGGCCTTATGGTCAATCATCATACCCAGGTCTCTGCAAGTCTTTATATAAATTTTTTTTGTTTATTTGTTTTTTTCAAGGCAGGGTTTCTCCATGTAGCCTTGGCTGTCCTGGAATTTACTTTGTAGACCAGGCTGGCCTCAAACTCACAGAGATCCACTTGCCTCTACCTCCTAAATGCTGAGATTAAAGGTGTGTACCACCACTACCCTCGATAAACTCCCTTATCAGCTTTGGGAACTGTTCAACCTGCTGCTTTACCTGTCCATCTCATGACGATTTCCCTGAGTGCAAAGAGATGACTAGAGAGAATGTTTGGGACTCCCCAAAGGCAGTAATTCTCTAGAGTGCTCTGTCGGCAGTAAATTGTTCTCAGCAGTCTACTACGAAAATCCTAGCCTGATAAAGTGACTTCATGGAAATAGGATCTGTGTTTGAGCCCACTTTCCTGGATAGCTTTTGTCTGGATTCTGCCATGTGTCTTGGAAGGAGCCTCAGGCCAGAAGCACACTGGCAGCTTTAGGACTCACCTCCTTTGTGTTTCTTTTTGCAGGGAAAACATCTTGCTTTGCCCATTTGCCCTCTGTCTGAAAACAGTTGTTTTATGTATTTGTCTGGTTTTCTAGATGCTTATAATAGAAGAGCAATTCCCACAGCAGTTAATGCTTCATGGTCAGAAGCAGCTGTGGACATCAATATTTCATGCATTTCTTGAAGTTACTCCATTGTGCGGTCGGACCTGAGAACCAGCTTTAGATATACACTAATACCACTTTGTTTATTTTTCAAGTAAATAAAGTTATGTACTCAGTTTTGTTCTTAAGTTGTGTGAAAGGAAGAAGATTTATAATTTCTAGCCATTCATATATTTTCTTTATAATCAACCTGTTTATGATTTTTTAAATTCCCCTTTCATCAAAAGATTTGCTGTTTTCTTACAGGTCTGCAAGAGCTCTTTATATGTTGTGATATTATTCTCTATTTGCCATTTATATTGCACATCACTCTCTCTCCCACTTTATTATATGTATTTAAACCTTGTTTATAAAGTGGGTGCAGGATCAAGAGTGGGCAAGGGAACAACATAGTCGGTGTTACAAAGATGCTTCTGGTTTTATGTATAGGCAAATGTATATCAGCTATTTCTGTTATGATTTCTGGATGGTTACACATCTCATGAAAATGCTGTTTTGTGATATGATAGGGGAATTATTTCCACAGCTTTGGTTAAGTACATTTCCCCCCAGGCAAATTCCAATGAAAGAATTGTTGTACTTTTTTGTACAAGTATTCTCAGGAATCGTACAAGATATAATAGATCCCATTGCCTCAGAAAACAAATGCTTAAAGTTTACATATATTTTGGGTCTTTGGCACCTGCGAAATGACTCCTATTGTGTCATTTAGGTTTTCTCAAAGAAATAGAACCAATAGGAGATGGATGGATGGATGGATGGATGGATGGATGGATGGATGACTGATGAATTGATCATTGGATAGATGACATATAGGTAGGCAGATAGATAGATAGATAGATAGATAGATAGATAGATAGATAGATAGATAGAGTTTGGTTTGGGCTATTATAGAGGCTGAGAAGTCTCACTGCCTGCTGCCTGAAACCTAAAGACCAAGGAAAGCCAAAAATATTATTCCAGTCTATGGAGGGAGGAAGACCCTAATGTCTCAGCTCAAACAAGAAAATAGAAAGACTTCATCTTCCTGTAACATTTTGTTCTCTTTAAGTCTGTCTTAGTCCATGTTGTAATGCTCTAACAAAATAGCAAAGGCTGACCAATTCATACCAGAAACTTACTTGGTTCATGCTTTTGGAGATGGGAAAGTACAAGATCAAAAAAAGGCAATCTATTTTATTGAGTCCTCCTAATTGGATGTAAATCTTACTCAGAAACATCCTTACACACATAACTCAATACTAATGTTTACCATGAAACCCTGGGCATAGTCAAGATTACATACATTAACTATCAAACCTGAGAGAGAGAGTAACTATGGGAGGCCAATGTAGTATAGAAGTCTGTCAGTGTGAAAGACAAGACGTTCATGAGGAACCACCATGTAGTCACCTTGGTAGGCAATTCTGTGAGTGGGGCTTTTATCTAGGGCATTTCTTCTCATAATATCCATCTACCTATAAATATTGCTGATCCACTTTCCTGGAAAATGATAATAGATTGGAATGTCAGCAAGATTTGGTCCTGTAGAGAAGCCTAGTTCCACCCAGGTCCTTCCCTGAATCCTCCAAACTCGTATGCATCTTGGAGTTCAAAGGAGACTGGCTATTCATTGACTAATTATCTTAGCTAAGTTCTCCATTAGTTGCCCCAAGAAAACAGAGAACCTGAATGGGGAGAGATAGCCTTACCCTAAGTAGAAGTTGGTCCTGGGAGAATCAGTTCTGGAAAGCAGGACTGTGTCATGAATACTTAAGGCTACTTCAAACTATTCTCCTTCTCCAAGCTCTACCACATCCATGCTAACTCTTCCTTAGATCTTCTCTGTGAGAGCTCAGTGAGGTTTGTGGTGATTTCCCACCATGAAACTATTCTAGATCAGCCTGCTGTACTGGCTGAAAGACCAGCTGTACTGGCTGGTTTTGTGTGTCAACTTGACATAGGCTGGAGTTATCACAGAGAAAGGAGATTCAGTTGAGAAAATGTCTCTATGAGATCCGGCTGTGGGACATTTTCTCAATTAGTGATCAAGGGGGGAGGGCCCCTTGTGGGTGGTGCCATCCCTGGGCTGGCAGTCTTGGGTTCTATAAGAGAGAGCAGGCTGAGCAAGCCAGGGAAGCAAGTCAGTAAGTAACATCCCCCCATGGCCTCTGCATCAGCTCCTGCTTCCTGACCTGCTTGAGTTCCGGTCCTGACTTTCTTTGGTGATGAACAGCAATGTGGAAGTATAAGCTGGATAAACCCTTTCCTCCCCAACTTGCTTCTTGGTCATGATGTTTTGTGCAAGGATAGAACCCATGACTAAGAAACCTGCCTAAAAGAAAGATGGGATATGTAGCTTCTCAGCGGCAACATGGATCTAAAAAGAAAAAGTTCAGTGCAGAAGAGAGATTTGTGAACTAAGAGAGGTCATGGAAAGGAATTTGCCTATCCATGGACATCTAACACTCATCAATGAAGCTGTAAGTGAAACTTTATAAGCCTGCATTTCCAAAAGTCGACTTGAACTCTGTGAAAGTGGAGTTGAAGGGAAAGAGTTAGCAAACCATTCCCTCCATATATTTGAAGGACAGGGAGAGAGTGTACTATATATTTAACCTTGGGTCAAGTGATTAGAAGCAAAAGACACAGAGAACCCAAATCTCCTCCCAGAAGTGCTGAAGGGATCTTTAGTCCCAGCATAGCCAATGTCCTCCTTGCTCCAAATAGATGATGGAGGGCAAGGAGATGCTTTACTTTTATCCACCAGCAGGCACAAGAGTCAACGTGTTCCCAGGTAATTGCTGGGCAGTCTCATCAGATTCTAATCATACCATGAAACATTTATTTGAATTTTTTTAACATGGGAAAAGTCCTGGTATGCTATGAGAGATTGGCAAAATATAAAAAGAACCTGATTTACATGACTAACCTAAATGTGCCAATTAAGATAACTAGCAACAGCTTATGCAACTCTTCTCTTTTTGGGCAGGTTCCCATGAAAATGGACTTGGTTGAGTGAAAAGAATGTATCCATCACAAGCTCAGATAGCTTTAGAACATCTGGGTATACAGGCTACACACACATCTTCCTTCTGAGGCAAGGAACTAAAATAACTTTTTCACCTTTACCAGCAGTTTGTCCCAGGGGTTAGTTACCATAATATATATATATATATATATAACACACACACACACACACACACAGAGTTATATACCATACCACACCATACAATACCAGTACAATGATACCATTCAGGGTAAGACTTCCTTTTCTATTTGGCCTCTCTGAAGTGATACTATGATATTAACGATAAGAATATCTACATCAGGGCATCAGGGCAATAAAGATTCAGAAAGCATGAAAATATCTACAAACCTACAGAGGAACATGAATTTTCCCAATGCTCTGTCACCCCAAGGGACATGTAGTATGATGTACCATGCTATGCATGGTCAGTGCGGGGTAAGCTCTTACCTTCAGAGAATAGATGTGCTTCCTGCAGACTCATGAGTCAGATACTTATGAAATGGCCCTCAAAACTCTTTAGAAATTTGTAATCTCAAGGATTAATTATTTTATTAATAATAATTATCCAAATTATTTTATCTCACTAATAGTATTGTTATTATTGCTTTTGTTGTTGTTATGCTTTTTAAACTTTTGTTGTTTGTTTTATTTGTTTTTGTTTTTGATAAGGGACATCACTATGTAGCCCTGGCTTGTCTCAAACTTACAATATCCCTGTGTCATCTTTCTGAGTACTGGGTATCTGGGCCTATGAATCTAGCTTTCAGCACCTAAAGTTGACAGTGAAAGATGGTCAAGGGAAGCGTTCCTAAAAGCCCTGGTGAACATATAAACACTCCCTAAAGTAGGCTTTGTTTACTACTTCCAAATAGGCCTCAGCTCCCAAGCAAAACAGTTTAGACAATTCTTGGGCTCATGTATACTTTCTACAACTATGTAAAGTGTCTTTAACAGATACACAGGTAGGCAGCCACTCTCTTGAACTATCATAGCAACTGCGTGTGAGGTTCTTTTTCAATTGAACTGCCATTGAGGGACAGCTAGGCCAACATCCAGAGGAGGTTCTACCTGGTCTTGTCTTGTAGCTTTTAGAGATAGGCAGCTACTCCTTCCATCTTTGCTTAATTCTAACTTCTGAATATACCGGCTCAGTCCTATATCAGCATCCTCCAACTGAATTCGAAGAGCTAGTTACACAAATTCCACCCCATAGCACAACTTCAGTGGCCAAATAGGAGATGTCAAAAGTCCAAGCTTTAGTGGCATGAAGCCAAGGACTGTGTTCTAATGACTTTGTAGAACCCTGCATGTGTTTTGTTGTTGTTGTTGTTGCTGCTGTTGCTGTTCAGCGGCTTTGCCCAAGGAGAAATAGAAAATACCTGAATTTCTTTCTCTGATACATTCTCCTACCCCTTTCTTCCTCTGTCTACTGCTGATACTCCTGCGTTTTAGTTCTTAACATGGGTGCTGTCTGGGGCAGCATCTCCAGGTTCTTGATTTTATTTTTTAATCAAAGACTAGAAATATAAATGCACACAAGTTACAAAGTGGCAAGTGAACATTCAGGGACAAAACAACAATGCAGCTGAGACACAGAGGGCCACCAGAATTAAAGAACACTGGAGAGACCTAGCTATTGTTAAGGATTTCCTTTTATGGGGTCTAGGGGAAAGAGGTGCTGTTGCTAAGAAGCATAATTTGGGTGGTACTCTAGTTTGATTGACATGTTTGAGTTCTATAACTTTTTATCTATTGTGCACATTCCTTTCCATGAGCCCTCTAATTTCCATTGTATGTACACTGAATTACGATAGGCATAAGATATTGGATTTTTTTCCCCTTAAAGTGCTCTCGGTAGACACAATTTGCCTTACAGAGAATGCACCCCAAAACAATTTAGACAAGACCAACCCCTACTTTCCATATATGGATATACTCTGAAATATATTTAAATAAAGGATGTTCATGAGTTCTTGATGGATGATACGGATGAAGAAACTCATCCCATTGTTTTGAGTATGCATGCAGCTCAATTGAGGTGGGGGTTCTAAGATTGCTGGGCACATTGTTGGGAGAAGAATATGTGTGTATAGTATGTGAAGATGTGCTAGGTTGCCAAGAGAGATGTTAGTATAGTCCAAGTCTAGTTGAGTCTCGGGTTGCTAAGTTATTCTCTATGCTTGCTTGCAACACTCAGTATAGTAACAATGGGGCACATCGAAGTATGGGCTGTTGGAGGGGACATAATTCAGGTGCCTGGATTCAATAGTCAGCTAGCCCTGACTCTGGGTCTGCTACCATACATCTGAATAACCTTTCTTTTAGTATTCCAAAGATGTGCTTTTAAGATAGATAAAAGAACATAGGCATCCTGGTCAGGGGTATACCAGATGACTGTTATCCTCTTGCTTCCTATCAGCTCTTGTCCTTAGTTGGCTGGGTGGAGTAAGGGATTTGAATGGTGCTCTGGAGAGCAGAAGGCATTCTTCATGCAAAATCCAGTATGAGTAAAGGTCTGTATGAAGCATGCATAGACCAGTTCATGAGGAAATTTGGGGAATGGTACCTATCTCAGGACATTCTGGGGTCACGGGGGGGCACTTGTCCTCTCTCTCTCTCTCTCTCTCTCTCTCTCTTACTCTTAGTGTGAGTGTGCATCACTCTTTAATCTCTCTCTCTTTTTGTGTGTATGTGTGTGTGTGTGTGTGTGCGCGCGCGCGTGTGTGTGTGTGTGTGTGTGTGTGTGTGTGTGTGTGTGTGTGTGTGTGTGTCTGTGTATACATAGTCTGCATTTGTTATGGCACATATGTGGAGGTCAGAGGACAACCTCAAGAGTGTGTTGTTTCTTACATTTTACCTTGTTTGAGATCTAATCCTCTTGACCACTGTTGCATGCTCCAGGCTAGCTGAGGGTTCTCATGTCTGCACCTTCCCTTTCATTGTAGGAGAGCTAGGAAGACTACCACAGACACTGCCATAGCTTTACCTGGATTTTGGAGACTCACACTCATGTTCTCACACTTGTGCAGCAAAACGTTTGCCCACTGAGCTCTCTCTCTAGCCTAAGAGGTTATATTTGTAATATCCTAGTCTCTAGATGGGTTGAAGTTTCAGAAAGCAACATCCTTTACCACCATGTATTCATTCTTTTATTTGGATTATTTTTTAAATTTATTTATTTGTTTACTTTACAACACAGTATCAACCCTTCCTCTCCTCCCAGTAGGTCCTCCTCCATTCCCTCTAGAAGGGGAAAGCCCTTTTGGTTGTCAACTCTACCCCCACATCCCATCTTCTCACCCTTCTACCCCATACCCTTCACATGGAGTTGCTGCAGGACTAGGCACATCCTATCCTACTGAGGCCAGACAATGCTGTGGACACTGGATCCTCAGGCAGGCAGGTAGGCAACAGGCTCAGGGGGAGTCCTTGCTCCAGTTGTTTGGGGGATCCACACAAAGACCAAGCTGCTCTACTGCTACATATGTGCAGGAAGCCTAGTGTGCTTGTGCTCACTGTTTGCTTGGTGGTGCAGTGTCTGGGAGCTCCCAAGGGTCCACGTTATTTGACTCTGTTGGTCTCCTGCGGGTTCCCTGTCCTCTTTGAGTCCCTCAGTCTTTCTCCCAACTCTTCCAGAAGACTCCTCAGGCTCCATCTATTGTTTGGGTATGAGTCTCTGGATCTCTTCCACTTGCTGTTGGGTAGAACCTCTCAGAGGACAGTTATGCTAGGTTCCTGTCTGATAGCATAACAAAGTATCATTAATAGTCTCAGGTATTGGCTCATGCCCATGGGATGGGTTTCAATTTGGGAATATCATTAGTTGTCTATTCACTCAGAATCTGCTCTCTCTTTGTCCCTGCACATCTTATAGGAGGGCACATTTTTGGTTGAAGGCTTTATGGGTAGATTGCTGTCTTTATCCTTCCATTGGGAAGGATATCATGGCTGGCTCTAGGAAATGTACACTTCAGGATCCATATCCTCTACTACTAGAAATATTAGCTAGACTCACCTCCTTAGACCCTCTGGAGCCTCTCCCCATCCGAAGTCTCTGGCACACCTTATAGCTTGTCCCCATCTTCAGCCAATCCCCTTCTCTCTTCCTTGCTCTCCTTATATATGATCTTCCCTGCCCTGTTACCCTCCCTATCTCTTATTCTACCTAGTTTCCTCCTTGCATCGACTTCCAATATAAATTTGTTTTCCCTTCTGAGAATGATTCAACCACCTGCCTTGTGCTCTCCTTGTTATTTGGCATCTTTGGGTATATTGATTATAGCATGATTATCCTGTACTTTATGGCTAACTTCCACTTATAAGTGAATATATACTGTGCATGTCATTTTGGGTCTGGGTTACCTCACTCAGGATGATTTTTTTTTTAGTTGCATCCATTTGCCTGTAAAACTCATGATGTCCTTGTTTTTAACGGCTCAGCAGTGTTCCATTGTGTAGATATACCACATTTTGTTTATCCATTCTTTGGTTGAAAGACATCTAGGTTGTTTCCAGTTTCTGGCTACTATGAACAAAGATGCTATGAACATAGTTGCAAGTGTCCTTGTGGGATGATGGAGCATCATTGAGTATATGCCCAAGAGTGGTATAGCTGGGTCTTTATGTAAAACTATTCCCAATCTCCTGAGAAACTGCAAAATTGATTGCCAGAGTTTTAGTACTTCCACCACCAGTAAAGGAGTGTTCCCCTTGCTTTACAACCTTGCCAGCATATGCTGTCCTTTGAGTTTTTAATCTTAACCATTCTCATGGTGTATGGTGGAATATCAGAGTTGTTTTGGTTTTCATTTCCCTGATGACTAAGGACATTGAACACTCTTTTAAATGCTTCTTTGCCATTTGAGATTCCTCAATTGTGAATTTTTTGTTTAGCTCTGTACCTCATTTTTAAATTGGGTCATTTGGATTGTCAGTGTCTAACTTCTTGAGCTCTTTATATATTTTGGATATTAGTTAGATATAGGGTTACTGAAGATGTTTTCCCAATCAGTAGGCTGTAGTTTTGTCTTGATGACAGTGTCCTTTGACTTACCAAAGCTTTTTAATTTCATGAGGTCCCATTTATTAATTCTTGACCTAGTGATTGGTGTCTGTCTAGAAAATCATCTTTTTCATTTAGATTTTCTAATTGTGTCTAGTACAGGCTTTTGAAATAACATCTAAGGATTCTTTGAATTTCCCAAGTGTCCATTGTTGTGTTTCCCCTTTCATTTCTGATTTTGTTAATTTGGATATTGTCTCTCTGCCTTTTGGTTAGTTTGGGTAAGGGTTTTTCTACCATGCTGATTTTCTCAAAGAGCCAACTATTGGTTTTGTCAATATTTTTGAGGGGGGGTGTGCTCTTTGTTTCTAATTAATTGATTTGAGCCCTGTGTTTGATTATTCCCTGCCTTCTACTGCTCCTGGATGTATTTGCTTCTTTTTTTCTAGATCCTTCAGATATACTTTTAATTAGTTAGTGTGAAAACTCTCCAACTTCTTTATGAGGGCATTTATGTCTATCAACTTTCCTCTTAGAGCTGCTTTCATAGTGTCGCATAAATTTGGATATGCTGCACTCTCATTTTTATTGAGTGTTAGAAAGTCTTCAACTTCTTTATTTTTTTCCTGACCCATTGATCATGGACAAGAGAGTTGTTCTGTTTCCATGAGTTTGTAGACTTTCTGTTGTTTCTGTTGTTGTTGAAGTTCAGCTTTAATCCCTGGTTATCTAATAAGATGTATGGGGTTATTTCAATCTTCTTGTATCTGTTGAGGTTTGCTTTGTGACCAATTATATGGTCAATTTTGGAAAAGGTTCTGTGAGGTGCTGAGAATGTATATTCTTTTGTGTTTGGGATAGATATCCTATAGATATCTCATAGGTCCATTTTAATCATAACTTCTTTTAGTTTCATGATTTCTCTGTTTAGTTTTTCTCTTGCTAGCCAGTTCATTGGTAAGAGTAGGATGTTGAGGTCTCCCACTATTAATTTGTGTGGTTTGATTTGTGATTTAAACGTTAGTAATGCTTCTTTTATGAATGTGGGTGTCCTTGCATTTGGGGCATAGATGGTCAGAATTGGGATGTTATCATCGTGGATTTTCCTTTGATGAGTAGGACGTGTCCTTCCCTGTCTCTTTTGAATGTTTTATGTTGAAAGTCTATTTTATTAGATTTAGAATGGCTACTACAGCTTGTTTCTCAGATGCAATTGCTTGGAAAACCTTTTTCCATCCCTTTACACTGAGATAATGACTATCTTTGTTGATGAAATGTGTTTCTTGTATACCACAGTATGCTGGACTCTGTTTACTCATCCATTTTTTTTTAGATGATGTCTTTTTACTGGGGAATCGAGACCATTAATGCTGAAAGAAATTCATGACCAATGATTGTTACTTCCTGTTATTTTGATGTTGTTGGTTGTTGACTCTGCATGTGTGTGTGTGTGTATGTATGAATGTTTCTTTTCTACTAGTTTTAATTATGTGAAATTATTTATTTCTTGTGTTTCCTTGAGTGTAGTTAGCCTTATTCAGTTGGAGTTTTCCTTTTAGTATCCTCTGCAGGGCTGGGTTAGTGAAGAGACATTGTTTGAATTTGGTTTTGTCATGGATTATCTTGGTTTCTACCTCTCTGGTGACTGAAAATTTTGTTGATATAGTAGTCTAGACAGACATTTGTGGTCTTTTAAGGTCTGCAAGATCTCTGCCAAGGCTCTTCTAGCTTTTAGAGTCTCAGATGAGAAGTCAGGTGTAATTCTGATAGGTCTGCTTTTATATGTTAGTTGGTCTTTTTCTCTTGCTGCTTTTAAATTTTTTTCTTTGTTTCATATATTTAATGTTTTGATTATTATGTAATAGGAGGATTTTCTTTTCTGGTACAATCTGTTTGGTGTTTAGTAAGAAGCTTCTTGTACCTTTATAGGCATCTCTTTCTTTAGGTTAGGACAATTTTCTTCTATTACTTTGTCAAAGATGTTTTCTGGGCCTTTGAGTTGGGAATCTTCTTCTCCCCTTTCTTCACTCCTCTTCCTCCTCCTCCTCCTCCTCCTCCTCCTCCTCTTCCTCCTCCTCCTCCTCCTTCTATTCCTATTATTCTTAGGTTTGGTTTTTTCATAGTGTCCCAAATTTCCTGGATGTTTTTTATCATGAACTTTTTAGAATGTTCATTTTCTTTGACTGATATATTTATTTCTTCTTTCATATCTTCTAAACCTGAAATTCTCTCTTCTATTTCCTGTGTTTTGTTGATGGTGTTTATGTCTGTAATTCCTTTCTCTTTCCATCTCTAGAAATGCCCCACTTTGTATTTTCTTTATTGCCTCAATTTCCCCTTTCAGGTCTTGAACAGTTTTTGAATGTATTTTCCTGTATTTCCTTAACTGATTTGTTTATGCCCCCTTTAAAGGTTTCTATCATGTTTATAAGATTGGATTTAGAGCTTCTTCTTGTGCTTCAGTTTTATTAGGATATCCAGTGTTGGTTGTGGCAGAATAGCTTGGCTCTGGAGGTGCCACATGTATTGGGTCTCGTTGATTGTATTTTTATTCTGTCTTTCAGGCATCTGGTTTTCTCTGATGTTGCCTGGATAATTCTGATGTCAGCAGGACTTTTCAGGATGGTGTGAGGGAGCCATGAGCCAGACACTGGAAGTCAGGGTATCCTACACTGTTGGCTGTGCCTAAATACCGCCCCACCAAAGGTTGTGTCATGGGTGTATCCTGTTCTGCAGGTTGTTTCCTAGTCAGACCCATCTGGGTTGGCAGGCAGATCCTACTAGGATGGATGGTCATGGAGGCCTCCAAGCTGGTGAGTTTTTGGGGCCCCCAAAAGTTTTGACAGAAAAGCAGGACATTCTTGGGGTCCTGCAAGTCTCCTCTGAACCAGGAACAAGGCCAGATCTACTTATTTACATAAAAACTCAAAATATCACCATAAAAATTATTAATACATCGCAGAGTGTGGTAATTATCTAATAGTCCAACTAAAAATTCTGCATGATATGTATGGATTAAAACTTAGTAATTAAACAGTGTCCAACAGTTGTTTGAAGACACTATTTGCAGTTTATTTTTAAAAGAGATTTGCTCACCAAAATAGATGTGCAGACATGTGTAGCAGACAGAACTTGCCTAACAAAGTTAGTCTGTGCTTATGTGCTGGAGGGGCTATTGTGCAAATCTGGATCTTCCCTTGTCACTCGGTTATGGGTATGAACAAGATCTTCTCTATACAAAGCCCCAACTGAAAGGAATATTGCCAAGGGTGACATTGATGTAATAGCAACAACCTACCCAGCTGGCTTATTTGATCTAAGCTATGCTCTGGTAAATGGGAGGCTCTGTTGTCATCTGTGCTGACACATAGCTACAAGTGGTCCATATAAGTCATGCTTTACTTTTTCAAGATGCAAAAGGTTATTGTAGAGGGAACTGTTCTCACTGTAGGAATAGATACAAGAGCATAAATGAATAGAGAAATACAAATCCATAACTATAGAATGCCTCCAAGATCAATGACCTTGGCAGGAGTTAAAAACACAGACCATATCCCAGACCACAAAAGAAAGGCAAGCCAGGCATTCTGGGAGCAAGTTAAGGAACTTGCCAAGTTCTAAGACCTGGCTGAGTAGCCATTCATTATTGAGGAGGAAATTCAGAATGTCTTAATTAGACCTGTTGCTGAATTTCTGTTTCAATTATACTTTGAAACACTACCTGGCATTTCAACACACCAAAAACCACGCAAATCAGAGAGCTTTACATTGTCTAATGTGAATACTTGTCAGTGCTGATGTGGTTTAGGTGTGTATGCATACTTGAGAAATAGGATTTGGATGCAGTTTGGTTGCATTCCATAAGCAAAAGCATTGACCTAGAGTGTATACTTCCAAGGCATTTCCCGCAACCATCTATATTGCATTGATTTTTAAACAAGATATTAAACCAATCTTTGCCATCTGTATTCTCCTCTACAGTACCTTTCTCAATTGTTCTTTTCACAACCAATCTTTCTAATATATCAAGGAGATGTGCAGGCCAATGGCATGGATAACACTGTCCTGATGAGAGGGCAGAACCTTCACAGGCTTATGCCCTCGAGCTAGTATGTTGGACTTACCCAGAACTCTGCTTTACAGGGGTTTCCATGCCCTCTTAGATCTTCATCACTCCTGAACTGAAAATACAGCTGCTGGGAGGAGGACTAAGCCATGCAGTCTGCTCTGTCATAACCCACCAGCTTTAACCAGAATGGCACTTTCTTCTTCTGGGTCTCCATTTGTTTGGACACTTGGTGCCTCTCAAAGGCTTATGGCTAAGACTCCCACAATCCTTTTGCTTCTATGTTTCTGTCACACTGCCCTCTGTGATATACCTATGTGCCCACCTAGAACAATGGCTTCTCTTCTCCTAAAGGTCAAAGCCACAACAACTAGTTTGGTGGACAGTACTCTGTATAGGTTCTTTGCTGATCTCTCCAACCATATGGCTTGTTCTTGCTTATTTCATGTGCTACATTACCAAACAATTGATATGGATTATCACATATATCCCCTTCTCATCCTTACTCATCTTCCTTTTTCTGCCATAAATTTTATCTTGAGGTCACTTTCCATAATGAACCATCTATGGCGTCCACAGCTCTTCTTCTGAAGCACAAGAAGTGTTTAGTATTTTCCCTCAGGGTCCTAGAATTCTCTATAATCCCCTGTGTTTATCACTGTGGCATTTGATCCCTGGTATTTTTTTTTATTAGATATTTTCTTTATTTAAATTTCAAATGCTATCCTGAAAGTTCCCTATACCCTCCTGCCACCTTGCTCGCCTATCCACCCACTCCCACTTCTTGGCCCTGGCATTCTCCTGTACTGGGGCATATAAAGTTTGCAAGACCAAGGGGCCTCTCTTCCTAATGATGGCTGACTAGACCATCTTCTGCTATATATGCAGCTAGAGACACGAGCTCTGGGGGTACTGGTTATTTCATATTGTGGTTCCACCTAAAGGGTTGTAGACCCCTTCAGCTCCTTGGGTACTTTCTCTAGCTCCTCCATTGGGGGCCCTGTGTTCCATCCTATAGATGACTGTGTGCATCCACTTCTGTATTTGCCAGGCACTGGCATAGCCTCACTCGAGATAGCTATGTCAGAGTCCTTTCAGCAAAATCTTGCTGGCATATGCAATAGTGTCTGTGTTTGGTGGCTGATTATGGGATGGATCCCTGTGTGGGGTAGTCTCTGGATGGTCCATCCTTTTGTCCATCCTTTTTTTAGCTCCAACTTTGTATCTGTAATTCCTTCCATGGGTATTTTGTTCCCAAAGGAGGAATGAAGTATCCACACCTTGGTCTTCCTTCTTGATTTTCTTGTGTTTTGCAAATTGTATCTTGGGTATTCTAAGTTTCTGGGCTAATATCCACTTATCAGTGAGTGCATATTAAGTGACTTCTTTTGTGATTGGGTTACCTCATTCAGGATGATATCCTCCAGATACATCTATTTGCCTAGGAATTTCATAAATTCATTGTTTGTAATAGCCGAGTAGTACTCCATTGTATAAATGTACCACATTTTCTGTATCCATTCCTCTGTTGAGGGACATCTGGGTTCTTTCCAGCTTTCGGCTATTATAAATAAGGCTGCTATGAACATAGTGAAGCATGTGTCCTTATTACCAGTTGGAACATCTTCTGGGTATATGCTGGATGTTTTGGTAGTACTATGTCCAATTTTCTGAGAAACTGCCAGACTGACTTCCAGAGTAGTTGTACCATCTTGCAATCCTACCAGCAATGAAGGAGTGTTCCTCTTTCTCCACATCCTTGCCAGTATCTGCTGTCACCTGAATTTTTGTTCTTAGCCATTCTGACTGTTGTGAGGTGGAATCTCAGTGTTGTTTTGATTTGCATTTCCCTGATGATTAAGGATCTTGAACATTTTTTCAGGTCCTTCTCAGCCCTTTGGTCAGTTGAGAATTCTTTGTTTAGCTCTGTACCCCATTTTTTAATGGGGTTATTTGAATTTCTGGAGTCCAGCTTCTTGAACTCTTTGTATATATTGGATATTAGTCCCCTATCAGATTTAAAATTGATAAAAATCCTTTCTTTATCTGTTGGTGGCCTTTTTGTCTTATTGACAGTGTCTTTTGCCTTACAGAAGCTTTGCAATTTTATGAAGTCTCATTTGTCAATTCTTGATCTTACAGCACAAACCATTGCTGTTCTGTTTAGGAATTTTTCCCTTGTGCCCATATCTTTGAGGCTTTCCCCTACTTTCTCCTCTATAAATTTCAGTGTCTCTGGTTTTATGTGGAGTTCCTTGATCCACTTAGACTTTAGCTTTGTACAAGGAGATAAGAATGGATCAATTTGCATTCTTCTACATGATAACCGCCAGTAGTGCCAGCACCATTTGTTGAAGATGCTGTCTTTTTTCCACTGGATGGTTTTAGCTCCCTTGTCAAAGGTCAAGTGACCATAGGTGTGTGGATTCATTTCTGGGTCTTCAATTCTATTCCATTGATCTACCTGTTTGTTGCTGTACCAGTACCATGTAGTTTTTATCACAATTGCTTTGTAGTACAGTTTGAGGTCAGGCATGATGATTCCACCAGAGATTCTTTTATTGTTGAGAATAGTTTTTGCTATCCTAGGTTTTGTATTATTCCAGATGAATTTGCAAATTGTCCTTTCTAACTCAGTGAAAAATTGAGTTGGAATTTTGTTCGGGATTGCATTGAATCTATAGATTGCTTTAGACAAGATAGCCATTTTGACTATATTAATCCTGCCAATCCATGAACATGAGAGATCTTTCCATCTTCTGAGATCGTCTTAGATTTTTTTCTTCAGAGACTTGAAGTTCTTATCATACAGATCTTTCACTTCCTTAGTTAGAGTCACACCAAGGTATTTTATATTATTTGTGACTATTATGAACGGTGTTGTTTCTCTAATTTCTTTCTCAGCCTGTTTATCCTTTGTGTTGAGAAAGGCCACTGATTTGTTTGAGTTAATTTTATATCCAGCTACTGCACTGAAGTTGTTTATCAGGTTTAGGAGTTCTCTGGTGGAATTTTTAGGGTCACTTATATATACTATCATATCATCTGCAAATAGTGATATTTTGACTTCTTCCTTTCCAATTTGTATCCCCTTGATCTCCTTTTGGTGTCCAATTGCTCTGGCTAGGACTTCAAGTACTCTATTGAATAGGTAGGGAGAAAGTGGGCAGCCTTCTCTAGTCCCTGATTTTAGCATTATCCCTAGTATTGTATATAGTTATAGACAGTGCTTATTCCAGTAATCCCAACACTTGGAAGGTAAAGACAAGAAGATCAGGAGTTCACGGTTATTCTTGGTACATAGCAAGTTCATATCTAGCATGGGATAATGCGAGATCCATGTTCAACACACGTACATATAAGTTACACAGAATTATTGTTCAACACACACAAAAAATAAACAGAGAAATGGATATAGTGGTTCAGGTCTGTAATCTTAGAAATTGGAAATAGAGGCAAGATCAATAGTTCAAGATCATTCTCAGCTATTTTGCACATTAGAGACCTACTTGACATATATAAGGTCTTGTTGGAGAGGGAGAAGGAGATGAAGATAGAAAAGCACTTTTCAAATTATTTCTCCTGCTGTATTTCATTTTTTCTTGTTTTTAAGATTATGCCTGGAAAACTTTTAAGTCTCTAACATGTAATGTTATACCAAGTAGACAGAATATTAAAGAAACATTTGCTGACTATACAACTCTATCAAAATGCATGATGGTATCTCTCTAAGGTTTGCTACTTTAAACCTTTTCCAAGTCAAGGGTTATGGAGATTTAAATTCCCTTCCACAGTGAGCTCCAGTCCACCATGTAACCAGAACTACAATGAATGCCTTGTGCTAGAACCCACAGAAATGAGGAACTGGGCCAGAGCCGTAGTGGCTAGTCCTGCTTACCCTAGTGGACAGCTCTGCCTGAAGTGACAATAAGGCCACCCAGGCTACTGGTTGATGTGGCCAGAGCAGACCCAAGCATGGGTGGCCAGTCTCTCCAGCTTGTTGAGGCGTGGGTGTGTGAAATTCCGCTCTGCACTCACACAGCCCAAGATGCCCAACTTTACTCTGGGCATTTTAAGGAGACAGCAGCCCACTCCTTTTGGGAGATACTGTGGTCTGGGCTTCCTAAGCTTCTGGAATCTCAGAGGCACAGCTAGAAGCTGACTGCAGAACTGCAGTGAAGGGGAAGGAATTGGTCATGGAGCTCAAACTGCACCACAAGAAATGTGATTTCCCTACATCCTTATCCATTGGTGAAAATGCTGATCATACAGTGTACGGACCTCCCATGACCGACCTCTGAATTTTAGAATGGTTTCTTGCACACAGCAGTGAGAAGAGATGATGCTAACTTGGTCCAGCATATGAATTTACAACCAAACTCCTCCACACTCTGATCTGAAGGATGCCACTATCACATGTTCTCAGATTTCTTACTGTTGCATACTCTTAACAAACTACTGCCTATCACATCTAGCCTCTCGGTCCCATGGGGATGGGCAGAAAATTACATGGGCTAAACATCTATCTATCTTGTGTAAAGGTGGACTCACATTGCCTAACTCATGTTCAACAAGGGATTTATAACACAAGAAAGTATCGAAGGTCAAGCAGGGTCAGGGAAGCTAGTCTTCCTGTATGGTTCATACAGCCATACCACCGACTGTGGCCTCAGGTAAGCTGTCTCACCTATGTACTGTGCCTCAGTTGCCCAGTCAATTTAACTGGACACTACTGATATGATTTGTATGGTTTTCTCTGTTAACTGTGGCTAGTTACCTTTTGCTATCTTAGCAGGTACAATGGCCTACACATACCCATCTAATCTTAAACAGCACCTTGAAAAGCCCACAGTCTGACAGGGAGCTTTAAGTTTGGGCACATAGCAGCCCAGGCTTTCGATGATAGAGTGCAGAATTTATGTTTCACCTGACTGCCTTCCAGTCAAAAGCTCTTCCTTGAGTTCTTGTGTGACATCACACTTCAGTTTATCTGGAAAGCTTTGATTTACATCCATCATCTAGAAGTGATTATTACCAGTGCCCTTTCATTTCCCCAAATCTCCTGGTTTTCAGTTTGGTCAGTAAGTTTAACATGCCTGAGATTGATGAGCCATTGGATGGCAGAGCAAGCTATTCTCTCTTGGTGTAAAGACTTCACATCTAAACACATGGCTATGCATCTGATGGAATTGTCATCCAGCCATGAAGAAAGTTTATAGGGCTTTATTGCGTTCCCTTTTTTATTATTATATTGATAATTTTTACCAAATCACATCTGTAAGATCAGAATTTTTTCATATTACCTTGGAAAAGAGAGACAGGGTATGAAGCAGTCATGGCATATATTTCCTTGGCTTTGGCCGCTCTCTATGTAGTAGTTCATATGCCAGGCTCTGTAGGCACAGAGGCCAGTAAGAGCAGAAACTTTATTGTTAATTTCAGATTCAGAGTTTCAGGGTTTTTTATTTTTTCATTTCTTTTCTTTAGAAAACCTTGCTATTGAACACAGGGTCCCCAATGTAGGAGCTAGAGAGAGTACCCAAGAGCTGTAGGGGTCTGCAACCCTATAGACGGAACAACAATATGAACTAATCAGAATCCCCAAAGCTCATGTCTCTAGCTGCATATGTATTAGAAGATGGCCTAGTTGGCCATTATTGGGAAGAAAGGCCCTTGGTCTAGCAATGTTTATATGCCCCAGTACAGGGGAATGCCAGGGCCAAGTAGTGGGAGTGGATGGGTAGGGGAGCAGGGCGGGGGGAGGGTATAGGGGATTTATGGGATAGCACTTGAAATGTAAATGAAGAAAATATCTAATAAAAATGTGGAAAAAAAGAAAACCTTGCTATTAAGTAAACAAACAAAAACAGAGAAGACAGAAATAATACCAATGAAACAGCCACAAAAATGTTGAATTCGCATCTGTTTGATTTGGAATTATTAATGAAATAATTTCCTATGAAGAGATCAACTGTCTATTTAGAAATAAACTAAATGGAGGAGGACATAAAAACCTATACGTGGATATTTATAGAAAATTTACTCATAATTACTAACATTTATAAATAATCAATATGTCCCTTGGTGAGTTAACGGATAGGCAAACTGTGGTACATCCAGAAAATAGAATATTATTTAGCACTAAAGAAAAAGAGCTATCAAGCCACAAAAAGGCATGTATGAAGTTTAAATGGATCTTTTTTCTGTAAAAGATGTTTATATAAAAAGCTAGTTATACAATACCAGATGTAATAATATAAAAAAGATGAAAATATAGAGATGTTTAACAAATAAATGGTTTCCAGGTAGGTAGGAATCCAAGGAAAGGACCCTCACACCTGTGGAGAGCATCTTCCAATGCATGAGGAGCCCGACAAGAACAAAAGAGAAGAGGTTCATTCTCTGAACTGACAACTGTATTCTCCTGGCCTTGGGTTCTTGGGCTAATGGATTCAGATTGGGTCACATACCAGCAGCAACTTTTCAGACTGTCATCCGCAGACTGAATTATGACTATGGTCTTCCTGACTCTCAAGGAGATTGCAGATTATAGGACTTTTAGCCTTCATGTTCATGGAAGCCAGTTACATAATAAATCTGCTCTCTCTCTCTCTCTCTCTCTCTCTCTCTCTCTCTCTCTCTCTCTGTGTGTGTGTGTGTGTGTGTGTGTGTGTGTGTGTATGTGTGTGTCCTGTTGATTCTTTACCTTCAGAACATTTTTATAAGATCTTCATCCAAACTCTTAAATTGACTTAAGTGAACTTAAATCAGTCCTTCATTAGGACCAGTGTTCCTACTTTCAAGTTATGCAGCCATCCCTTCCTTATGCATTTATAAAAAGACATGACCACAAAGTAACCCACAAATGTGTTTCTTAACCAGAAAATAAACTAGAGACAAAAGGCCCTGAAATTCCTTTGGGTGTTGTACTTCTAACTCTTTTACTGGGCTCAGAATAAGCTCTTAAGTCATGTGGTCAAATAAAGTAGGCAGAAATAGTTATTTCATTGTCCCTTCAAAATCATTCATTATTGTTTTTGAAATGTTTATTTAAAAGTCTTGGTTTATTTAATTACTGAGTGACATATTCATTAATTCCATTCATTTCGATAAAAGAAAATAAATTAGAAAATAAATTTCATACACTCAGAGGTTGGCTGCTTCATTTTTCCTGTGTAAGGCTGGTCTGGTCCAGAAAAACTTCCCATGGCATCAGGGTCATCATTGCCTAAGCCAGCCTTGGGGACCCCCATCTGACCTCTTACAGTTTTCCATGACAAGAGGAGGTTAGGTTTTGACCACCTCATCAAAGTGCCAGCTTTATGATATCACAGTTAAAGAAAATATTATCAAAGCATGAACACCATGGAAATATCATAAGCATACAGTGGGAAAATCATGAGGATATGTGTGGGAGAGGGCACAGAAGAAGAGGGGATAAGGGAGAGTGAAAACCACCACTAGCTCTCTGCTAAATGTAGAACTAGGTACATTGTCCCTAACTCAGAAGCCACCCTCACAGTGCTCACAAGCACGTGGTGGCATTGCTGGAGGATGAAGGGAAAGGTGAAATTTGAGACCAAACCAAGATCAGAAATTCAAGGGACTCACAAGGTCACCTCCGTTACTTTAGAGGGTATATTAAACTTTTAACAATGTGTCATGGTACTTTCATGGTCATAGTTCATGCTTGAGAATTGTACCATTTAGATTTTTTTTTAAAAATCGCAAAAAAAAAACCCAAAACCCTAAAATAAAAATCTTATGTTTTAAGAAACTTTATAATTTTGTGTTGGGCCACATTCATATCTATCATGAGGTGCAAGTGATGCCTAGTCTGTGGTTAGAAACTCCTTTTAGAGCCTTCTGAGACATTAATTGAAAGTCTAACTCTATGAAGTAGTCCAAAGATGATCCGTCTGGAGAATAGGAAGATGAGAGATCACCAGCGCCTTTACAGTGAGAGAACTTGTGTACTGAGGAAATGGGCCTGAATGCCCCATTCACCTGCTGTTGACGTATACCATTGTCTGAACTCATCACTTCTGCTGTCAGAACATGTCTTTTGTTATCCAAAGAGCTAGAGTAAAAGCATACAAGAGATGAGGGTGATAGGGGTGATGGCCTTCATAATTTGTATCGAGCATACAGTCTCAAGAGATGCAACTATTCAGAAACCTATCTCACTGAAAGAGCAAGCAGGGGCGACAGTCTCTTACGAGAGACTAGATGGATTGAGTTTGAAAGCAAAAATCAAAAGAGTGTCTAAAGTATGTATGGATTGGCGCATCCTAATTTATGTTGGCCTGGTAAACACTAAGCACTGGGCAAAAACTAGCTTAGGCCAAGTCACATCTCTGTGATAAGAAATACTATGTTCTTCTCTGACAGAAGTCATGAATAACCAGACAACAAATACGTTCAGAGATAGTGACAGATATGAAAATAATGTACCTGACATTCAAAGCTTTGGGCAAGAGGTAGCAGGTTGTAGAGTAAACAAACACACCCTTATATTCAAAGGAAATAGTTGGCACGCAGCCTTCCCAGTTGTGGACATAATTCATGAACTCGGTAGGTTCATGATTTCTTTCTTTATAAGATGGGGGTGGGGAGCATTCCCACCCTTTTCTCCAAAGACACTAACAAGGTTCAAATGAGTCAGGGGAACAATACATCTTATAAATTCTAAGACTCATGATCACAATCACCTTCAGGACCATATTCATTCCTGCCAACACAGGGTGTCCCTAGAATAGCTGGGGCGAGACTGCTACCCCCATTACTGATCCTTCCAACAGTCTTCTTCATCTTAAGCCAAGAGGGAAAAAGCCTTCTGGTTTTTATGTTCCAATGTGCATACACTTGCATTTCTTAAATGGATATAAAAGTTATCCTGACAGATTTATATGTCTTTAAAGATCATAGTATAAAGCACCAGAGATATGGATCCTTTCATATGGCTGGCGAGTGAAGGCAGCAACCTAACTCGGCATCTACTGTAGCTTCACGTCCTTCTAAGGTTTTCCAAGAGGTAGACATTATGAAGACCCCAAACTCAGCCCAGTGGGAGGCTATAGAGGTGAAGTATCTATTTCTTTCCAATTAGCCCTGGACTCCTTGAGGTTCATGTCCATGGATGACTTTAGACAATAGTGTCAAGTCAGGTGGGAGGCTCTGATACAGGCTTATTTTTCAAAGCTTCTCTTTTCAGAGTATGCCCATATTCTCTGTGGGACTGCGTGTACACAACAGCATTGGTACAGGGGGAATTGTAGAGATCAAGTGTGTCTTGGATGTCAATTTTCTCAGGATAAGGCAATCATTTGTCCTATCTCTGCTCCTCCCACCCACCCCCATTAGCTTTCTTAGTTTCTCCAAATTTCTGTAACTCTTCGCTGCCAGATTCACTACCATAGCAGAGGCAGCCGCCCATGACCAAGTTCAGTTTCTGTCACTTTCAGGTTAAATAGCTGAAGACTTCTTGGCTAAGGCAACATTCCTCTGAAGTTTGTGTCACCCCCTCTTGACACGCAGTTTGAGGGTACGCAGTTGTTTTTCCAAAGTAAGCAGAAATTGGTTTTACTGAAAAGTTTTCAAATATAAAAGCAGGAATGTAGAACTTTTTCAATCTTACTATTAATTTTGAATTATCCTACAAATTGAGCCAAACTTCCCTTTAAATGTGTATACTTTTGAAATTCCCACTTTGGGAAGCCAAATTCTATCTTGGAATGATGCTTTTTCCCATTGCTCATCAACGGACACAACACTGTTTCTTTTCTTTTTTGTCCCTTTTCATCTTAATTTTCATTATTCCCTTTATTGTTCTGACTGCATTTATAGATAATTCATCGACTATTCCTATAATTATAAAGATACATCATGATCAAGAATAATATAGTGGGAAAGTGAAAGTAAGGACATTTATAGTAGAAAGCTATGTACACATTAATATGTAAATACAGCCTCACAATTGCGCTAGAGCACGCAATAAAGCCATCACAGTCTGGGCTTGAGACACAATCATTGTGTGACAAGTATAAACGCAGACTAAGAAAACTCTGTTCTGTTGGCAGCTTGCGCCCCATTAGTGGGATTACCACTGGTGATGTAATTATCTGAAGAGGTGAACAGATCTTGGAAGAATTTCAAAGACAAAGACACTCCTCCTTTTATTTAAACACAGGACAATTCTCTACATATTAAAACCATAAACAAAGTGAATAAATATATACGTAAACTACATTTGGACCGAAGACTCAGATAATAAATAGATTTGTCCCTTCCCTACATGGCCGAGGGGGTTGTTAAAAATGGGTAATTCTTTGTTATGGAAGTGATCCCATGAATTTCATATCACTTTCTTGATCTCTATACATTAAACGATAGTAATGCCTCTATAATCCAATTATTTCGACAATGAAAATATCCCTTCAGATTTCCCAACTGCCAACCGCTGAGGAATAGCTTCAGGCCATCCCAGATGGACATAAATTGTGAAAGGTCTTTCTTTACTTTATTCCCTGTTCTTCTGTAAAGGGCAGCATCAATTCTAAGCAAGATATCTATAATGGAAGAAGCACACACCATCTCACCTGTGGTCTCTGATGAACCATCTTCTACTTAGGCATGAGGAAATCACCCTTATGGTCTCATATGGTCAAGTTGTAGCCTCACGATACTGGAACTGTTAGCAGAATTCTAAGCAATAAGTCTCAGTTCTGGAATTGATACTTCTGTTTGTCTTTCTTTAAAGCATGACATCAGTGGGTTAGCAGCAAATTTCAGAATAAGTGGCAAAGAGGGGGTAAAAACAGAATACAAATAAATGCTTTAAAATGTTGTCTATACAGTGACAGAGATGATTTTGCTTAGTGAGATATCAAGTTTGCTTGTGTCTTGAAAGACAGTGGTCTTTCAAAAGCCATATATAGGTGCCCTCTGGGATGGGATGGGTGCCCAAGGAGAAGGCAGAGTAGCGGGAACACAAGGTAGAAGCTCGGGAAAGGAGGAGGTGGCTGCCACAAGTCCAGACACACCGCCTCGTAAAAAGATAAAAGCTGTGTGAGATACCTCTGCCAAAGCTCTTGCAGCGTGTGACAGGAACTCAGGTGAAAGATGGGTGGGAGTGGAAATTGAAAGAGACCCCTTGATGATTTCCTGAGGAAACTCACCTGTTTGGCAATGACTTTGCCCTGCAAGTTTTCCTCTTGCATTCACATGTCCTCATTGACTCCAGACACACAGCAAACTGTGGGTCTTGTGAAACTGGAAAGCAATACTCGGTAGACACAATAGCTTGGATTCAAAAGGTTAGGCGGGTCTGGTTGGTACCTGTGCGCCCACCCCCCCACCCCCCGCTTTGGCCCAGCTGTCAGGACATCTTTAGTCCCATCCTTTCCAGTCATATAGCACCTCACAACTCATTTCACATTTATTTCTGCTGATGCCTCAGCATCAGCCTTAGGCTTTCCTCCTCCAGTCCTGCCTCTCATTATAACCAGATTCTCTTGAAATAAAACTCAGTAAAGTGCTTGTTGTGCAAACAAGAAGACCTGAGTTTACTCCCAAGAACTCACTGACTGTGGGTGGCTTGTGGTGGAAATCTTAATTTCTGAAAAAGCAGAAATATGTCGCCTCAAGAGGGTTGCTAGCCCTCAAGCCTAGCCTAGTTCAGTGATCTTCAGACCAGTGAAAGACCCTGACTCAAAAGGCAAGGTGCATCATTCCTGAGGGATGAAATTCAAGATCATCCTCTGGCCTCTACATGTGCGAGCGCACGCGTGCGTGCACACACACACACACACAAACACACACACACACACACACACAGAGAGAGAGAGAGAGAGAGAGAGAGAGAGAGAGAGAGAGATAGGCAGACCTGGAAATCCTCTAAATACAAGCCAGCAAGTAGGCAGATGTGCTCTCTTCTGTACTAGGCTGGGCACTGGCAGTGAGAGCATGCTCTTTCTCACTCTTGTTATAGTTTGTATTTCAACCAAACCTCTTCACCCCTTTATATCTCATGCAGTGGGTTTGTATGCAGAATTCTTGGCTGAATGGATCTTATGACTATTGCATTGTGGTCCTGATGAGTGTTGTAGCTTCTAAGAACTAGAGTGGGTGGAAGCTGAGTACTTGCGCCTTCCTCTGATGACCAGGCTCTGTCTGTGATAAGAAGCAGAGACTCATAAGGCTCCTGTACAGTGCTGAAGCTATCACAGTCTTCCACCTCACTGAGATCAAGGGAAACTGATTGTCCTTACAACACAATTATACATATTTTATTTTTGGCAATTCACATCTAAACCAAATTTTGCTAATAAGTGAAGTCTGTGGAATATGAATCTTTGTTTTTATAGTCCTTTTTTTTATTATTATAGCCTTGGAAGTCATCATGTTATCAACCCCAGACATCAGCTGTTAATATTTTACTGAGTGTCCCTCAAGTCTTTTATCTTGAACAGTATGTAGATCAGAAATTTCATAGAGAATACATTTTTAATCTTCTGAGGACTTGACACAGGGCCTTGTACATGTTAGGCAAGAGTTCTATCACCACCTTACATACCTATATTTGTTTTCCTTTCTTCACTTGAAAATATCCCAGCATTTTCTTCCCTACACTGTTTCTCATTTCCTTTTTTGTTTCCACAATCAACAGCATGATGGACCCTGTTTCAGTACAAAGCCTATCTCATGTATAGGCTCTCCCTGGCTCTACTTTTGCACACAGGTCTAAAGGGAGTATCATGAATAACTGTGACTGCTTTGCCAGATCTAGTGGGAGCCCTCAAATTTCCACCTCTCAGCCTAATTTATTTCATGACTTAATGTTAAAGTTTGCCTTTTTCTTCTTCTCGGTTTCACAAGAAGAAACACGAAACACTGAAACTGGACTCAGAGCCTGCTCCTACCACCCCCCTTCACCCCCGTTTACAAAGTGTGCTTTCTTGATGTGAGAGGGTGAGAACGTTAAATCTTTCTCAGGAAAAACACACAATGTAACTGGAGATGGTGGGACCCCAGACTCAGAGTCATCTTTGAATGGACGTGTTTTTCCAGTGCTTTCGGGAGGATGGAAAGAAAACCCAAATAAAATAAAAACCAAGACCAACCTCATGTAATTCTTGCTTTAAGGCAGGCAGGCAGGCTTCCTTTTGGGTTGCTGGGGTGAATGTATGTAGATATGAGCACAGTGGTCTCAGTGTGAACCCCCAAACAACGATGTGTGTTAAAGGTCGCTTTGCTCAGATATTCAAAAAGACTGGTGAGGAGGCAGTTGATGCTGGTTTGTCAACTGTGGGTGTCCTGGGAGACTTCCCATGTGGTCCCAGAGAAGGTCGGGCCTGGATACTAAAGAAGAGACAATGAAGAGGAATATAATTGGAGAAGTCCAAAAGACAGTAGGTATTTCTCTGAGCCCTATAAATTCTAAGCATAGAGCCCCAAGCGATCAAAACTATAGAAAAGTAACTAGACCCTTGAGATGGTATATTTTGTTCTGTCTACACAGTCCTTGTGACAAGGTGTGATCATTCTAGGATGATTCTCTTTGACTAGTTCTTAGACTTTTGCTGATAGTGTTGCTGGGAATGAACCCAGAGCCTTGTGCACATGAGACGGACATTTTACAACTGAGCTGCATCTCTAACGCCAAGGGTTTCTTCATTCTCAGAGTAGACGTGGAATGAGGAATGAGCCATCAGCGACTCCATCCAGCTCGGTGGGAGGAGCTGAGCTAGCAGTTCCCATGGGTAGGTCTGTGTCTACAACCCAAGCAGCTCAGAGCCAGTGTAGGAACAAGTCCTCTCCTCCACTCACAGCACAGGGTTTCTATAGGATATGAGTGCCTGGGAGCAGGCATGGTACTTGTATTCATTCTGAGGGCTACAGGAAAACCACATCGGTGTCCCATCTGTCGGAAGCTCAAGACTCTGATGCATCCTTATGTCCTCCATGTTTCCTGTGGCTATTGCCACAGTTACATGCCTGTGACCTGTTCCAGGCTGAACCCTCCTTCTAGGCTCACTCTTTTAGTCTGTAATCATAGTGGATGGCTTTACAACACAAGCAGCTTTTGATTCAACCTAAAAGCAGACAGTATCATCCACCCGATCAGCCATACTGTTCTCACTTCTCTGCCTACCTTTGTATCTTCTATTCTACTTCCAGCCAACTTTCTACATTTATGTTCTTGGTGTCCTTGTGGTCTCTTCTCACCTCCTCACAATATTTTCCACCTCTCCTTCCTCACTCCCTCTACGGATCCCATTAGGGCTGGAATGACCCTCCTATAACAACCTTACCAGAATGCTCCACTGATTAAATATTCCAAGGGCTTCCAAATGTTCCCAGGAGGAAGGTCAAGTCTTGGAACACAGCAAACAAAACTCTGCCTGTTTCTCAAGCTGTCTACATCTCTCCTCTGGTTCTTCACACAGCACATCACAGATCTCCCTAATGTGCAAGCCTCTTTCAACCCTTCATCCTTGTTTGCAATGTTCTTCTCCCATGGTTCTTTACTTAATTAAGTCTAAACCAGACTGCCCCCAAATGCCAGTGGAGTGTTTGTCCTGTAGCAGCCTTAACATTTATCCTTGACAGAGCCATTCACTAGCGCTGAAATGACCCATCTCTAAGCTCGTCTTTTTCAATGCAGTGTGGGATCCTTAGGGGCAGGACTGATCTCTTACACCCCTGTACTTCTTAAGAGGCTCAAGTAGTCCCAAGACAGACCACTTACTTAGCAAGCAGAATAAAAGGATGAACAAGAAGTGGTGGGAAGGATACTGTGCTTGGGGGTGGAAAGAAGCTGAATATAGCTTTGCACCTGTGGAGAGCAGAGGCAAGAGGATCACTGTCTTGCTGGCTGTTAACTTAGCTACAGGTTCTATGAAAGAGTCTATCTCAAAGGAATAAAGCAAGGAGCCGTGGGGCAAGACATCTAATGTTCTCTTCTGGCCTCTGCACATATAGAGGTAACCATACCCATATACACATACATGCATATACCACATACATACACAGAAAGTAGGGCAGAAGGAGAGAGGGGAGAAACAGACAAACAGAAAAGAGGGGGTAGAGAGTCCTGTGCTCTCTGTTGTTTTTCTCAATAAACTATATAGCCTAGGTCTCAAGTTCCTTCCATTAGAAAGATCTAACTTGTTGGATTTAAATGTACTAAAAAGATGTGTGTTCTAGGTTGAGGTCATTATAGACCTTATCAGTGTAATAGTCAGATATTAGTATATTTTGGAATGAGTGTGCTATAATAAGTGCACACTTTGTGAATGGGCAACTCTTCCCATGCAGTAAGATCACATTGAAATGCAGTAGCTTCATGATGAAGACTTGATCTGTAGGTTAAGCCTATTGATGAATGGGATTCTGATGTGCTCAGTGATACCAATGTTCAGCTTGCATGGACCACTTCTTGCCCGTTACGTAGATTGATATTTAGATCCCCAGAGTGACTTCTCCAATATTGTACGTTTAGCAATTCAATTAGTCACTCCCCAGCGCTGAGTTCTAATTGATTATTTTTCAGTCTCTGTTGGTGATAAAGATAATAGATGTTTTTTGTGGAGTAAATTGGCTTCCTTACTTAATATCAGTTTCTTGGTGTCATTGCCCAGCAAATAAGTGGTGAAGCATGGTGCTATAAATAGCATTATGGTTGGAAGAAGGGGAAAAATAGCTGTGTTTCCTGACACCGCACATTT
Source organism: Mus minutoides (assembly GCA_902729485.2). Taxonomy (NCBI): domain Eukaryota; kingdom Metazoa; phylum Chordata; class Mammalia; order Rodentia; family Muridae; genus Mus; species Mus minutoides. Next base: position 5,156,406 of record LR749498.1, on the reverse strand, counting down.
CACGCCGTTTTAATTACCACAAACGTCCAAGCCTGTCTCAGAGATGTGCAGGGAATTGGGAACACCTGAATATTTATCCATGCTGCTATGCCCACTGTCTTGGGATGCAGCCTCGCTCCAGTGTAGCCAGGGCTCTGCAACCCTCTGACACTGCAAGAACAGAAGGCAAATGTGCTGCTCCTGAATGTCAACCAGATGTGACTTGGAAATTTGTGCTGCTGCAGCCATGAATAAAAAGAGAGACACCTGTCTCCCCAAGATAAACTGTTAGAATCTGAAAAAAAATGAGAGAATGGAGTGCTGGAATTTTGCCGTTCAGCAAACACCTACATGCATTCACACAATTCACAATCCAGGCAGTGTTAGAAAATGCACAGGGATAAGGTTACTTTAAGGTATTTTCTGAATGTTAGATTTTTCTGTTTCTTTTTTCCTGGGCAGGCAGGTTTATTCTCTCCAGTAGCCAACATCTGTCCATTTTGGCCATGGTTACCTATCTTCTCCACACCTTGCTCACCAGCCTTAGAGCTTAGAGCCACTGTCCTCTCCTTGAATGCTGGACTATTTCTAGCTCCTGGCATGCACTTTAACTTGAGAACTATATAGAAACAATGTGCTCCAGCACTAGGAATCCAGTTATAGTCCTTGGTTCTTTTTTTTTTTTAATTTGGAATGAAAATTCTCTGTCTCATGTCCAGAAAGATCTATAGTTCCCAGTTTGTGTTAGCAATAGAAAAGTGTACGCTGGTAGACACACATATGATTTTCTTGAACCTCTATACACCTTTCCCATAGGAAGAGAAGTCTAGATGGATTTAAACACAATCAAATGTAAAACTTCAGTATCTAACAATGCTTTAGAGCAGTTTTGTGAATTAAGTAGGAGATAGAGAGGGAAAATCTTCACTTCCCATAGTAACATGGAAGTAATTTTTTTTTTTTAAGTTAGAAGTTGAGCATCTGAGGTTTAGAAAAGGCCCAAGGGGAATACCAAGGACCAAAGAAATGAAACCAGCACAGAAACTCAGCGGGTTGGAAGGGAACATTCATACCTGGCTCAGAATAGGCAGCCAGTGGACATTAGCTGACTGAACAAATGCACATCCAGACTAAATACCAGAAAATATGGCAGCAAGGATGAATAGCAACATCACTCAAAGCAATTTAACTGAACCTAAGCTTAATAAAAGCCATCAACTAGAAATAGCCACCTAAGTCCATATTAGGGCCAGAGAAGGTTTGTATACACTAAGACAAGTTGTCTGTAGTCTATTAAGTGGGCATAGCTTCTGGAGGGCAAGAGGGCCCGATGCATCAAGATTTGGTATCCAGTGGCACCCCCAGCCACAGATGGCCTCATAGGAAGGGCTTGGAGGTGATGTCATCTCCATGCACAGCTCTCCCTGTTATTGTATAGGATAATTTTCCGGAGTATCACAGGTGACTCTTAGTGACTCTGTAACAAAGTTTCATCCCAGCCCCAGGGAAACTTTGGCGTGAATATGCTATCTTAGTCCTAGGTGTGAGAGCTCCTCGTGTTAGCTATGTCAACATTATGTGATTATGTCAAACGTTTCCTTAAATTCTGATATCTTAGTCAATATATCATTCAGCAACTTTTTAAAGATTTATTTACTTTGCTATGTGTAACTGTGTTTGACCTTCATGTATGTCTGTGCACATGAATTTAGTGCCTGAGAAGGCCAGAAGAGGGTATCACATCCCTTGGGACTGAAGTTAGAGGTAGTTGTGAGCTGCTGTGAATCAAACCTGGGTCCTAGGGGAAGAACTGACAGTATAGCAAACTACCAAATCATCTCTCCAGCCCTTAGCATACATTTTTTATATTGTCCCTATTTGTTCTTTTTATGGATTAGCTAATCTCTCCAAACTCTCCTGGTTACTGACTCCTCATATTAGACTGCTCTCCTTTTTCAAATTGCTGTGTGATTTCATTGTACTGATTGGATTCAGACTCATAACATCCAGCAGCTGTACTGGGTGGACAGAACTTAATCAAGACAAACATGAAGGGGAAAGATGTATTAAAGACAGAATTAAAGCACTTAGATCCATATTTTCTATATTCATTATGTTTGGATCTTAAATACACCCTTGAAAGGCTGTGTGTTAAAGGCTTAGTCACCAGCTGGTGGCATTGCTGGGAAGTTGTAGACATTCAGGAGTTGAAGGCTGGTGAGAAACGGTAGGTTGTTTGGGAAACATTAGGACCCTGTACCCTTGCTCTTTCTTATTTTGCTTCTTGCAAAGCACCAGTGAGCAGTTTCTTTGATCGCATACTCTAAGCCAGGGCCCAAAGGCAACAGAACCAATCAGCCACACACAGAACCTTCTGAAACCATGAGCAAAAGCAAACTCCTCTTCTGTAAAAACAGTTTATTTGGGCTATGATCTTACAGTCATGGAAAAGTGACACATTTATGTTATTTTCAAGGGTGAAAAAAACCTAGTAATAATTACACATGATCTAATTAAGGATTCCTTGGTGTGGAAACTGTGTCTGATTCTTTCACATGGCTTATAACATTATAGTAGGTAGTGGATGAGAGAAGAGATGCTACCCAACAATGGCCAGCCAATCTACTTAACAACAGCTGAGAGCTGAAGGGAAAGACCACTTCTCCCTGCAGGACTTTGGCAGTAATGATATATTAACTTAAAAAGTAGTGACAGTATTAGAAAAAAAGTTAAGCAAATGGTATGAATGAACATTATATGAATGAGCATATAGCTAAAGGATTTCAAAACCTGTATAAGGTAGGTATTATGCCTGACACATGGAAGGGGCTCTATAATTGGTCTAATTATTCACACAACTAACAAGTGGCCTAAGCCAGTCTGTCTACACCATCACCACCCTTGACCACAACAAACAAGTCACAATAAGAGAAAGGGTCGATAGTGGACTTTACATGTTACTACAGAGATAGTTTCTTTATAAATCAAAATGCCTTTCACTGAGAGTCAGGAGGAAGGTTTCCTGATTGACTTATTGAGTACTGAACTGTTCTGGGTACTTTACCACTGGGGTCCTACCCCTGCAGGGCACTGATCTCACTGGGGTCCTACCCCTGCAGGGCACTGATCTCTTTTGTATCCTCCAGTGCTTGTGGTTTCAAATATCTGTAGGAAGAGTTGGAGTCTATTGATAAGATTCTTGCTGGGGGCCCCCAAAACAACATCTTCTCATTCTTTTGAAGATCTCTTTTGATTCTTGGCCATGACATGTCATTGAAAAGTCAGTCTGGCTCTCTTCTAAGTTTTCTATGTTGAGGTACTTTTTATTCCGGAGATTTTAGAATCAAGCAACAATAGAACCCATCTTGAGTTTTAAATTGATTTGACCCAGAAAGTGCTTAATGGAGTCTTCCACACTGAATGCTTCATCTCTCCAGTCTTTTTCTCAAAGACTATACTCAAATAGGATGTCCATTCTTAGGTGTCTCCAGTCTCTCAGTAGAGTGATAGTTCTCTGGTCTCCTCTCCTTGCCCAAGACTCCTGTCATACCTTCACATGATTCCCTGGGACTGACATATATTGATGTGTCCTCCAGAGTGAATGTCCTTAGGAGGCAGAGGTTGCTTCATACTCATATCCCTTTTGTCACAGCCTAATGTTATGAGGAGGGCTAAGTTTGTGCTTAATAAGCATTTATTATGTAAGTGAAAAGCTATATCATGATCTTCCCTAGTGTATATGCTATCTATAGACTAGGACAAATCATATCACTCCTTTCTACTTATTGAGTCATCCTTTAAAATGAGTTAGTATGGTTAGATGATGTCAGAGAGCCTTCAATTTCTGGGATCTTGTGCGTATATGAGTCAGTAAACATTTTCTCTATGCTGACTCTGAGTTTGCCTATGAAACCTTTAGACAGCCGAGACTTTTATTATAGTGCTAAATGTTAAATAATGACCTTGACACCAAAGTTCTCAGAAAATTCCTGTTCATCTCACTTCTAGAGACTCCTGGCTCCAAATGCTAATGAAATACTCTGGCTATGGGCAAGAGTCTACTGTACAGTAGGAACACAGCCACATTACCCAAGCAGCCTTTTAGCCTTTCTGCCTCATCTTTGGAAGTTTTGATACCAACTTACAAATCTGAGCCCAACATTAACTTGGCTCATGTTGCAGTGTGATGAAGACCTACTACACTTGTCTTTTCCATTCTTATGAATTAGTATAGCAAGGGACCAGATGCTATCTTGCTGCCTTTGTTTGAGTTGTTGTAAGAAGCTCACACCTTTAATCCCAGCACTTGGGAGGCAGAGACAGGCCTCCATTATCACTGGAGGATTTCTGAGTTCGAGGCCAGCCTGGTCATCTACAGAGTGAGTTCCAGGACAGGCTACACAGAGAAACCCTGTCTCAAAAAACCAAAAAAAAAGAAGAAGAAGAAGAAGAAGAAGAAGAAGAAGAAGAAGAAGAAGAAGAAGAAGAAGAAGAAGAAGAAGAAGAAAAATAGAAGAAGAAGCACCTGCCCATATCTAACAGAAATGTCCCCTTCTTCCTGCCTCTATCCTGAGCTTAAGAGACCAGAAAAGAAAAGTTGAGTTTTTCCTAAGAAGTGTACATTGAAGCAATAGCACACAAGGCCAAACTTGGAATTTATGAGAAAATGCAATTGGACGGAAGGTTAAGCTCACGGGCATATATGCTCTCATACCCAGGGCAAGCAGCCCAGACCCCCTTAAGTCCTGGGACCTTGGGCACCATTAGAGTATTATCACTGGAGGTTTTCCATTTATCAGAAAAGATTGCCATTATGGAGACCAGTTATTGCATTATTTTATTTTAGCTTCACGGAACTGTGAAATCATCCATTTCTGGGAAGCATGATCTTTGTGTTCAATCATGAAGGAAGTTAAGTGTATAGTTCATATTACAGTCCTATTAGCCAAGAGGGGATGCTTTCCTGTTGAGTTAGAACCCGTAGAACAACCCCTCTCATCCTTCTTTCTGATGCCAGGCATTGTGCGACTACCAGCTGTTGGATGACCAATGCCAAGGGAAGCAATGCCCCCAACTGGCCACACAAAAGAAGAAAGATGAAAATAATGGCAAAATTAGAGTTTATTTACTGGTATCTTATTCTTGGTGAAAAAGCTCATAGACATTTAGAAGGCAATTTAATGCTGCAAAACAAGGAACCATAACTCAAATGAATATACTTTTCCATGTGATGTGGTACATGTGAGCCTGAGACAGACTGCATTCTAAAGTACTTGTGTGTGTGTGTGTGTGTGTGTGTGTGTGTGTGTGTGTGTGCGTGTTTTCAAGTCCATTCTTTTTGAGCAAGAGGAGAACTAAGATGAGGTAAGCAGTTCTCAGAGTCTTAGATCACAGGCACAAGTTGGGACCCGAATCCCCTTAGCCTCAGCACAGCAGACTTTGTGGAGTTCTCTACTTTGGAGATGAAGTCTGGCGCAGCAGGGAGAGAGTCAGTGCTACTACTGGAGCTAAACCCTGACATGTGCACTTATCAACTGATCTGTTGCCAGTGAGGTATAGGCTCAGAGAGGGCGATAACGGCATCTTACTTATTTTATGATGACTCAACCAAGATGGTGTGTGTATAATACTGAGTATCAGAGACTCAATAAATATCCTGTTCCTCTTTGAATAGAGCTATTTAATAAATTATGATAATAGTATTAATGTTTTACATGAGTAACGAACTATTTTTAAATTTGTTACGTCGCTTAATTACCTTTTTATTATACTAAAAAGAGGGATTCGAGTAAGGGATGGTCATTAATAAATTTTGGAAAAGACTAACAAGAATACGACTGAGGAGTCATAAAGTTCATATCTAAAGAAGTAAATAGGTAGATAATGGTTAGTTTAGCTGTTACACTTTAGCTCATATATTTTTTCTTAATCTCATCAACGTGCGGCAATCTGTTTTGTTACACAATAGGGAGACAAGACATACCCCTCCCCGTTTCTCATCCATTTATAGCTTTCTAAAGTCAATTTAAGCAATTGGCACATTCCTTTTCCTTTTCAAGATTTGCCGCTCAGTAGGCTGTGGAGGCTACCACCACCTGTCCAGCAGACCACAGGAGATGGAGACAAGAGGAGTGCTATGAGTCTGAGGCTATCCACTATTACACAGTGAAGTCCGGGGTAACCTGGGCTGCAGAGGGAGACTCAACAACAACAACAACAACAACAACAACAATAACAACAGCCTAAAGAATTAAAACGCAATTACATTCTGTTACTGTCATTTAATATTTTATAATTGTTATCCATAAATTGGTTCTACATAGGAGAACCAATAAGAGAATTTAAATATTTGACTATACCAATATTCTCTATAATATCAGCTATTATATTGGGATCAGAAAGGAGGGAAATTGGTATCTGTCATTGACACTGTAACATTGAGAAGAAGAGATACAAATAATATATTTTGAAGGAGTACTTTTTCTTTTGATTCATTAAATACCTGAAATTGTCCACATTTTAATTTGATTTAGGTTAAATTCTTAAAAACTTGTGGCATTATTTCATGTGTGTCTGGTATGTCTATGGAAAAAAAACCCACACATGCAATATGTGTAATAACATCTGTATTTGAAATAGGCTAAAGTAATCATCTAGTGGTTCTCTTTGAGTGATAACTTTCCCACCCAGCCACACAGCAGCTTGAGTAAGATACATAGTTTTAATTTTGCTTATATTTACATTCACTTCTGGAGTAGTGTCACTGGTTCTGGAAACCATGCCTTTTATTATTAGAGAGTTTCTTCATTTACATTTCAAGTGTTATCCAAAAGTCCCCTATATCCTCCCCCTGCCCTGCTCCCCTACCCTCCCTCTCCCGCTACTTGGCCCTGGCCTTCCCCTGTACGGGGCCTATAAACATTGCTAGACCAAGGGCCTTTCTTCCCGAATAATGGCCAACTAGGCCGTCTTCTAATACATATACAGCTAGAGACATGAGCTCTGGGGGTTCTGATTAGTTCATATTGTTGTTCCATCTATAGGGTTGCAGACCCCTACAACTCTTGGGTACTCTCTCTAGCTCCTACATTGGGGACCCTGTGTACNTCAGCTTCTTGAGCTCTTTGTAAATATTGGATATTAGCCTCCTATCAGATTTAGGATTGGTAAAAATTCTTTCCCAATCCATTGGTGGCCTTTTTGTTTTATTGACAGTATCTTTTGCTTTACAGAAGCTTTGCAATTTTATAAGGTCCCATTTGTCAATTTGTGATCTTACAGCACAGGCCATTGGTGTTCTGTTTAGAAATTTTATCCCTGATGAGAATTGGGTTCTTTTTTTTTTTCTTTTTTGTCCTTGTTCCGGTCAACCCCGCTTGCTTCGGTCGGCCCTGCTCACTCTGGTCTGCCCGCTCGCTCCAGCCGGTCCCACTTGCTCAGTCCCTGCTCTCTCCAGTCCAAGGATTCATTTGTTATTATTCATAAGTACACTATAGCTGACTTCAGACGCACCAGAGGAGGGCATCAGATCTCATTACCGGTGGTTGTAAGCCACCATGTGGTTGCTGGGATTTGAACTCATCACCTTCGGAAGAGCAGTCGGGTGCTCTTACCTGCTGAGCCATCTCACTGGCCCAGAGAATTGGGTTCTTATTACTTATAAAATATGTAAAAAAAATCAGCTAAAAGTGAAGATTCATTTTGGCTTCTGGCTTCCAAGGTTTTAGTCAATAGTCAGTGGTGTTTGGAGGATGGGGGGAGGGCAAACTGGTGTTCATAGTGAGGCAAGCAGTCATAGAGGGATATATAAAGTAAATTGTCTCACTTCATACAGAAGACAGAGGCAGGATAGAGGAAAGGCCTAAGAAAGAGATATAGGCTTCAAAGTCATCCAGTTCCTCCAACTGGGCAACACTTCCTTCCTAATGAGCCATTCAGTTATGACCTTGTTAATGGATTAGTCCATTCATTAAGTTAATGAACTCATGAGCCAGATGTTCCTCTATAAGCTCATCAGCTAGAGACTGAGCTTTGCACACATGAGGTCTATGTCTAAACCACAACTGTTGGATTTGCTGCATGGTATTCTCAGGTATTTGGTCTATCAAAAACAGTTGGTAAAAGATTTTTTTGAGTTCTTGCATAAATAACATATTTTTCTCCCTTATCTTTAACTGTTTCTTTTCATTTACTGTTTCTTTCTCTGTTTTGCTTTCTGGAGGAAGTTCCTACTTGTGTCTTAGATACTTTGCATTCATCTTTTTAACTGAATGGGGCGAGTCTTCTTCACCTCACATTCCTTTCTCCTCCAGCCTGGGAAAGAACCATTTTCACTTGACAGCCAGTTCTAACACTCAGAAACTGTGCTAGCCTAGCAATTTTTGAATTTCATAATTAAGCTATCTAACTTATCCTTGCAAACTTCGACTTTCCTAGAGTTGAATTATGGGCTATTCTTTGGATAGGGGAAATAATCCCAAGTGCTGACTCTAGGCAAGGGTAGTTGGGTAAGTCAGATGGTTCCTTAAGAGACTTTGCAGTAAGTAACTGATATCAATCATTCCTCCATATTTGGCTTTCTATCTAGACTTCAAGTCTGGAGTCTGTTTAGAGCCCTCTGATGATTCCAACAGCATCCTCTCCTCTTTTTTGGACCACCATTCACCCCACTCCAGTTACCCGTTGACTAAAATCCATCTGCTTCTCTGCAGAAATCTCCAGTGTTCTACTTGGGTTTTCTATATTATTTTTAAAATTACATTATGTTTCCATTATGCTAATAGAAGTCAGGAAAGAGAAGGGAGATCTATGCATGTTCAGGTCTACATGATAGCCCCTGAAAGCCCTCAGTCATGTTTTAAAATGCTGTACATTTTTGAAAGGATTATCTAGAGTGTTTGGTGTTTTCTCAGGTTTTTCTGGCTGTGTCATCTGGTTGCCATAGCCAAATACCACAGGCTGAGTATCTAACAGAAATATATCTCTCAGTCTCTAGGCTGAAAAGTTCAAGATCAAAGGATCAACAGATTTGGTTCCTGGAGAAGGTCCATTTTCTAGGTTAGAGATACCTTGTCAGTGTGATTTCATTGACAGGAGTGGGAGAAGGGCAAAAGAAAAAAAAACAAACAAAAAACCAAAGACTATTTTTTCTTCTAAAGCAACAGTCTACAGGGTTAGAGTTGGGCTCTTATAAACGTATTTAACCCACATCCCCCTTAATGACTGCACCTCAAAACACAATGCCATGGAGGCTAGGCCTTCAACGTGAGAGTTTTGGATGAGACCTAACTCATTCCGTCCCGGTCTGTAATCAGTTTATCATGAAGAAACTTACATGTAAGCATGGGTTATGTTATTTAAGTACAAAATAATAGCACATTTGACTAAAAAACTAGTTTGTGGTTCCAAAAATCATTTCTAAATATAAATCATTGAGATAAAACAAAGACAAAGAACTCAACACAGTTGAGCATAGGTGAAGTCAGGTGTCGCACACATGCACAGGTATACAGGTATACAAAGCATCCATGGAGGGGACTGGCTCTCCTCCCTTCTCCTTGTGGGTGGTAGGTCCCAGTAAATCCCTACGTGCCACTTCAAATCCATTTGCTTGGCTTCAGTCAGACTCTGATGGGCCTTATCTTATTGGCAAAGGCACATAGCAATTAAAATGGCATTGACAATCTTCTGATCTGTCTCGTGTAACAGAAAATTCAGATTAAGGGAAGATTATGCTAATGGGAGACAATCTTAGAGCAGGAAGTGCTTTTTGAAGACAGCTTGTACAGTTCCCTGACTGACATACTCTGTCTATTACATTCTGCCTAATGGTCTCCTCTTGATCATCTCCAGTAACAAGGATCCTTTAGCCTCCAGAGGCAGCAGTTTTTCTTAAACAGCACAGCTAAAAAGCCTTTAAACATAGCCTCAACCTAGCTCTACGTACTTCCCAGTTGTGATTACTAGCTGTGTTCTCTGTAACATACAGGGAGAATTGAAATGGCTGTCACAAGCAAGAGGGATTTATATTTTATATGCTTAACAGGACAGGTAGGAAAGACTCTTAATGTCAGTGACAGTTGTCATTTCCCTATCTAAAGTCGCTTACATTCCTCGGGCGGGTCTTTTTACAAAAAGCAAAACTGTTAAGTGAAAGCTTTAAAAATAATTCCATTACCTACCTCACAAAGACAGAGTGACAGCTGATCATTAGGAGAAGAATGTCTTCAGAACTTGGAAAAAAGATGAGACTTCATCCATCGTAAGGCACGATGCATGGCAGGCGGCATCCCACCAAGGGGGCTGTTTACTGCCGGCTCACATCATCTCTGCAGCTTTGCCTCATGAGACTGGAGACAGAGAACTCAGTGCAGGTGAGCACAAGGCAAGTGAGCCTCACGGCACAGATGAGATACACCCAGTCCGAAGGGAACAACATCCACAGAAGCAACAAGCTGAATGCCTGGGACAGCAGCTGCTTCTGCAGCCTGTCAAAAAACCTGGTGACTCTAAGAAGATGGCTAAGCCCCTGCCATCTTCACTAAAGGATGATGTGGGTACATCTGAGTGCACATTCTCTCTGTCCTTGGGATGTGTCTAAGCAACACTGGCCATGTCTACAGGGAACTGAGCCAGGAGATCTGGAAAGCCATGGCCATCTGGCCTTCACTTTATCATCTCTACAACTTAGATGTCCACAGTCATTGTCCAGTCAGCAGTAGAATATATTAATATCTAGAAAATATTAAACCATGCTATATTGCGCTATGCAGTATATGGGAGCTTTGCTCCTTGATACACAGAGATCTTTCTCCTCTCCCATTATAGCTTGTGCTTCTTTCTGATATGGTCCACTTCACCACCCCACACTCTCCTGCTTGTTTCTCCTCATCCATCCATCTATTCATTTGTCCATCCACGCATCCATCCATCCACCCATCCATTCTGCTCCAACCACTCAGGCATCCACACTCTTCTTGAAAGACTTCAGTAAACCCCCATCTATGGGTCTTTGTATCTTGCTATGGCTGCTCTTTCTCCTGCTCCCTGCAAGAACCATTCCCTCACTATGACTAGGACTCTCTGTCTCTCCAGGTGTGATCTCCTCTTGCATACTTTTCTCGACTGCTTTGCATAAACTACAATTCACTGCCCCCTTCTTTCTCCTTGTCTTGATTTTACTTCTATATTTCTCGATCTTCAGGGAATTTACCAAAGCTCTCACATTCTAGCCAAGGTAACAATGTATATACATGTTACAAATGCACACATGAACATACATAAGTATTGTATTATACAAACTCACAGAAGTCCCTTGACTCCCCAATAAATGGAAGGTTCATAGAATTACAGGACTTCAGTGAGTTTGTAAACTACTTTAGCCTCACTAACTAGGAAGTACAAATATTTCCAAAAGCACATTTTAATAACACTTGTGCTATTTATTGAAGGATGAGGAGAGTCTTCAGGGGGTAGAGTGCCCCTCTGGGAGTGTAGTTCAGAGTCTACAGACACAATGGTTTGGGTTTTTTGAATCTCTGGTCTGCTTTCGCAGTCCCCAACAGAACACAAACAGTTGCCTAACATCTGGTCTCCTGTGTTATTCACTGAGAAATCAGTTTCTAGAAGCCTGGTGCAGGCGTGCTGCTTCAGTGAAGCCACACAGAAGAGAAGAGAACTACAGATGGCTTTGTGGCTTCGGAGAGGAACAATTAACAAGACCTTTCCAGGTGGGGAAACATGGTGGAGAGTAGCCTTTCACACCTTCCCTGCCAATGGGGAGGGAATGTAAGCTGGGAGAGATCACCCTGAGAAGAAGGTAATAACATTTGACATTGCTGGAAGCATTTAAGAAAGTGGATGTAGAAGCAGAAGCAACTCAAAAGGTGATGAGGAAGGACAGAGCATCACTGCAGATAGTTTCTGATGCTCAGATCCCCAGGAGACACCAGGCTGTCCTAGTGCTGTAGCTAAGCATGTTTGATTCTTTCTCTGTTGATAGCAACTTGCAAAAAGCCACTGGGATCGGGTCTGCTCAGACTGGCTAACTGCTCCACACACTCAGCAGTTATTTCTTTTGCTAAGTAATAAGCATATGTATAATGATTTCAAGGGCACATTTTAGTAGCAGAATGAGCACAAAAAGTGAGGATATAGGACAGTTAGAATCTTGGCCTCCACTGTGGCACGGGATATTGGTTCAGACAAAGCCTGAACCTGATGCATTTCTTTAATTTACCACCCAGTCTTGAGCAGGCCTAAGAGACCTTCCAGTTCTGGAACATCAGAACATCATAAAACATTCTCTCCTGCAGTTCCCCTCTCTGTTGGCTAGTACCCTTGCTTTTGGAAGCACGTTGTATTTGCATCCCTTAGGAAAGCTGTTTCTCAGATCCCTTCAAATAGAGAATAGGTCAGGCCACAGTGAGAACCTATTTATCCACAGGCCCATTTCCCAGCCGTCTGACTCACTCAGGACCTTTTGATCTTGAACTCACTGGAAGAGCCCTCCCGAGCATCCACAGTAGCTGGCAGCAACGCCCAGACTTAAAGATCATATGTGCTATCCCTCATGAGTTTTATCTAAACAGAGAGTCCAGATTCCCGGTTTACATCAGTTAGCCCCTTCTTAGGCTGCCTCTTCTTCTAGGGAATTCTTGTACATTCTTCGACCTTGCCTAAAGTTTCCTGCACAGCCTTACTCCCCACAGAGTAATGCTCCACCTTGTTTATTGTTACTGGAGCATATGCCTGCCTTCGTTGCAGCCACTCCATGTGAGAGGCAGGCATGCCTGTGAAAATATGAGGAGTGTTCAGGGCACTGCCATACTTCACTGAATCCATTGCCTAAGATGGAGCTTCTACACGATATACATGATCTGACTTCCTGGAAAAGAATTACAGTTCCTGAAAGACAATGGTTGGTAAAATAGCATTTGGGAGAGTCGAATACAGGAGTTTTGAACATTAGCATAGGTGCCATCACAAGAAGAAAGAGAGAGAGAGACAGAGAGAGAGAGACAGAGACAGAGAGAGAGAGAGAGAGAGAGAGGGGAGAGAGAGAGTTGAAACCTGCTATGGAACGGTAATGCTTGCTGAAGATGCTAACGGGCTTATAGTATGACATCTCTGCCTGATTTTGAAATTACGTAGTTTGGGATGGCAGATGGGAATTGAGAATTTCTGGAAATGTCAAATACATTTCAAAAAGATGCTTATTAAAAAGAGCTTACTATATTCATTTGGCATTTGACAGACTCAACTTCAGTTATCTGGAAAAAGCCACACTAACAGATGACTGAGACGTGACTTCGAATCACAAACTGACAGGATCTAATGAAAGGCCACTGTTTGTGGCCAGTGCTGTCCAAACGTGTCATGAGAAGCCTAAGGCTGGGCTGTCTAGGGAGTGAAGGGAGGCACAAAGCTAGATCAAGAGCAAGTTAGCACTGACAGGCACGGATCAGGCAAGCGCAGGACTTGGTAGATAGAGGAAGGGCCTGGCTAGGCCAGAAGAGATAGCGAGGGAACCGTCTCTCGAGACTTGTGTCAGCCCTTACACACTAGAGAAGGGCAGGATTAGCAAAAGGAAGGAGAAGGTTTTCTGGCTGAATATGGCTACACAAGCAAAGGTCCCGTGGTAAGGATAGAAAAAACAAGTAAAAGTAGCTCAGTCTAGTCCACTAGAGTAACAAGTGGGATAATAGACAACATCATATGTCAGAAAGTAGACGCCATTTGGAGTGGGGCAAAAGTGCCATGATGCAGGTGTTGTGGACAAGGCAAAGGCACAGATGACTTGAAAAGTGAGTAGCACAATTATTTTCAGCCATGTCATTAAGTCAGAAGTAGCTTGACTGCACTGGTGTGCTGGTGTCTCCATTCACATTGCTTTTCTTTATACCTTCTTCCAACCTCTTTCCCCAAACAGACAGCCAAGTGTACACACTGCTTAGTATGAATGAATGGGCTCTCATTTTCCTCCTTCCTTGAATGCCCCATACCAGCAATGCTCATTTCATTGCACAGTAGAGAAACAAAGACTTAGAGGAAAAATCTATAGAGGACTAGTGATGCAGAGCTTAGTTTTCACCCCTCTTCTGGCTCAAGCAGGAGACAGGGTGATTCTTTCAAAACGACAGAGAAGTCCTGTCCTTCCTGGAGCATACTACCTTACTACTGGCTAAAGTACCATTTATTTACAAAGGCTTGGGACCCTGAGGACCTGGATGCTATCTTCCTGCCTAGACTGGAGCCACACTAGCTCAGTGTGGCATACTGTCTTCTCAAGGCTTTTATTCTTGCTTTTATTCCTGCCTAGAATTCTATTTTCATTTGTTTCCATATGATCTTGCTTAAATATTGCATCTGCCGAGGAGAGGAGGAAGGAATGGGGGAGAGAGAGAGAGAGAGAGAGAGAGAGAGAGAGAGAGAGAGGAGAGAGATCTCTTCTTACAACCTTATATAAATAGTAGCACCATAGGTCTCTAAATCCCTCTTTGAATGATTCATTTTTCATTCTCAGACATTATCACCAGACAATAGTGTGCATCTGTCCCCTTACTGTTAGTCCCCCACATCCAACATCAGTGATAGTTCTTAAAGTGATGAGATTCTGTTTTACATCATGTTCTCTGTGCTTGACATAGTACATATATCAAATGTTTAGTGGAAGAGAGAATGTAGCTTAATGGTAGAACATACAACTAAGCATGCCCCAAGTTTAATAGTTACTAAATGAATGAATGGTATTCATAAATCCATGAACCATATTTAAATTTGTGTCCTAGTTTTCTAAAACCACATCAGATGTTACTGAAGGGCCTTGACCAGTAATTTGAACGAGCGCCACAGAACATAAATAGACACCAAGAATCCTGAGGCTTATTCTTGGATGGGGAATTTCACTGAATTGTGATCCAGTTTCTTTAATTTACAAGATGGACATGCAATACCTGTTTCATTTTCATTACATTTAGAAAAGCTAAACCTGTCAAGGCCTCCCATGTACCTAGTACTGTGCTCAGAATGTAAACATCCATTCCCCTGTCTCAAAGCAACCCAAATGATGTTTGATGAGTCAGTCCCATGACTCATCATAGAGGGCACCGTGATAAGTTACTTCAAATGTGAGACGGTAATAAGATTGAATGTGGGCATCCTTATCAGAGTATGCACATGCCTGCAACACATGCAACACCATATATTCTAGCCATACCTTACAATGTTATTCATTTTTAACTTCAAATGAAATAATTAAATAATTAAATGGAATAAATTTTGCAAAGGATTTAACAAAACCAGGAATAAAATTATTGTTGCTGATGTAAACTTGCTAAATTTTTACCAAAGGTCTGGCTATAGTGGATATAGAAAGTAGGTGGAAGGTGAAAAGATACAGGAGAGAAAAAGAAAAATTTAAAAACATGATTTTTTTGTTTCATCTACTGAGCTATCTGTATTTTATGTATTTAAATGATCAGGCATTTACTGAATACTTTTTGGATGTGTAAGACCCAAATCTATTACGCTGAGCTATGTTTTAGGAAGCATAACTAGGGTGTATCCCTAAGAAATACTAAATGATGGAGAGGCTAAAGGCATATATCAAATATATGTTGACTAAAATAACTGCAAGAAGATGCTTCCAGGAGAGGTGGGGAAAGTCTTCAGAGGAAAATGGGATAGGACTTTGGTGGTGTGTGCTTATTTCTTTGTTAACTTCATATATTCAGTTTCTTTTTCTGCACTCTCTCTGCTGGGCTCTGCCATGTCTACTAATAATATCACCATTATGATCAGTTACACTTATTTCTGTGACTCCCAGGTACCAGAACTAGTCTTAGGAAGTGTGTATGTGTTACTATAGCCAATACCTGGGAGACTCCTTGAATGAGCCAAAGTCATTCTCGTTCTGCAGTTACAGAAGATGGAGTCCATAGGCAGAGTTAACATCTTCCTCCAGACACACAGCCAGGCTAAGATGGGTTAAGCATTCAAATCTCCCTTTCCAAGCCTGTGCTCTTCTCACCTCATCAGGTATGACTCTGCTGTTGTTTATATCACTCAAGAGGTCAAAGTCTCATGAGCTTAAGGTGGGGGAAGACATGATGGATAGTTGCAATAGAAGTCTCCCAGAGACTCAAGGGAAGATGAAACAGGAAACACGTGGGCATTTAAGCAACAGAGTCAAGGTTGCTCTTACTACGAATTCTATGAGAAAGCAGAGCAGGCACTGGGATAGAGCTGTGGTTGTACCCCTAGGGACTGAGGAGGGGTCTACAAAGCCATTTCCATCATTCACTTGGTGGCAACACCCTTGGGACACTGACTCCTGGGCTGGTTCAGTAAAATAACTGTTTAGAGGCAAATGCAGACGGCCCTCTGAGCACCTTTATTCTTTTTTTTTTTCTCATAGACATATGTTCTCCTCCTTTCTCAAGCATCTATAAAGTGTGGGACACTGAAGCAAAATACGTCTGTGAAGATTCTCAAGCAAGGATGAGGAAACCTTGGGCTGGCCTTCTTCTCTAGATCACATTACGTCATTCATGTTTCCTTGGTGTTTAGGGTCACAGTGTTCCATTATCTAGACAGAGAGAGATCCAACTGAAGATGACTGAATGAGCAACTTCTCCCCCTGCTATTATAACAAAATACTGGATTAATCAACAATATAAATAACAGACTATGGCCATGTATTGCTCTCAGTGCTACAGGTCGTAAAGGTCAAGAGCAACACTCCAGTCTTTGAAGAAGGCTTGCGATACACAGATGTGCCATCGATGGGTCTCCACATGACAGGAATAGCAAAAGGGCACATAAGGTCCAGCCCTTTTGCATGGCATTAATCTTGTTTATGAGAGCAGAGCCCTCTAGCTTCCAAAGGATCCATCTTTTAATATGATATTATTAGGGATGAAGTTTCAGTATAAAATTAGGACAGGACACAACCTTGGAGTCATAGCATCATGAACAAAGAGTGGCTGCCTGACGTTCTGCTCTCAGATGAGGGCAGAACGGGCCAGGAGATGGGTGGGAGGAATCAGTTGTGGAGAAGTGCCCACTTCTCCCAGCTGACAGTGTCTTTCAGGGTGCACTCCACGTTGGTGAATGGAGAAGCTGAATGCCAGCCATAGCCAGAGGCTGAGCTATTATACACGTCTGGGCGAAAGCAAAATTGGGGCATAGAATGGACTTCTGTTGAGGCAAGATTTTCAAAGCGTTTGGTGCCCACGCTGATAGTTTCTGTTGGCACAAATGAACTCTGTTCTGCTGAAACCAAATCTCTCCATACACTGCCTTTCTTCCCCCTGCTCTTTGTGTCTTTCTCCATATACTTTACTGAACAATACCAATAAAAAGCATTTTTAAATAAATCTAGTTTCAAGTGAAAATAAATTAAACAGCTCATACCCTGATAGTGAAATTTTCAGAAATTTTGTGATCTAGTTGTTAAAGTTGTTGTTAAAATTTTTAATTATATATCTTAGAATTAAACTGGAGTGAAAACAGCAATAACTGTAAAGTCATCATTTGCTCATTATTTCTCTAGAGTTTATAATTTATTTTCTATAGTCTCAAGTTTATTTGCACTATATAATGATGTAGGCATACCTCTCTAACGTTGATTTAAATTGGTCAAAGGTGGAAGTATTTGCACCATGCACATATTCAATCATTACAGATCAAGGCTAGATTTATTGATTTGTGATTTCTCTAGGCAGAAGGAAGCGATGGATAAGGTGCTAAATGCAAATTACATTGTATAATAACACATACACAGTTTGAAGAGATGATACTTGAGTGTTCCAAAACAATACTCTGAATCAATTACGGAGTCGTATGTGTGACTGGGGAATGAATGGGATCCTAACACATCTTCAATATTTCACTTCCATTTCACTTGTTAACCAAAGTGAGAATATCAACTAACATTCATGTCTATGCTACATGCATTGTTTATCAATAGCTATCATCAATTGGCAGCAAATACAAGAGTTTGGCAAAAATCAATGGAAACATCATATCTTGTAAGAATCAAATGGCTGGGGGCTGATATTGGGATGTAAAGTGAATAAATAAATACATTTAATAAAAAAATTAAAAAGAATCAAATGAGTATAAGAAATTTATCACAAAGAAAGCCGTATATTCATCACATATACGTTGTGTCCTGTGTATACTTTACATTAGTAAATCCATATTCAACTAATATACCAATCTATACAATACATACACACACATTGTCTTTTTTCCTAATACTACTGGCTCTAATAAAATGTATATGTAGATGCACATGCATATGGATATGTAATTGTTGTGTGATATATAATGGATATATTATACATACTGTATATAATTGATATATAATAGATATATAACATGTATAATATTACTGTTCATGACTTTGGGCATGGAATAAACATGATGGATAATGGAGATTTGATCAAGGTTCCATAATGTTATAGAATTATTATAAGTACTCTATCCTTTACACTTTTGTGGAAAAGTGCTTTTACTCACATCTTAACATTCCTGTTCCCCAGATAAAAATCTGTGGCGCTAAAGACACCTAGCAGAACAGAAATAATAGCACATGGTAGAGGCCAGGGTAAAGCACAGAAAGGAAGGAGCAGGCTGGGAAAAAAATGCTTCCTGGGTCAAACTCTCACTTCTCATTTGAAAGATTCAGTGTTCTAGGAGTGAGAGACCAGGAAGAACAAACAGGTGGATATTTTAAACAGCTACCCTCCTGGAGGCCCATCTGTACCAACCCACTGTACTCCTGTGATATATACGCCAAGCACTCTGTAAATGCAGAGAGGGACATCCTAATAGAGACTGACTTATCAGAAGTCTCTGCTTGTTATGTTGAGCAACCTACATCGTATGTAGTACTCTGAGTATGTCATACATTAGCTTCTGCTTAATGTCTCCACGGATTTTGTTTGTTATCCACCTCTTTTTAAATAGATAATTACCCCTTTAATAAGTATTTTATTTTGAATAAAAATGGTCACATAGGCTCATAGGTTTGAAGGCTTGGTCCCTGCTTAGTGGAACTATCTGGGAAGGATTAGGAGGTGTGGCCTTGTTGCAGGAGGTGTGTCACTGGGAGTGGACTTTGAGATTTCAAAAGCTCGTGCCGTTCCAGTGAGTTCTCTCTGCCTCAGGTTTGTGGATCAGAACAAAAGCTCTCAGCTACTACTTTAACATCATGTCTGCCCGGTGCCATTCTCCACATCGTAATGGCCAGAGACTGCATCCCTCTGAAACTGTAAGCCAACTAAATACTTTCTCTTATAAAATGCCTCGTTTATGGTGTTTTAGCACAGCAATAGAAAAGTAACCAAGACAATAAGCAACATTTTACTAATTCAGCCATCATATCTAAGCAATTTTTAGCTGACCTCCTTTATAGACTTTTCCAGCTCCTAGCCCACGATGGAGAGGAAGCACATGGGAGCTAGCACACTGAAGGGAAGGTGCTGTGCTACCTGAACCCTGTGGTCTGTATGTTCATATGATGGTGATGATGGGTGCAGGCCCGTTTCAAACATCCAAATGATGCAATGAGCTTCTGGAAGAACTTACTTCCCTAAAAGTACATAAACAATGGCCCTATTGAGATACACCTAGGTCTGGGATCCACCTAAATTTGCTGAACTTGGGTAAGGAACTGTATGTCTCAATGCTTCCTAAATTATCCATTTTAGCACTGGCTAGAAATCCCAAGTGAGATTCTCAGCTTGCATATTTAGTGAACGCTTATGAGAGAGAATAATAACAATAAAAATAACAGCAGATATTAACAAAGAGTAGCTATTGTGCCGCAGGTTGTTCTTAAGTGTCTCATGAACCATTAAACTAACTTCATTCTCCAAACAACCTCCTGACATTGGTGTTGTGAGAGGGGTGGCTGAATCCTGCCATCCATCTTTTCTCTCTGGGTACACAGCTAAGACTATTTCCCAGCCTCCTCCTGAATTCTGTGTCATGTGACTTGGGTGGCCAATGGAATAGGGGGTGAAGACTCTCATCTTTTGCCCCTCTATGGTTTATCTCAGGGGTCTTCACCAATCAACTCTTGGAGTTGCTAGAATGACTCTCAGCCGTGGTCCTTTGGAATGGTCAGAAGAGAGTTCCTTGCTTCTCTAAAAGTACACTGGAGGATTTTGTGATCGAAAAAATAACTTCTTTCATGTTAACATGCTTGGATTTACTTGTGACAGCACATAGTGGTGCTCTGACCAAAGTTTACAGATAAAGTCACTGAAACGCAGGCAACTCATCCTGATCACACAACTAAAGTAGTCTGGACCCTTAGTCACACATTACATACACGCTTATGGACTGGAAGGAAGTTACCAGAAAGGAAAGACTGTGAGAGAGGTAGAGGTGACACTAGGCACTAGGTAGTCTAGTGCCCCTTGTTGCCTGCCAGGCTCCATCCCAGAGCTAAGGAGGCAATGGTCAAGACTCTGGAATTCAGTCTTTTTTTGTTTTGTTTTGTTTTCTGGTTTTTAGAGACATGTATAGCCCTGGCTGTCCTGGAACTCACTTTGTAGACCAGGCTGGCCTCGAACTCAGAAATCCGCCTGCCTCTGCCTCCCGAGTGCTGTGATTAAAGGCGTGCGCCACCACGCCCGGTCTCTTAAGACTCTGTAACAAGATGATCCAACAGGCTAACAAGGATCCTTTTGCTGAACCCCTAATCGCTCGCCAGATTCTGGAATGTAAATGCAGACTTTAATCTCCACCTTTACAAGTGGGAGAATAGAGACAAGAGGATAGATAGCCCGCCAAAGGCCAACCTGTTGCAAGGGGATAGAACAAAGTTTGAATCTATCAAACTCCGAACTGTTCATATAACCATCATACGACTTTGCCTCATCTGAGAGCAAGGACCTGAAGATGCCCATGGACAAGCTTGAAGTGAAGAATTGACTGTAGGAAAAGCCTCCCACGTTTAGCTCCTGCTGTTCATTGCTCATTTGGAAGTCATTACCACATGTGAGGTGGCCGCGCCTTTACCAAGGTACCATGAAAAAACGGCTTCCCAGTGGAGTTTCCTTTATCCATCTGCTTTGAAGCACACGCCTGCTTACCTTTGGTGTCTGCCCTGAGCTTTCTCCAGGGAAAGCCTGAATTTAATTTCTCAAGGAGATCTCTGTGCTCAGCACTTGTGGGTGGGCAGCAGCTTGCCCTCAAAGGGGGGTGCAAAGCGCTCACTCAGTGGAAGAGTGGAGGGGGGGCCGAATGGGAGGCTCCATTCCCATTTCACAGACCGGAAGACTGATGACAGTGAATGAACTCTGCTGCTGCTCACAGACTATCACAATAGCCACTGATCTTATAATCCCTATAGCCCACGTCTATGGGTCCGCAAATGACCAGAGTAAAAGCTGGTCTGGGCTTTCTAAAGCACTGTCCCCTCCAGGGCCCGGTAGGAAGGAACGGCCTTGCTGCAGCCTATTGGACCCACTTGCTAGAGAGCTCAGCTCACCTGCAGGGCGGTGGCAGTGACAGGGTACTGCACTGTCCTGAACCCTTTCCCATCTCCTCCCTCCCGATGGCCTAGGGGTCCCTTCTGCTGTGATCCACAGCTCTGCTCTACAAGGGTCCCCGTGAGCCACGGGGTCGCCGCGCCCTGCGGCTTCCTTTGTCCCTGCCCTGCCGTCGCCTCCGCGTCTGGTCTGCAGCGGCTCAGGAGCCTGAGCAGCCAGGCAGGGCGTGCCGGGGCGCTGCTCAGTGCACTAGCACCATCTAGGGGTGACTGGGAGCAGCCCAGAAAGCAGCGGGCAAGCTGACACCCCAGCCTTACCCCGACCCCCTGGGTTTTGTGGTTAGCGAGGAAGTGGCAACAAGCCCACCCTCTTGGCTCTCTCTCTCTCCTTCTCTATTGAGGTGGCGTTCTATCTCCAATCAAATTCCATCTTTTAATGGTCGCTAACAAACAAGAAGAGAAACTGAGGCTTTGGAGGGTTGGCTTAAACATTTTAATACAAATTATGACAGGACAAAGGGCAGAACCAAGTGTCCAATCTGTGCATTTGGCCTCTATTTCCTGTGTGACATTGGCCAGATCAAGTGACCCCAAGAGACCTAACTGTGTCATTTAACATTAGGAACCATCCACAAGGCCTTCCTTGGTCCTGCTTGCAGGGAAGGGCAAGCCAACCACGGGAAAGAACTGTACAGTAAATCTCTGCCCGAGCATGTGAATCAGAAGATATGAGTCATTGGTCAGGATCAAGAAGAAAGGATGTCTGAGAAAAGAGCCTGCTCCATAAACTTGCCAAATTAACCTGCCCACAAAGGCAGGGCTCCATCACCCTCCAGGCAGAGGCAGCTCCCTTTAGACTCTGGCTTTGAGGCTCATGGCCAGGGTTATTATCTCCATTTTACAGCTGAGAAAATCGAGGCAGAAAGAACCATAGATATTTTCTCAGAGTTGAGTCCCAGGGTAGCCAAGCATGACGTCATCATTTGCTGGGTCTGAGCTGCTCCAAGTCTGGATGGGAAATTCCTTTGGGAGATTCTGGAATGGTCTGGAAACGTGGTGTGTGTGTGTGTGTGTGTGTGTGTGTGTGTGTGTCTATGTATGTTTCTCTCTCTCTCTCTCTCTCTTTGTGTGTGTGTGTGTGTGTGTGTGTGTGTGTGTGTGTGTGTGTGTGTAGAGTAGCCTCTTTGGTCTTACCAACCATAAATGGGTATGCCTGGAATTGTCTTAACATTGCCTTCTATGACATTTACTAAGAACACAAATTTGAAAAATAGCTGAGTAGGTTCATGTACAGACAGTTTACACAAGTTTAATAAAACAGATTTTTTTTCCCTATGTGACATCAGTTGCAAACCAGGATGCAGGGAAGGGTGCTTCCTTGAGGGCCCTCTGCCATCAGAAAAAGATACAGAGTACAGTGGGGACTCCCTGGGGGTCCGGGATGCTGGAGACAGATGTCTCAGCCCCGATGAAGTAAAAAGGAGATACTCATGGGAGAACAGAGACGGCTCGGCAGGTAAAGGCGCTGGCCCTGCATGCCCCACTACTTCTGTTCAATTCCCAGAACCCATATAAAGGTGGGAAGAGAACGGAAGCCACAAAGTTGTCCGACAACCTCCACGGGTACGTGAGGTGGCCAGTATGATACCCACCCACTCTTGTTCCCATCATGCACACCCATACATGAGCACACACCTACAGTATAATAAATACATTAAAACAGTTCTTTTGAGAGAGAAGACATGCACGCTAGAGGATAATGAAACATGGTCAGGTGGTCTTAGCCAAAGAACTACAGAAACCCGGCAGCCATGCGGCTTTCTGTGGCGGTCTCCCCATCCCCGCCCCACCCCCAGCCCTGCCCCCCAAGCCCCCTCCCTGGCCCCCCGCCCCCCCACAGCCACTCTCCCAATAGGCAGTGTCCCACTGGTTCTGTGCATCTTGGGCTTCCCTGAAGCCTCTTTTCTATAGTATACTGACAATATCCCTGTGGCTGCCAAGAACTAGGGCCGCGCATGTGGACTTCCCTTCCTCTAACACAGCTGTGTCTTACCCTGCTATAACTTGTAGCCAGGCCACCTTGGGACATACTTGGCCAGTCATTTGTATAGGCTGAGATTCCTAACCTCTGAATGTGCCCCTCCATTTCAGTAAACAAAGGAGGCTTATTTCTTATCCCTAGGGTCCTCTGGGATTAAGCCTATATCAATCTGTCCTTTACCAGATTCGTGTCCTGTGGCTCATACACTGCATGCTCTTGAGACCCTGGGCGGTGTCTCTATATATCCTACTGCGAGAGCCTATGTGATGGCTTTCCAGAAATCTTGTTGAAGTAATGATCCCCTTAGACATTCAGTGTGCTGGGGGCTAGACCCAAGGTCAAATTATCTCCAAATACCTGTACCAGCAAAGTACATAAGTCTCATTACATGCATCCCTCAGAGGAACTATGCCACCAGATTTGGAATGTATAAAACCTCGTCTAATTTCTGTGGTTAAAAATCTATGCTCCTTTTGAAGGCACAAAGAGCAGCTCCTTTTAGGGTCATGAAGAGCAGCTGAGGCTTGGTATTGTGAGATGCCATGGAAGACCATTGGTGAAGGTGCAGTCTCCGTTGCAGTTAATGGCACAGGACTGAAGGGGTCATGCAAAGGATTTGAGGCTTTCCACCATGAAGAGAGCCATGAGAGGCTATTGGTAAAGCCAAGTTGCAGCAGAAGACCCCAGCATATTGGAGATGCCAGTACCATAGGCTGATCACTAAGAACAGCAATGGCAGTGGAATGAATCAAGCTGAACTTAGATTGCTACAGAGGGCAGACCTGGAGAAGTGACGCCAGCCCTTTGGAGGAGCCCAGAAGTTCATGTGTGGATCTCAGACATTGAAACAAGAAGCTGTGAAGTTGAAGTTGATGTGGGGACCCCAAGATGTTAAAGATACCAGAGCCATGAAATACTTGCTGAGGAAAGCTGCTAACATGGAGTGGAACCAGCCCAGAAAAAGCAGTTTGTTGCAGTCAACACAGATGAGAAAGGAATGGAGATCAGAAGACTGCTTTGACATCAGCCATGGAGATGTAGAGTATGGAGTTTGCCCAGCTGGTTTTCTGTCTTGCTTTGGGGATTACAGCCAAGTGACTGGATGAATCTCAGAAAAGACTTTGAACTTTGGACTTTTAACATTGTTGAGACCACCATAGACTGTAGGGACTGTAGAATTTGGATTAAATGTACTTTTTTATTATGCTGTGGCTAGATATGGCCCTCATAGACTCATGTGTTTGAATAAGCCTATGGGGGCCAGGGAGTGGAATGTTCTGGTTTGAATATGCTTGGTCCAGGGAATGGCACTATTAGAAAACGTGTCCCTGTTGGAATAGGTGTGGCCTATTGGAGTAGGTGTGTTACTGTGGGCATGGGCTTAAGACCCTCATCCTAGCTGCCTGGAAGTCAGTATTCTGTTAGCAGCCTTCAGATGAAGATGTAGAACTCTTTTCCTGAATGCTGCCATGCTCCTGCCTTGAAGATACTGTACTGAACCTCCGAACCTGTAAACCAGCCCCAATTAAATATTGTCCTTATAAGACTTAAAAAATAATTTATGCTCTGTTTTCACAACTTATCAGAGAGTTCTTCATCTACCGCATTGATTCAAAAGATTTCTAATGTTTTAACCCTTTACTACAGTTTTTCGTGTTGTCGTGACCTCCCCCAACCATAAAATGATTTTTGTTGCTGTAAATTTTATAACTGTAATTTTGGTACTGTTATGAATCATAATATAAATATCTGATATGTAACCCCCAAAGGGGTCACAACCCACAGGTGAGAACCACGGCTCTAGACTCGCTTTCTTCATAGAAATTGACAAAAGACCTCATAAGTGTTGAGGGTAGGGATTACACGGGTTATGCATTTATGGATGTACACTCTTGTTCCTACATGTACAGAAGTCGGAAGGTGAAATCTGGTGTCTTCCTCTGTTACTCTGGACATCATTCATTCATGTATTTTTGAGACAGGGCTTGTTACTGAACCTGAGCTTATTATTTTTGTCTTTGTTTCCTCCAGCGCTAGGATCACAGGCGTGAACAATCACACCTGGCTTTTATGTGAGTTCTAGGGATGCAAGCTCAGGTTCTCATGCATGACTGATTTGCCCTTTAAGCCATCATTGCAGTTGACTTTGTGGCGATAATCTGGTGAACCACATAGAAAGAGAGAACCTGGCATTCCTCTCGCTAAAAGAGTACACAAGGTGCTCGGGGGACCCCACGGGGTCACAGCATATGGAAAAGCTGCAGCTAGGCAGGCTATAAGCCTTACCAAGCTCCTTCAGACAGCTGGGTCTAGCCCTCCAGTTCAGAGCTCTA
This sequence comes from Mus minutoides, assembly GCA_902729485.2. NCBI lineage: Eukaryota > Metazoa > Chordata > Mammalia > Rodentia > Muridae > Mus > Mus minutoides. The sequence continues at coordinate 5,130,545 of LR749498.1, read as the reverse complement.
GAATCTCCGTTATCTGCTTTTACATAGGTCTTCTTTCTGTGGGGGGGATTTCACTGTCTCAAGCACGACCTAAATTTGCAGCCTGCTGGAGACCTTCTATTTTTACTTCCAATACTATTTAAGGCACAACTCCCTGCCCCATCTCACTCCAACTAAAAGCATGTTAGAGTCAATGACCCTCGTTTTGATGTCTGATCCCTAAGCAAAGTCTATGGTATCCAGGGAACATTACATCATGCTAGATTAGAGATTTCAAAATACTGCCCTAAATGAAGACTGAGACAGTAGCATTGGCTACCCAATGAAGCAAGGGTTAGCCCCAGATCTCTGCCTCTCTGCATTGATAGATCAAATGTGAGAACTCATTGCGTTCCATCTTTGGAGGGTGTGGTCACCTCATGGGGGTGTGTGTGTGTGTGAATGGACAAATCACACTAGGAATTTCTGAGAAACCAGCTAAGGGAAAGGAGCCAAGGTGAAGGGAGTTATTGTCTAAGTGCAAAGCAGGCCTGCAGATGGAGATAGAAACAGAGATTCCGAAGTGTTCTGCTTCACAGGCACTCTGGTTAGTCAGTGCCCTCCTCTAGCTTTTATCCCTTAAATATATTAGCACCGAGAAATATGTAGGGCACAAGCTAGTATCCCCAATTTATTAAGGAAACAAAAGTCTAGGGAGTAGAAATGTCTTATTTAGGATGGCTTGGCTATTAGTGGAGCCACTGCTAGAAACTAGATCTCTTTCCCTGGACAGAAGTAAAGTGCGAGAATTTCAGCCTTGTTCATGTGACTGCTTCCAGACTCTATTTCAGAGGAGGAAAGAGGGCTATTTTGGCATCTCCCTCTAAGGAGCTTAAGACTTCCAGGAACTGGCTGAGTGAGACCCCATCTGCCCTTTGCCACCCTCTCTACTCTCCTTAGATCCTGTATTAAGGCAAAGGGCAAAAGGACTCTGGTCTGCCATCGTAAATACTTGAGATAACATCCTGGGCACTTGCATGGTTTTGGCCATAGTTCCTTGAACCCAGATGGTGCTTCCAGTTACTAATAGTGGTTAACATCTTTGTCCCTGAGCCATTGCTGCATTGTGCCCATTGCAGTGTCCAGGTTCATGTTATGGGACTTGAGTGTCTATGTCTAAGCCTTTGTTTTCATTTGAAACCCAGCACACTGTCTTCTAGGTGTGACACAGAGCTGAGGCTGGCATTGGCCCTGGGCTCCGAGGCGTCTAAGTAATGGATCTAATAAATGAATTAGGCCTTCTTTGGTTAACCGTATTTAAATTAGCACATTGATTGCTTCTAGTAGGACAGTCTCATTGCTCAGCTGTAAAGGTTACCATGTTGGCCATGACTGGTCCCTGATGACTTCTAGACTGTGTGCTACCTCCACTGCCTAGGTGTGGTTGAGGATACCTACCAGATCCTATTTCAGTACTAAGGTATCTGTCATCCATCCTACTCTTTGTTTTAGTAATGGAGTCTATTTTTTATTCAGTCCTACATTAATTGAAGGGTTGAACCAGCAATGAAGGTGAATGAACCCAGAGAGCTGTCTCTAGAATGCTTTCTGTCTGCCTTCAGGGTCAAGGGATTCTCTCCTCCCCACCCCCCTCCCCCGGTTATTATGACCCAAGCAAATATTTCACATGTTTCCTGCTGCCCCTACTTCTACTAACAAGACCTTTCCTATTCTTCACGAGTCCCACTGCTCATTTACTGTTATGTGTGGGTCTGAGGGTATCGGGCCTAAGAACCCTTTTTAAGTGAAAGCAATAAGACCTCCTCATTCTGCAGATGTGAAAGTCACTCGAGGACAATGACAGGCCCAAGGCTGCTTAGTCAAGGCTTCTAGTGGGTGTCCCAATTCTTGACTCCTCTTTCCTCTGTGAAGCGTACGAGGAGGAAGACCGTCACAAGCCTTGCTAGAAAATGACACAGTGAACAGGATCAAAGAGAGATGCCTTGGTCCGTTAGTAAGGGGATGGAGACAGTCACTGTATGCTGTGAAGATCTGATCTCTGCTTAGGAGGAGCAGTCATGGATTTAGGTTGTAACAATTGCTCTCTGACACTGAGTTACTGGTGCCCCGAGAGTGAGAGCCTTATAGGATAGAAAGCAAGAGAAAAGATGTGGAGTCGTATTTGCAATAGCTTCCAGGAGTCACATACATCTGTCTGCTTCTGCCTATGGGGGGAACATCTAAGAGATGGGAACAGAGAATGCCACTACCACCTGTGTTCCTTCCATTCTCATGCCCATCGTGCTTTCTCTGTCTGGCTGTGAACCCACTGTGTAGGCCAGACTTCTCTTGTACTCAGTATCATTATGTCTCAGCCTCTAAGTGTTAAGATTACAGGCACCCCATTCATGAGCTCATAACAGCTACTCACAAGCATGCACCGACTCCGAACAGCACTGGAACTATTAAATATTCCATCCTGGATGGAGGAGGGCCAGATAGCTCTCCCATGGAGCTATTGGCAATAGACAGCTGCTGGAGGAGGGAGAAGCCATTGTCTTTACTTGTGTAGTGGCTGATGACTTACTCATGCTCCAGTGGGTAGCTCCACACCCAAGCTCATGATGTGCTAGCAGCCCTGGTTAAACTGGGTGGATCTTATAAACAAAACAAAACAACACAACAAAACAAAAAGACTCAATAGTGAGATGGGGACTTGTTGGGAGGATAATGTGTTAGGGGGCAGATAAGAGAGGTGGTGTGTGGGAGGCAGATAAGATAGAAGGTGAGTGTGTACTATATTGTACTGTACTGTACTATACCATCCTATCCTATACAATACTCTGTGTGTGTGTGTGTGTAAATGTAATGTCTTTTTTTATTCCATATCTGAATTCTACCCGCTGATCTATGTGTCTCCCTTCAAACTAGTCCAACGCCTGGAGACCATCCTGACTCCTGGAGCTTTTTAAGATTTGGAAGTGGAGAGCGTAAGCCCTATTCCTCTTCTCTAGCTGCCTCCATAGCGACTCCTGGAACGTTGGGATCTAGCTGTCAGGGAGGTGCTCCGAGTTCAGTTCCAGCTAGGTTTCTCTCTGTCCTGGATCCGAGGTGTATAATGTCTTTTGCAATCAGATTTTACCATCTGGTTCTGATGGTGACAGAGAGCAGTGACAACAATATGAATTGTTTTGGCCTCTGGGGCTTGGAAGCATCTTGTATGACATTCAGCTTGCCTTGTTAGTTTTGGTGAGACAATAATTTCTTTATAAAACTAGTCACAGTGGACAGGATCCATTTTGGTCACTCTATGATTCAGAAGGCAGGAGCTTTCATCTTAAGAGAGAGTCTAGTGTTTGAAACTGAGTTACCTTGGGAGCCTAAGAATGGAAAGCAACCATCAGTCAGGGAGCATGGGTTTAATCTGCCCAGCTCCAGGCCATACCTGGGAGGCATCTGTGGAGAGTAAGAGGGCCAGATGCTGATCAGCTGTGAAGTGAGGCTGACAGCAGGGTCCCCTCAGGCAGTGAAGTTCACAGGAGAAGGTAACCCTGCCCTCAGTGGCATATGATAGTGTTGAGCCATAGGGCAGCTGGTGGCTCCATCTCCCAGGCTAACGATCTTCTATTCACTGGGAGATAGCCCCCAAATTCTAAGTGAGCACAGTTTGCTCAATACTCAAAACTGTGCCCCCCCCCCCGCAGGGTGATTGATTGCTCATGTTTCGGTGCTGTGGCTGGCTGCTTTCCACACTTCTAAGGCCCATGGTAGATACCTCTGAGAACAGCAAGCATATCAACGTGTACCAGCTAGTTGCAGGAGGAAGAAACGGCTTAGTCCATAAACAGCAATACCAAGACTGGCCAGCAGAGGGCAGTGGTATGCAAAAAGCAATGTCTAAGTGACTACATGCCCACATTGGACACTTGTCCAATATGGAGTCAAGCTGAAACAATAAGGAAGACGAGATCCTACAAGTCCAACTGACTCAAAGAATATGCACGCTAGCTTCCAGTTTTTGATGATTCAGAAAGTAACCACTCCAACACTTCATTCCCTACTCTGTTCTCGCCAACCCCATTACCGTTTTATTACAATTTTGGTACTATTTTGATTTCTTGATATTTTGAAAATATGGTTCTCTTCATTTATTCTTCATTCATATCCTGTTGTTTGGTAGGTCCTGAAACAATAACAGTGAGTGACTTCATTGTTCATCTTTAGATAGGCCCTCCAAATGAAAAAGTGGTGAAGAACGTTTATAGTTACATTACACCATAAACCAAACAGACCTAAGAGACAGATATCTACAGAGCAGAACTGCATTCCTTTTTAGCTGTTTCTGGAAACTTCTTTAAAATAGATGCCATTCTGGGTCACAATGTAAGTCTGAACAAATGCAAAATAAATGAAAGGATGTAACGGGTCAGATGCCAGATTGGAGTTATAAATCAACAGCAAGAGAAACTACACAAATCCTTGGAGACTACACAGTACACTCTTGAATGACAAAGGTATCATGGAAGAAAATAAGGGAGGAAATGAAACAATTCCTAGAATCAAGTAAAAATGTAAACACAGCTTTTCTGAATATTTGGGCTACAACTAGGACAAATTTTAAGAAGAATGTATGTACTTATGAATTCTTATAATAAAATAGAAAAGTATATTAAATAAATAATCTAATGATACAACTCAAAGATCTAGAAAAACAAGACCAAGACAAAGGAAAAGTAGAAAGAAGTAATAAAAAATAAAAATCAAGCCATAAGTTAATGGCATGGGGAAAATATCTTACTTTCAATATCTTCAAAAGGTTACCCAGAGATAAACCTAACAAGGAGATGGGAGATAGCGAATGTGGGACGACCTCTTATATGGTCATGGGTTAGCAAAGTAACTATTGGGAAAAGGTCACATTATTGAAAACTGTGTATAGATTCAACAGAATCCTCATGAGCTCAGCGTATCATTTCAATAATTTCAATCAGATTCTTCACAGAAATAGAAAAAATATTTAAAGTCATGGAAGCACAAAACAAGCAAGCAAGCAAGCAAGCAAACAAACAAACAAAAAGAAGACCAGTTAAAGCAAACCTAGATGGAAAGAGGAATGCTGAAAGAGCATCATAATACCTGGTCTCAAACTATACAGTAGAGCCATCATAGCAAAACAGTATGGTGTTAGCACAGAGCCAGATGTGGGAGCCAACGGGTTAGAAGACCCAGAAATAAAACCACAGTTACAGCCATTTAATTTTCTGGCCAAGTCACCAAAAGCAGGCTTTTAAAATAACAACAACCACAAAACCAAAACAACAACAACAACAAAACAAATGCTACTGAGGAAACTGGGTATTCACTTATAGAAATGAATACGTAAACAAGAATATACCAGATTCCTATTACCGTGCACAGAAAGAAGACTGAGAAACACTTTAATGTGGCATTGACTGCTAGAGCAAACATCCATAAAACAATTCAAGATGTCGGTAGAGGTGAGACACTAATGACCTCAGCAGATCATAAAACAAGTGGACAGACCAGTGAAGTTCCGCAAATTTAAGACATTTTTGAAGAATGTTTCTCAACTGTATATCAGACCGACATATCAGCTCTATACTATAGAGTCATTTTTCTCAACGGAGGTTCCCCTCCTTTCAGATAACTCTATCTTGTGTCAGGTTGACACAAAATTAGCTTGTGCATGCCCATGTGTGCATGTGAGGTATGTGTATGTGTGTACTGAGAGAAGATCACCAAAAGGAAGAGGAAGGTCTTAAGGAGAGAAAGGGGAGACAAAAGGACAATAACAGAATCTATGTGGTATGAAGGCAGAAAGGGGGACCACCTAGGGAGTAGTGGGGGACCAGCAAAAGTGGGCAGAGGTGTGTGTGGGGAGGCCAGTGGGAGAGATGAGTAAAAAAATAAAGCAGATTTTACACATATGTTGCACATGTATAAAAATGTCATAATGAAACCCATTACTTTGTATACTGACTTAAAATGAAAAAATTAAAACGTGACTTTTTAATGAGGGTGGGTAGCAACTAGACTATAAAGTACAGTGGACAAAGTTTCTGGCAGTCATTTGTTGAGACTTTGTTTATGTTCCTCTAGGTGAAGATCCCCCTTTCTTAATGCAAGTAGCACATTTGACATCTTGGTCCTAGGGGCCAATTCGAGACAACCTTGGCTGAGTCTTGATCTGTCTCAGCAAGGGAGGCTTCGTACACTTCAAACACACATGTACCCTGTTGTCTTAGTCCCTTTATTGATTGTCCAGAAGTGAGTTTAATGAAGACAGAATGTCTCTGGTAAATAAATCATTATCCATGATCAAGGAAGTGTAAACAGAACCTGGCCTGGGAAACAGGCGCTTGGCTTCTCCCTACCACAGACCCAGCCACTTGGGCCGTAGGGATTTGCTGAGATCTGGAGTCAATAAGGTACTTCTCAGAACATAGAGGATGACCCTAAGATCAGAGCCACTGAGATCTCCAATGGTATCTTCAACATCAGATCATATTACAAAAAAATTGGGAAAGGATTTAAATAGGACTAGGTGAGTCTTATTTGAAAAATATACAAGAATTTGGGTTATAATATAAAGGCAACAACCGTAGCAATACTTAAAGCATTCCAAAAAGAAATAAAGGCAAAAATTTCTCTCTTTATACTCTTAAACACACACACACACACACACACACACACACACACACACACACACACACACACGAAGTTCTTTCAGCACATTATCTACTTTATAAAATTTGTTTAGCTCATCTAGCTTTTTATGAAGACAAACTGTTTATAAAATTATAAGATAGCAGGTAAATATATGAAGTTATATTTTTCAAAGTCTAACACATAGTAGGTCCCCAATAGGCAGTTGCTTTCACAATTGCTCTAATCCTATAATTGCTGACATTTTCATTGTTTAATTACTACAGTGGTAGAGGGTGCAATTATGTCATATTAATAATGTAATGCTCATTCTGTCTTATTGATTGTTAAACTATGTGCTAAAATATCTGCCAGGTGCTTTGCATGCAAATCGACATGGTAGTTGCCTTGCTTTGGGTTCAAAGTATCATGGTAGCTGTCTCACTTTCTCAGAGAATACTATTAACACCCCTTTACTACTGTGCAGAGAAGCAGGCATCTTGTAAACACTCCATGCAGACATATGGGGAAGTCTTGGTTCAATGCCAAGTCTGTCTGACTCTACACACACTGCTCTTCCCATTATCCTGAGCTGTCTGCTTTGGAAAGATTGACAACATATTTTAGAATTATTTCAAGTTATTTCCCCTGTCCCTGCCAAACACACTTGATCTATACCCACTGGCAAAGCCATGTGAAACTTCGGATGAGCCTTCTTGCTGAGAGACAGGTAAGCCTAAAGAAGATTCAAGGATTCCTTCCCCATTTTTTCGCACTTTATTGTCCCCTTGTAATTTGACCCAGGTTGACCCACAGTACTTCTGGAGCAACACATGCCAGTCCCAGCCACTTCTGAGCCTGCTTTGCCATGTTGGCAATAGTGATTTCCAGAAAAGAACCTTGTAACCATAATGTCTCCTAGCAGCAGATGAGTGAGACCTGAACTGAATATTGTTCCTTGTGGGTCCTGTGCTTTCTATACAGACTGGGAAAGAGCTATCTGTCAGTTTGCATTCAGCCAGTGCTCCTTAGAAGCACTTGAACACCTCCAATCATAGGAGGCTCATCAGCTCCCAGGGAACTCCATCTTATGACTGCAAAACCCTGCTGACTTGGAGGCGGGAAATGCACATTTATATTTAAACATTTAGGGAACAAAACCTGCCATCTTCCTTCTGGAGGTCAATGTCTCACTGTATAGAAAGAAGCTTTTAAACTGTTCTTGGTTTTCGTTCAGCTAACCTCATTCTGGGATGAGAACAATGAACAATGCTGGGGCATATTCTCTTTTTAACATTGCAATAAGATTTATGATATCCTTGTTTTTAATTTTCATTTTTCTTTTAATTTTTTATTGGATATTTTATTTATTTACATTTCAAATGTTACCCACTTTTCCTGTTTCCCCTCTGCAAACCCCCATCCCATTCCTCCTCCTCCTGCTTCTATGAGGGTGCTCCTCGACCTACCCACTCCCACCTCACTGCCCTAGCATTCCCCTACACTGGGGCATCAAGTCTTCACAGGACCAAGGGCTTCCCTTCCAATTGATGCCAGATAAGGCCTTCCTCTGCTACATATGCAGCTGGAACCATGGGTCCTCTTTGGTTGGTGGTTTAGTCCCTGATTTATAATATCTTACATGTAAATGAAAACATGCATCATTAAGAGTATCTGTTGGCTTAACTGTTGCTCAGGCAACATGTGTAAGCATAAAAGGCTCCTTCTAGAGGAGAGTTCTCTCTCCAGTAACTTGTCCCAAACCAAATAATGGAAAGCCCTGGGAAGAAACCTTGGCATGGACATTTATTTTAAAGCTGTTTGAGTAACCCTCATGAATAGCCAAGGCTAGCAACTATTGTTTGAGGAAGAGATTCATAGTCATCAAAAGTAGACCTAGCTCTTATTGTTCAGAAGGGAAGGAAGTCATATGTCAGCTGCTTTCTTCAGGGCAGTGATGTCCAGGTGACTGGTCAGCAGTGCCATCCTGGGGCTTGGCCCCTGGGCCATCCTGTAACAACAACAACAACAACAACAGCAACAACAACACCACACACACACACACACACACACACACACACACACACACACACACACACACACTAGCCATCTATGACTGCTCATTATGCCACATGGAGTTGAGCCTCCCAGGTCTGCTGCACGGCTTGTTATTTGTAGCAACGGGAAGCTCAGGCATGACCAGTTGATTTGCTCTCTAACTGGCACCGTGATTCTTCACTCATTATTTGCAAAGCCTGAGCCATCCTTTCTTTTTTTTTTTTTTATAAAACGAAGGTAATAACTCCTACTTCACTGGGAATGCTTAGTGGGATGAAAGGGAGTATGGATAGAGCTACCCAGTGCTGTGTACAGAACAAACTGCCCATGTCTGTTGAAGGTCAGCTGGGAAGGAGAAAGGGTGCTTCACATAACCACCATGTGGGAGGCTGAGAGAGCTGCTTTAGGAGGAGCCAGAGTGCTCCTGAGGTCAGTCGCATAGCCTCCTTCTTCATCCTCCATCTGTGGAGCTCGGTGTCTGTCATTTCTTTTCACTACTGCCTGATGTGATCAGAGCCTCCTGGTGGTCTCTGCTGCAGCTTTCTCTGCCCCGCTGTCACTAGCATCTCTTACAAGTATCGGCCTCTCTCTAAAATTACATTCCAGGAATCAAAGTTCCTACTTTTATCCCCTCCAGACATGTCTCCTGCACAAATCGGAAAGGTGGCCAGGTATTTTTTTCTTCCTAGTCTTGTTCTTGTTAGGCACCACTGCTGAGGGCTCGATCTGGTTTCTGGTCCTTCGAGTTCCAGTCAGTGGACGATGGCCACAGTAAGATATTGGGAGTGTGTTTCTGAGCATCATTCTTGAGCATCTTCTAGGTCAGGTACATATTTGTTTTTTGTTTGTTTCTTTGTTTTGCTTTTATTGAGAACAAAAGCCATTGCTGCCTGCGATTGTGGCTTCAGGCACATATATGTATTCTTGCATGGGCTGTGCTCTGGCGCCAGAAGACTGTCAATGAGCAAGTAGGAACAAAACACAATGGGAATCCAGACATTGTTTTCACTGCCTGTTCCAGAGCTAATATGATCCGAGCTACCACTATCCCTTACCCAGGAAAGCATGCTTGCTATGGTTTATTAGCCAGCGTAGGATGTTAGCTGAGGAAGACCCGACCAGAGGCTGGATCATACTACTTGGATTTCTAGCCTCCCAAAGTGCAAACTAAATATTCCATTACGGTAAAGAAGAGCTCACAGACACAATGGTAAAGGTTCTTTCACTGCCAACCTCACTGGCTGGTCTCAAAGAAGTCAACGCTCATTTGAAAGGTTCTTTGTACCATGCCATTTCTTGGCTCTAAACTTACAGAAATGTGCCATTTAACTCTGAGCAGAAGATCCAGTCTTCACTAAGACTGAAAAGAAACCCAGATCTGCCTCACCTAAACCTCCCATACTCACTGAGCCTCGGTCTTGTGCTGGTGATCTCCAGGGGATGCTCTGACCTTAGGGGTTTGGCATTATCTCCATCCTCCTTCAGCCTCACCTATATTTTGCTATTCCAGCCGGAGCACTGTATTTTGCAGGGTGTTTGAGTGAAGTTAGCTGTAGGCTTGGTAGACGAATCATCAAGAGGTCAGGCATGTTAAGAAACACCCATCTGTTCACTCAGGATCCCCTAGTCTGCTTTACCTGAAGTCAAACATCTGGATAGAATATGCACAAACCAGACCATGTATCTGGGTGTTCTGCACATGGGGGTGTTTGCCAGAGAACATGGACCATCTGGTGACGGTCACAGCTCTCACTTTCTGTTCTTGGGTTAAGGTTCACTGACGATCAATTCCACAAACATTTGTTTATGCCAACAGTTTCCTGGACCTCATGTGAGTTGCAGGGAAGGTACAGATTAACAGGTCCCACTGTGGAGGAACCCTCAGGCCAGAGGAATGACAATGAGGATACAGGCAAAGGTAGCAGAGGCAAAAAGAGCTTCGCACAAATGCCAGACACAAAGCAGGGGTTGTTCACAGAGGGGCTCCTGACAGCTAATCATGGCACCCAGCGGGCTGGAGCTGGAGCTGGAGCTGGAGCTGGAGCTGGAGCTGGAGCTGGAGCTGGAGCTGGAGCTGGAGCTGGAGCTGGAGCTGGAGAGCTGTGGCTCGTCAAGGCACAAGGCAACCAGGCAGCTTAAGGTTTAGTTATTGAACCTCTAGAATGGGAAGGATCAGTTTCTGACTTGTTCAAGGTTAAGACTAGCAGTGAAATAAAGACTTGGAGTCTTGTCGTGTAGCAAAATGTTATTCTTATTGAGAGTATGTGCACCTAATTAAAAAAAATTCTTTTCTGTGTAAAAATATGGTTTAACTATGAACTAATCAAATAGAAATTGTATCTCTTCATAAAATAGACCCTATCCCTCTCTTGGGTAAATATTTACTCACCAATGACAAGATAGCTTAACTTCACTGTTCTCCTAGATAGGTCTACAGGCACACAAACCACTTTGGCCTCCCTAAGCCACCAGCTTGATCTTCTCTGTCCTAAGACACCAAAAGTTCAGCCCCTTTTGAGTCCTAATAGGGACACTTTGCTGGAATCTTGATAAAGATTATGTGGCATATTCTAGGGAGTATTAGCCTCATCAACTGTACCATAGACTTCACTGTCACTCTATTGTTCTGCCTATATCATTACCATGATGACAGGGCCCAAATCATCATTGCTCCACAATGACTGATGATGTTGTCAGGCCTACAGGGAGTAGCTTCAATCTGACATCCTGACGTTTAGCAGGATTTTCTCTTGTTGCCACCTTTCTCTAACTACACCACTTCCTTGTTTGCTTGGCCCTTGCCTCATCTGTCTTTATTTCTCCCTTTCTTTCTACCCTGCTATTAAAAATAATTTTTCATTTCTGCTTATCAATTGTCATTTCTATTTGTTTATGAAGCATTGGTGTCCTCTAATCAAGGATGGAGTAAGGGCAGGTGAGGAAGGGAGCAGCATCCTTGAACTTACTGGGGGTCTTACCATCTTGCTAAGGGTTTGCCATGCACTGTACCAAGTATGCCCGCCCCTATGCTGTTGGGCACATTTCCTTGTTCCTACTTTGTAGGGGAGGTTGAAGAGACCAAAGGATGTTTTACAAAGTCAGATCTGTGTAGAGAGTGGTCACGTCACTTCTCAAGTGCCAACTGCATACAAGATCATGCACAAGCCCAGCACCGTAAAAGATATCTATGGCATTTCTTACCAGTTTCCCAATCCAGCAGCACCTGAACCTCTGAAACCTACTTGGCATCCGCTTAAGCACATTGCTGATCACAAATACATCACAGCTTGGGGGAAACAATACAAGTGAAAAAAATGTCCAAGTGGCTATAAAGGAAGCAAACATAAGAACTCATTGGTCAGTGATAAACTTAAGGGATAAGTTCTAGGATGTTTGTGTAATTGTTTCTTTCATCTAATACTTACTGTTTGAACATCTCCATGTCTCATAACTTATGAATGTGTCGCCACAGAAATAGTGGTGTCAAGTTCAAAATGGGACATCTCTTTCCAGAAAACAAGAAGTCAAGAAACAGAAAGCCAAACTATGTATGTCTCTGTGAGCCCTGGGATAAATAAGTCATTAGAGTAGACGTGTTAGGAGCATCATGACCTGGCATCAGAGGCATGAAATCTACAAAAATTGAAAGCCCTGTCCAGTTTAATTATCGTGAGGTGCTTGCTCCTCTATCTTTCAAATCTCTATGCTTTATCGCTATTCATGGTGATTATGTTAGACTATACTAGCAGAATTATGGCACCTCCCAAAACATGAACCACTTTTCTTCAACGTTATGGCATGATATTCTCAGCAATCACAGTGTCCGTTTTTGAGAAGGTAGACTAACCCATCCTTTACAATGTTATTTTGCACAGAAAAAAAGGAGCATGGCTGAAAATGGAAATAAGAAATTCCATCTCCTATCGGCTCTGAGCAGAACTTCTGCCTGGCTGTGGTGGCTTGTCGATAACATAGACTCATCCTCATTGAGGTAGATGGTGAAAGTAACGGGTGTTGTGTTGACGTCAGCTCTCCTCCCACCCAGGGTGTTGCTCTTTGACTGTGTCAGAAAGCTGAGCGCCCAGCTCGGTCTGTGTTTAACATGTGATGTCACTTGCTTACACCGTGCTTTGGCTACCCAGACAACTGGAATGTAGAGCATGGCTAAACCCAGTTCTTTCGGTGACCAACTTGGTTAGACGATGGAACATGAGAAGCTATGCCGCTTTATCTGCGCCTTCCCTTGGAGCTTTTGCTCAGAGCCAGGGACAGAAAGAACATGATTTCAGCCAGCCTTGTGGGAATCTCGGGAGACAGAAACAACAGAAGTCAAGCTGAACATGTTCAGTCAGTAGATTTGTTCATGTTGTCCACAAACACGCTTTTGGAAGGCTATGTCATGCCAACCCAGTCACTCCTTTCCAGAGACCTGGATCCATGCTAGATTCTATTTCCCACTCCCCATCCCCTTGCCAGCTAGTCGGTCACCACATACTCTGCATTATATTTTTGCCTATCATGTGAGCTCTCCCTGCAACTAGCTCTCTCTCTCTTAACCTCCGTTTCGGTCTTCTCATGTCTTCCCAGCATTCCTGTCTCCACTCCAGTTGCCTCATTGTGATCATGTTAGCCTTTTCTTTTCCAAGCCTGTCAATCACATTCCATGCCCCTTCAGGTCAAGCCTGTTCAAGGCATTTGGAAGTCAGGTGTGCTCCGTGGCATAGCCCATGAGAGATTTCCCACTGAGACTGCCCACACTCCCTCTTGCAGATCAAACCTGGCAGCATCCAGATGCAAGAGTTTTCCTGACAATCTCTCTCTGTAATGTATCTCATTTTGTCCAAATATCATCCATCCTTTATATACACCCAAGTGATGCCTCTTCCAGGAAGTTTTCCTGGTCCAATAGTCTGGATCCTTTTCTCTATGTTACATATAACTTTTGTTGGGGAAATCTTCTAGACAGTGCAGAAGTCAGGCTTAAGTTTGAAACTTGATTAAGCTACAGAATGGTCATGTGCTACCACAAAGTTCATAACACTAACCCCAATATTTTCATATGTGAAATGACGGGTGACATATCTCCTCCATTTGCTGTGAGGATCAGAGATAGTGTGTGGAAAGCTATTACACAGTACATACAATGCACACAGTAGGTCGTTCATAAAGTACAGGGATGGATGCAATTAACCATATCTATTATTATGACTATCTTCAAGTTGGTTGGGTATTAGCCAATATTCCTGTCTTCTGAGGCACAGAGTCATAGCACCAGGGTCATGATCTCTTGAGGGTCATGATCTCTTGAGGGTCATGAGTTGGACTGAATGTCCTGGTTATTTAGGGGAAACCTGCTCTGGGGAAGCTAAAGAGGTGCAGACTGGTCACAGAGGACAGAGGATCTCATCAAAGAGCCAAAGCCCCTTCAAGGACCAGTCTGATGGGTTAAAACAAAAGGAAGGGCTTCCTTGACAACCCGCTCTTCCCCTCCCCCACTCTTCTGTTCCTCTGGGCTGCTTTTGTGGCCACACATGTTTCCGATGAATCTACGTTCAAATGAATTTCAGCCGACAAATACTCGATACAGCTCTTTGGTGGGAGAGAATTCCATCAGAATGAGGTCATGGTTTGGCTACAGTAAAATTAAAAATAACCCAGAGCGTCCCCCAACCCCCACCCGGCTGCCCAACCTGGCATCAACCCAGGGCGGTGCATTTGGGAACCATTATCGCGTTTATCGGGGTAACGTATCGCAGAAAACCTGCTTCTGTTTATAGACCATTTTATTATTCCGTTTTGACATTTCCCTTTTTTCTTCAGCCCCTTTCCCCCCTAAGCAAATATCTATTAGACTGAGTTGAAATACGATCCAAGCAAATGTACTCTTTTTCAACTTCGGGCTAAAGCAGGTCTGACTAGAAGCAGAAATGCTTAAGTGAAAAGTTATGATTTACTTGCTTTCTAAAAGGAAACAGTGTCAGAAGGAGAATTTTATGTGACAAGGGAACTTGTGCACGGGCTGGCAGCTGACTGAATTGTCCTGGGAAAATAGTACTGCCTAGGAGGCTGGTCTTGGCCTTGAGCGCCCCCTATGGTAGAATAGAAACACTGCACCGGAAAAACTGGATGGCGCAGAAGGTAAGATTGGGTAGAGAGTCTACATAGATGTTGTGTCTACTCTCACCTCTTATACTATGCTGTTAGGTAAACTGAGGGCCAGTGGTTTGTCTCCCAAGGCAACTTGTACAATAGCATTGTGCAAGCGAGGGTGCACAGTGGCGCGTGGAAGACGGCGGCATGGGAACAACCTGGTCACGTGATTCTAAGAGATTTTTATCTTATGTGCATAGACTCTAAAAATGGGATTATTATACTACCCAAAATACACAATTTCAGAAAGATTCAATGGAGAAGCAGATGGCAGGGCAAACCCTTGTCCCACACTTCCTACGTGCGACCTACTGTTGTAAGCACCACCTACCTTTACTTAGCTGGTATTTAGAGTAATCCAGCTGGTGAACTAAGGGAAAGTTGATCTAAACTTTGAGCTTGTGTGTTATTTACATTCTGTCATCAATTCAAACAGCACCCAGATGTGCGGTGAAAGGTGAGATCCAGGACCAGACCGATCTAGATAGAAACCCACCTTCCTATCGCTGTTTCCTTGCCTTTTTCTACGGCCAGACAGTCCTCGCTTCTGCTGGAGTTGGGCTGTAGAGGGAGACTGAGGACTTTCAGGAGGCTTTTCTGGTCTTTCTGTCAGGCCCGGGGCAACTATTATAAAATGGAAAGATGGTTTGAATTCTCTTTGAATGCATCAAAGAACAGACCTGAAAGGAATATGTGTTGGCGAGGGACCACGGGCACAAGAGGCAGTGCCTTGCCTGCAGGTTGACACACTCAACAGCATTTCACGCATGCTTAGGGGGGGTGGGGTGGGGAGGCTCCCGCTACTGCTCAGGCTTCAGCCCTTGCTTTTTCCTCCTTCTTCCCCTCTGACTTCTGATTATTCCCAGGCACTGCTACCTCTAGGCTGGCCTCCTCCCAAGATCATAGAAAAGCCCTGTCTTCTCTTCCTCTTTCACTCTGGCTCTCCCTGAGACCCTCCAAGTTCCAGCCTCTATGGTGTGGTGTGGTGTGGTGTGGTGTGGTGTGTGTGTGTGTGTGTGTGTGTGTGTGTCCGTCCACGCGCAGGTATACATGCATGCACTGTTGTTGCTGATGCATTTTGACTTCTCCGTGAACATATCAATGTTCCCCGAGGACTATTGTCCCTTCCTGGAACACACTATCAGGCACTCTGCTTACCCCACCCTCAGGGCTTGGTGAAAATTCCCTTCCTCTAAGAACCTCCTAGATTCTCAGTCAAAATTAATCTCTCTCACAACTTTTGATTTTTGATCTTTTGATGCTTTGCTTATAAAAATGTAGACATGAGGGGGGCCATCATACATACCACTACTGAAGTAAGATATTTAATATGACCCATGCTGAGAATCACAAGTTGGTTGTACATATTGAGCTGACATACTTCAGATGGCTATATAACACCTATAATATCTTCAGTCTTATTAATAGTAATTTCTCTTTTCTCTTTTCTCTCTCTCTCTTTCTTTCTTTCTTTCTCTTTCCTTTTTCCTCTCTTTCTTTTTTCTTCTTTCTTTCCTTTCTTCTTCCTTCTTTCTTTCCTTCTTTTTTTTTCTTTTTGAGACAGGGTTTCTTTGCATAGCTCTGTCCTGAAACTTGCTCTGTAGACCAGGCTAGCTTTGAACTCATAAAGCTCTACCTTCCTCTGCCTTCTGAGTGCTGGGATTGAAGGCAAGTGCCACCACATTCTGTCTTAATAGTAATTCTTATCTTCCAAGGTAGCTTATCAGACTTGTCCTGGTCTACAAGCTCTGTGTGAGCTCCCACACTAATACTGTGTTTATTCAGCATACCTAGAAACTCTGTTATTCAGGCTAATGAACTTCTTTCATGTCCATAGGTTCAACCAACCTAATAGAAAAAAAAAATGAAAACAATTGGGTGCATATCCAGAACATAACTTCTTACTCTTCCCTAACAGTATTTGCATGGTACTTATATTTTAGTAGATATCTTAAGTAGTCCAGAAATGTTTTAAATATATAAGAAGATGTGCATAAATTATATGCAAACGTTAGACGATTTTATATAAGGTGATTGAGTGCCTATAGGATTTTGGTTTCTTTTTTTGTTTTTTCAAGTTTGGAATGTGTTTTCTTTTCTTATCTTTTGATTAATTAATAAATATATTCATTTACTTTACACCCCAATTGCAGTTTCTCCTTCCAGTTCCTCTCTCTCCCCTTTCATCTCCCCTCATCCTCCAGTCCTTCCTCTCTCTGCAGAGAAGGGGAGTCCTCCCATGGGTATCACTCTGCCTTGGCATAGCAAGATGCAATAAGGCTAGAAGCATTTTCTTATTGTGGCTAGAGCAGGCATCCCAGTTAGGAGAAAGGCAGGCAAACAGAGTCAGAGGCAGCCCCTGCCCTTTCTGTTCGGAGTCCCAGGTGAAGGCTGAGATGCACCACTGATATTGCAGAGGGCTGTCCTATGCCTGCTTTCTGTTTGGCAGTTCAGCCTCCATGGGCCCCCATGGGACCGAGTTGGTTGATTCTGTAAGTTTTTTTGTGATGTCCTTGGCCTCTCCGGCTCCTTCGGTCCTTCTCTCTCTCTTCCACATGATTCTCCAAGCTCCTCCTAGTGCTAGGCTATGGGTCTTTATATCTGTTTCCATCACTGTGGAAGGCTGTGTGAGGCCTCTCAGATGACAGTTATGCTAGGCACCTGTCTGCACATATAGCAGAATTTCATTAATTGTGTCATAGGTGAGCTCTCTCTCATGGCATGGGTCTCAAACTGAGCCAGTCATTGGTTAACCCTTCTCTCAAATTCTGTCCCATCTTTACCCCTACACCCCTTGCAGGCAGGACAAATTGTGGGCTGAAGGTTTTGTTACTGGAGATGGACATTTCAGAACACCAACAGCTCGGGCACTAAGAGCAACAATTGATAAATGGGTCCTCATGCAACTGAAAAGCTTCTATAAAGCAAAGGACCCTCTCAAAAGGACAAAACCACAACCTACAGATCTTCACCAACCCTACATGTGACAGACGGCTAAACCAATTTATATAAAGAACGTAAGAAACTAGACACCAACAAACCAAATAACAATTTAAAAAATGGGGTACAGAGATAACAAAGAATTCTCAAAGGGGGGAATCTCTAATGGCTGAGAAGCACTTAAAGAAACATTCAGCATCTTTAGTCATCAGGGAAATGAAAATCAAAACTACTCTGAGATTCCATTCTATACCCTTAAGAATGGCTAAGATCAAAAACATAAGGGACAGTAGATGCTGGTGAGGATGTGGAGTAATGAGAACACTCCTCCATTGCTGGTGAGAGTGAAAACTTGAGCAACTACGTTGGTAATCAATTTGGTGATTTCTCAGAAAACTGGAAATAGTTCTACCTCAACACACAGCTGTACCACTCCTGTACCACTCCTGGACATATACCAAAAGATGCTCCACCACACCACAAGGATACATGCTCACATATGTTCACAGCAGCTTTATTCATAATTGCCAGAAACTGGAAACAACCTAGATTTCCCTCAACAGAAGAATGGATAAAGAAAATGTGGTACATCTATACAATGGAGTATTACTTAGCCATTAAAAATAATGACATCACAAAATTTGGAGGCAAATGGATGGAACCAGAAAATATCATTCTGGGGTAACCCAGACGCAGAAAGACAAACATGACATACACTCACCTATGAGTGGATGTTAGCCATAAAGTACAGGATAATAATGCTACAGTCCACAGACCCAAAGAAGCTAAGTAACAAGGAGGACCTAAGGGGGCACACTCAAATCTCACTGAGTACGGGAAATAGAATAGATAAATAGGTAAGTGGAGGGAGGGGATGGGGAGGGGAGGGGATAGGAAGGGGAGCAGAAGAGATTTAGTGGAGAGGGGAGGATGGAGGGAGAGAGTACTGGGAAAGAGAACTGGAATCTTGGGGGGGGGGGCATCTCTGAGCTGAGCTAGAAACCTAGGCCTGTGGGAACTCCCAGGAATCTATGAGGCTGACCTAGTTAAGACTCCTAGCAATGGGGGTTATGGAATCTGAAACAGCCATCTCCAGGATTTTGGTTTCTTAAGAGTCATGAGGTCGGGGGGGGGGGGGGAGGGAGCAAGGGCTGGAGAGATGGCTTGGCAGTTAGGAGCACTGGCTTCTCTTTTAAAGGTCATGAGTTCAATTTTCAGAAACCACATGGTGGCTCATAACCATCTGTAATGGGATACAATGCCCTCCTCTGGTGTGTCTGAAGACAGCTACAGTGTACTCATATACAACAAACAAACAAACAAACAAGCAAATCTTTAAAAAAAAGAGTCCCTTGATCACTCTTCCATCCCCCATTAGAAGACTAGAGATGACATACCTGAAAGTATTAACAAAGTCTCCATTTCTTCTAACACTCCTGTGCCTTAAATGAACACAGTACGTTCAGTAGTGGGAATTCACGTTGCATATAAAAATCGTATGTGAATTTCAGTTCTATTTGCAGGCTGTGCGGTGCTGAATGAGCAAACTTACTTGAAACTCAATATTTTCAATGATGTTAAAGGTTGGATGAATATATAAGACAACGGCTTAGAAATAAACATTGTATGAAATGCTATGAGTATTTGGCATTACTGTATCACTGTACTACTTCCTAACTCCAAATCTTTCTTTAATTATTTACTCTGATAATGGAGCACAAGAAACTTAACTGGGTCCCCGTTGCCAGCTATTGCAATGTCTAGCTTTTCCAGTAGAGGGCGCTGATGGAACACACCAAGCCATGGTTTAGTTTTCTTCTGGGTTCTAGTGTGCTGCCTCTTGTTCCCATTTTGCAGGAAACACTTCATTTAGCAGGACAACTGATTCTCAATACAGTTAAGTTTTGGTGTCCCCAATGTAGACAATTTCATACTTCTCTGCTGCAGTAACCCTGGGGTAGACTTCCAGGGTCCCGGGTCCCAGGTCCACAGACTTTGCCTAAATCACGATAGGTTTCCAGCTTGTCAATCATTGGTTATCTTGACAGTTTGGGACCAAGCTCAGTTCGTGACCCCTCAGAAGAAAAACTGCTGCTTGCTAGCCTGGCTGTCTCTATCTGGAACGGCTACTTAGTTTTTGGAATTTTCAACTCCAGTTTCAGGTCTGCAAGGTTCAGTGTGGCGACTGTGGATCAGCTATGATCTCGGGGAGCTCAGTGAGCAAGCTCACCTTCCAGCAGAGTGCAGAACACATGTTGATCTCCAATGAGATCACCTAGCTCTGGATAGATTCCACTGCCTCTGAATGTGATTGTTCTTTTGACATCTATCACAGACCTTACGGCATCCTTTAATGCCCTTTATTCCCTTATGGAAGAATAGCTTATAATCGCTTGGGCTTAATTTCAACTTTCAAATACCTGTCTGGCTTCCATCTCCTGATAAATAGGTCCTTGGCTTGCATAGAATGTTACTGACAGAGAGGTCTCTGAAGACAGTTACACAACGCTGAGATTTCTACATTAGCCTGGTAATGTTTTGTCTTGTGGGTAGTGCTAGGGTGTTTGGCAATAGAAAGTGAGTTGCCAGCAATCCATAGCACAAAATGACATCGAGATGAAAGGAGCCTGTGGTTGAATGTGATAAGATGGCTTGGGAGTGCACCTGGACAGTGTACTTGACCATTACGTCAGCAGTGATGACTATAGGGACAATATAGGACATGTTTTTCTGAGTTTATTTCAACAATTACAAAATGAAACTGGCAAGTTATCGACCTTTCACAATGAGCTAATACCACAGGTTGTAGATCAAAGAGATTCTAAGATGACTCCAGATTGTGTATTTATTTCCTGCAGCTACAGGCTGCTGATACAGCTAAAAAATCAACACAAAGTTTTGGGGTGCCAAGGAGCTGAAGGGATCTGCAACCCTATAGGTGGAACAACAATATGAACTAACCAGTACCCCCAGAGCTCATGTCTCTAGCTGCATATGTAGCAGAAGTTGGCCTAGTCAGCCATCATTGGGAAGAGAGGCCCCTTGGTATTGCAATCTTTATATGCCCCAGTACAGGGGAATGCCAGGGCCAAGAAGTGGGAGTGGGTGGGTAGGGGAGTAGGGCAGGGGGGAGGGTATAGAGTACTTTTGGGATAGCATTTGAAATGTAAATAAAGAAAATATCTAATAAAAATGTTTTAAAAAAGTTATGGGGTGCATTGCTGAATTACAGTGACAGCCGAGTCTAGAGACTTTCCAATCTCTCACATGAAAGTTAAGGCATCCTACGGAAAACGTTAGTATGCTAAGTGGGTAGGAGAACACATGAATGAAAGCTATGAATGGCAATCTTGAATTCACATATAATCCAGAGGTTCCTCTACCACTGAGATCAGCTTGCCCTACGTTATCTAAGGTGAATCCTATTCCCCCTGCATGGAATCCTCATTCTAACCTTGTTACGTAGATGCCTTAAAAAAGGATACTCCGTCTCTTCATAACCACAACAACCGCTCTCTACCATCACTAGACTCCTGGCCACAGACATGTCTCCATATGTCCTAGAAATGCAGGTATATGTGAAGTCTCAGAAAGAAACAGTTTCAACAAAAAGAATCAAAAGTATTCTAATACTTGTTTGGAAACTTGGGAACCATGAGTGGCCATGGTTTTGTGGATATTTGATCAAAAAAGGTAGAATGTAATAATATCCTGAGCTAACCTCACTGATGTTGCTGCATATCCATATAGTCCATCAGCCATGCAATTCTACATGGCTCTTTTAGCTTGCTAGAGTGGCTTGATCAGCTAGAGTGGCTTCTCTGTTAGCATCAGAAGCTGGACAACCTCATCGAAGTGCTTTTGGAAGACAGTCACATGTCATCATTCCTGTCGTGGCTATGGCTAGTCTCATGCTACAGCAAGCTGAGAGAGTAGTGAAGCAGAGACACGTCTGCTGTGCTATCCTTTAAATAAAACTTTTGTGACCTCTGGGTCACACTTAAGGAGAATGAGATGTTATGCTTGTTGATTTCTTTTTGTCAACTTCTTACAAGCTAGTTATCTTAAAAGACAGAACCTTGATTGAGAAAATGCCCTCACCAGACTGGCCTGTGAATAAGTCCTTAGGGCATGTTCTTCATTAATGATAGATGTGAGAGGGCCCAGCCCACTGTGAGTGGTGTTAATGCTAGACAGGAGGTCCTAGGCCATATAATAAAAATAATGAAAAAATAATAAGACCACCATCATCATCATCATCATCATCATCATCATCATCATCTGAGCAAACCACTGGGAGCAAACAGCATTTGTTTCTCTGTGAGCTCTTGCTTTGGTTCCTGCTTCCAGGTTCCTGCCTTGAGTTCCTGCCCTGACTTCTCTTCATGATGAACATAAGGCACAGGATGAATAAACCCTTTCCTTCTAAGTTGCTTTTGGTCATAGTGTTTTATTACAGAAACATAAAGCAAACCAAGACAAGTGCTATACTTTCCCTACATTCTTGGGCAGAGAGCATGTTGGGTTGAATTTATCATGGGTGGTTCATATATTCATTTCCCATTGTGTTGAATGAAGGGATCCAGAATTCTGTGCTTTGACAGATACATAGACGATACATTGGTAGTTTGAGCTCCTTGAGGGGGATATTTCTGTCAGCAAAGTGCTTGCCTTTAAGCAAAAAAAAAAAAAAAAAAAAAAAAAAAGATGGGAAGGAAATGGTGGGATAAACTTGCACATCCACATGCACACACATAAGACAAGTGTTTCCATCCTTGAAATGTTGCAGTAGCTGTTATTTGTAAGATGGCTATGAACAGAGCGGATGCTTCTGCTGCCGTGGAGTAGAGCTCTCCAGGAAACAGTCAGACGGCCACATCTCACTGTTAGCAGCACAGAGATGCAGCAGAGATCAGAAGGAAACAATCTAATACAGCATCCAGTATTGTTTGATGAGCAAAGTGTTGTGGTTGGGGGTGGCACGTTCTTATGTCTGAGAATAAAAACGTATCAAAAACCTATTGAAATTCCATGGCAATAGAGTGTGGTCACTGACTCTCATCCCATTTCTAGACATCAGTCACTTCACAGACTTAGAACCCACTAATTAAAGTGAAATCATGGCCTGAAACTCAAACTATCATTTTTAAAGACCTGGTATAAATCCTTTTTCAGGAATCTTCGAGGGGGCTGTGGCCTGGAGTGCCTATACTCAGGAATCTTGACAATTGTTAAGCCAGTGGTTCTCAGCCTTCCTAATGCTCTTTTAATACAGCTCCTCATGACGCAGTGACGCTGCAACCGTAAAACTATTTTTTGTTGCTACTTAGGAACTTTAATTTTGCTACTGTTATGAATTATAATATAAATATCTATGCTTTCTGATGGTCTTAGGTGACCCCTGTGAAAGTGTCATTCAACCTTCAAAGGGGTCACGATTCACAGGCTGAGACTCTCTGTGTTAAACACTATCTCTCAATTGGTGCCGGTTCTCAAGCTCCCCCATAGCTGCAGAATCTTCTCATTTACTGTAGTGCTTCTGGTGAGCAGAGGACAGGTGAGGGCTGAGCTCCAGTCTGATGTTCACGGGGCTCAGTTTGACCAGGAACTGCCTGGTGGTTATTCCCTTCTTATCTTGAATTTAAAATTTGGCAACTAGGTACTAGAGAGATGGCCCAGCTTTGAGACTATTTGTTGCTCTTGTAGAAGACCAGGTTCAATTCCTGGTAACCACAGGTTCATAACCACCACTAACTCCAGAGGTCCAGGGGACTGATGCTGTATTCTGACTTCCACAGGCACCGAACACATATATACATGTGCGTGTATATATACATGAAGGCAAAACACTCACATCAAATAAATAAATCTAGTACTTAAAAACAAAATGACAGCTGGCTCTCTAACCCAAGACATGAGGATGAATCTTGTTGAGACAGACAGGAGCCCTTTGACAACTTTCCTGTCATGACCGAAAGGAGAAATATTGCTGCATAATTGCAGAGATTAGTGTCACCACTAAAGACCCGACGAAGGAGAATAGGTGTTGCCAACCATATGTTCATTTAATTCAGCCAAACTCTCAGCTAGTGCACATCATTGAACTCAGCGGAGCTCCTCTACAGAAGTCAGATGGGTCACTAACAGCTTCATGATGTGAATTTAGGCAGCTGTGGATTGTAGTTCAGTCCTTCACTGTCCCTCATGTGTCATTGTTATTGCACTGAGTCAACACGGCTCTTAGGACACAATGTAAGACTATTGACAATCTCCATAGCAACTTGCAAGCACTAATACCATTAGTTGTCCTTTGTTTAGCATGGCCAAAAATAGGCTGTCACAGTTTTGTGACAAGGCTATATCTATCTGTTCTCTAGTCTGCCCAGTCATTTGACATTCAGCCAAACATTATACCAGTCCATTCTATTGGTGACTCTGTTTTGATTAGATCTTGTGGTAAGAAAGTAGTATGTTTGGACACTTAGTAAGACATGTAAAAACTGGCAAGTAGAAATAAAATTTATAAAATGTCATGGGCCACTACATTGAACTTTAAAACGTGGTTTTCTTTTAACTACTATGGACCATGTCAAAATACTTACTTTAGGCAAAGAGGAGTAGAGTCCCCTGTAACACTATAAGACTCAAGGTAAAAAAAATTAAACACTCACCAGCAAATTAACATTACAGTAAAAAAAATTATTCCCCAGCACCTTTTTCTTATGATCCAACAGTATTTAATAAATTGATTAATTAATCAGTCTCTCCATATTGTCCTGGCTGTTCTGGAACACTATGTAGAGCAGGCTGCCCCTGAACTCACAGAGATCCATCTCCCTCTGCCTCTTCAGTTCTAGGAATGAAGGCACGAGTCACTCCACCTGTACCAGTAGGAGAGAGGGAAGCTCGATGGAGCTTCTGAAGCCACCCATCACAGGGTCACAGCAGTCTTGCAGAATTTGGAAGCAAGGCTTTGGTCTCTATTGGGTAGCATTTTCCTTTTGAAAAATAGCTTCTGGCTTGTTACTGGATCCTGGTAGAGACCAGGTTTCTTTTAGCAATGGAATGTTAGATAAGTATGAGATTGAGTTTGCCATTGTCAGCTAAGTACTCCCTCGGAGTGGTGCCCAGCAGAAAGTTAACAACAACAACAACAAAGGCCGTTGTATAATTGAACAGGTTTGCACAGCTCTAGAAGGCATAAATGGGCCACATGGCTTGATGACTCTCATTCTAAAACAGACTCTGCTGCCTTGTTCTCTTCTCTCCCTCAATCCATAGCCAAAGACTGCTGGGGGCATTTCTTTCAAGAAGAGAGAGTTCAGGTCCATCTTACAGGTGTGTCTGAACACCACACTCAAAGGCCTCTTGAGTGGAGGGCTGAGGCATTACTCCTCGTACCCAGGTACCCAGGAGTGATCCCGATGGATAGTGGCAGGGGAAATAGTCCAAGGAGATCCTGCTGAGAGCAGTGTCTCTCTGGCTGTCCACTATGTCAGAAGTAAGGATGAAATGGGCTCATGAACATCTGCCAATGGTTTGGCTGAGACAGCACTGAAAAACTGGTAACAGGAAAGTCAGAGGACAAGGTCTTATGTATGTTCCTGTTACTCAACACAGACCAGGAAGTTCTGTCTCTCACATGGATTCTGAGGGGAAGGATGGCTACTGTGGGGTGCTTTTTATAACAGGAGGATAGGATTAATACAGGAAAAGAAACCTGGTTTCTAGTTTCAAAGAGCTCCCTGCCTGCCCAGGACGATTGAGGTGACCATGAGAAGCCAGAAGAGGCATGTACAAATGACAGGAATTATTTGACTATAGTTAAATAGCCGGGTCATTACCAGCCTGGTTGATGTATCTGTGGTATCAGGTTCCTGCCCTATCTCATCCTATTAACTGTGAGCTAGGAGGAAGGGTCTATTTTTCCACAGCAAGAAAATCCTAAGAATTTCGTCTCTTTTTACCTCAGACATGTGGGATTTTGGGAGGAAGAAAATAAATGGATATCTGTGCCAACCAGATCCAAAACAGTCTAGAAAAGCAGCTGGCTTAGAGCTTGGGGAAAATCATCTGCAGAAGCAGCCAGAGATGCGGGGCTGAAAGAAGAATTCTTCGGAGCCGGAGTAATGAGAAGGTGCTCATTAGATGGAAAGAAAGGGCTTTGGTTGGCCCTGGAAGGATGCCCAGCTTTAGGAAGGATGTCAATGGGGTTTAGTCCAAAGACAAAGAGTAGTGGGCTCCAGATTCAGGATGAAGCAAGGGTATAAGTTATGAGTCTGAGGATCTGGACACATGCCCCATATAGGCCAGTGCCCAACAAGGCATCAGCTTCCAGTGTGTTCCCAGGACTGCGGGGCCTACGCTCTGCTCCTGATATGCACTAAGCTTGATCCTTGTGCTTTGTTCCCAGGTATCCACACATTTATGTACTTCCTTACATTGTTAGTTAGAGTCCAAAAAAATTAAGGCACAAAAGACATGGAGTCACCCCAGCTGTACATTAACACAGCTAAAATGGAAACATCAACCTCCTTTAAGGGCTTTAGCTCCTTAAGACATAGCTAGAACACATGCCAATGACTTAAACTCACCATGACAGCGTTTTGACAAGATAAAGCCACCTCTTGGACAAGGGTTTAATCAAGAAAGTCAGCTTAGCCTTGGGCTATCACATCCTTTTTGAGAGCTTGCCTTCCTTCCTTGAAGGGAAGAAAGGAACTGGCGCTGTGCAGTGTGAAGTACCATCTTGTTCTAGGAATGCAGGAGTCTATCTTCCTTAACCTTCAGACATCAACATATGCCAAATAGCCCTTGGTAAGAGCAGTGAATTCAGACCACCCTGTTTTCCTAAGTGGTGACTATAAGTACATCAGCATGGGGTGAGAATTTAGAGTTAATTAATGCTTCATTGGGTGGATAAATAAGAAGGCAGATCAGAAAGGCAGATCTATAATCAAACAAATGTAAGGCAAAAACAAGACAGCCTTTGTCTGAATATAAGCTCGTAAAAACAAAGTCATTTAATTGACAAGTGTCTCTGTAGAAATATGCTCCCCTACCAGTAGAGTGAACGGACATAAACAGGGTAAGATCTTCCCCTGCAAATTTGATAAAAACCACTTCTTTCTTTGGGGTACATGTCAAACTGTCACCATCTGGATTCATAACGGTTAAATTGTGGTATAGATGGTGGTGGCCACTTTGGGCAGCATTACATCGCAGGTCTAGGTGGAGACTTTCTTTCACAGTCTCACCTCTGCCTTTGATGGCATCTATGGGGACTTAAGCTTCTTTCTTTGGTACAGATAGGTGAAAAGCAGTTAAAGAGGCCTTGCAAAGCCTAGGTGACTGCCACAGGCTAAACCGGATGTGTCATTGATGATAAAATAAAGATGAAATAGTCCTTATTATTTGTGAGTTTTCTAAATCCATCAGAAGATTTAATCACAGCTATAAAAGTTGTCATCAAAATGACCTATCATATTATGAACATAAAAAGATTAAGAAGGTCCATCACGTCTTCATTACTTAATTAAAATTTCTTAGTTTAATGGTGCGTAACTGTGATAGATTCAATACATACCATATGTCTTATAGGTTGCAAATGGAAACCTAGAAATAGGAGTGATAGAATAGCATTCTTGTTCATTTACTCACTCACTCACTCACTCACTCATCCCTTTGTCCAATGCTCTCACAGTTTAACAAAACACATGTATCGTTGAAGCTGTAAAGAGTCAAGATCATTGCCTACATTAATAACCTATTGAACTGCTCAGTCCTGGCACACCCAGAGTAAGAAATTCACATCTTCCTACAGATACGGTGGCTTTATAGAGACTATCCGACATATTTGTGTGGATTGTCCTATGAGCCTAACAATGACTCTATGTAGAGTTGTGACTGGGATGTGATAATGAGGATGGTTTGATGCTGTCTTCCCACTATTACTGGCTTGTGGTCATATCTCACAGATTTCAAGGTAAGTTTATATATATTACTTCACAAATGAGAAAAGAACAGCCTAGCTATTGATGCAGGTGAATGCAACAATACTGGCTCTTGTAGAAAAAGGGATAGAATCAGGAGTCCAGCAGAAAGAGACAGATACTGAGAGAGACCAAACGGGGAGGGAGGGAGAGAGAGAGAGAGAGAGAGAGAGAACACTAAACAAACAAAAGCAACAGTGGTGTGCAATGGTAATGGTAATTAGTGTGTCCAGGTAGTTTTGGCCATGAGCTTGCTTTCCCTTCCATTATCTTAGAGGTCTCCAGTAATATTTTGCATACCGTAGTATCAGTAGCTATAATTGGATGACAGTGAGCCATAGAACCTAGGTATGTGGAATACTATAGCATATAGCCTTGTCTAAGAACATTCCCTGCTGCTTTTACATGTAAATCACCTAATGATGCACTCTCAGAATGCATCCCAGATATTAACAGATGTGTCTAAGTTTCAGTTGATCTGAGAGTTGTATGCTCTAATCTGGATGAATCACTCTTGCATCCAGTATCCAACTCTAGTGATAGACTGAAGTCACCATTTCCCAACCTTCCATTCAAATCTCACAGCCTCAAGAGTCTGCATTCTCTTGTTTTTACTGCCTGTTATATGAAGCCCAAAGATATAAGTTCAAGGTTACCCAGGTGTCTTAGTCAGGGTTTCTATTCCTGCACAAACATCATGACCAAGAAGCAAGTTGGGAAGGAAAGGGTTTATTCGGCTTACACTTCCACATTGCTGTTCATCACCAAGGAAGTCAGGACTGGAACTCAAGCAGGAGCTGAAGCAGAAGCCATGGAGGGATGTTCCTTACTGGCTTGCTTCCCCTGGCTTGCTCAGCCTGCTCTCTTATAGAACTCAAGACTGCCAGCCCAGATGGTCCCACCCACAAGAGGCCTTTCCCCCTTGATCACTAATTGAGAAAATACCCCACAGCTGTATCTCATGGAGGCACTTCCCCAACTGAAGCTCCTTTCTCTGTGATAACCCAGCTGTGTCAAGTTGAAACAAAACTAGCCAGTACACCAGGTCTATAGCAGCTGTCCTAAACTAGCATGTTGAGAAGACCAGGGGATGAGTGAAGGGAACCCAACAAACCGAAGGTGTAAAAAGAGGGACAACTGAACTTACCCACTTCTCACTAGCTCCAGAGTCAATGTCACTAGAGAATGGCATGTTGCACAAGGGATGTGTCCTGTGCCTTTCTACACATCTGCTGACATAATATGAGTCTTACTTCCAGGTTCAAGCCACCTACTAATCCAGCAGGCAGAAAAACTATGGGAAGGCCAATATTTGACCATGTGCCTTTTTAGCCAAACACTCATGGCTGGTCATGGTGCTGAGTATTAAGCAAGATACTCATATATAAACCCCTCCAAGAATCAGGGAATATATATATAAATGAATATAAAAGATAGGCAATCAGCAGGAAAGCCATGGAATGCTGTCTTATGGGCACAGCATAGCTGTGACACTCATGAACTCACAATACCTGCAGCCATCTGCACAGGTCTTGCACAAGAACAAGGCACTCAACAATCAGTCACAGGCGGGGAATGGACTCTTAGGGGTCCACCCTGTCCAGGGAAACTATTGACAGTCAAACAATGCTGGAGAAGGGGAAGCCATTGTCTTCACTGATGTAGCCATTAGAGAGTTACCTATGCTCCAATGTGGCTTCACACCCATACCCATAAATTGAGAGGGTCACAGTGAGATAGGGAGTTGGTAGAATGAGGGAGAAAGATAAGAGAGAGAAGAAGGATGAATGTTACCAAAATGTATTATATACATGTAGGGAAATACCACAGAATATATTAATCAATAGAAACCCCCTCCTTTTTCCATCAGCTCCTTCTACATTCTTGTCCAGCCTCAATTCTCACCAAGTTCCCATTGTCTATCCTCTCCCTCACTCCTCCAAAACCAGAACTAAGTGTGTCAGCCATAGACTGTCTCTGCAGGAGTCTGACCTCACTGTCTTCGTCTATGCTGATACCTCTATCAGTTAAGAGTTTTACCCCATCCTTCACTAGTGAGTATCTCCTTCTTGTCTCCACAGTTAAGCTCAGCAGGGTAAGTCCCTTGACTTTGACCCAACCTGACCTTAACTAGGCCAGGTTTTCCATCCTTCCTATCACATGACTTTGTACTCATCTCTATCAGAACAATCAGCATATAGAATCATATTTTATAGGTCCCTAGAACATGAGAAGTTTCTGCCTTTCTAAAGCATATTGTTAATGGGTTTATAGTGAGTGAGTGACCCAGTTACTTCACCATGTAGCCACAGGTGACAGAGCTTGGGAGGAACCAGAAAGGATGCGTTCCTGAGTGCTTCCTTCCTTTGTCCTGGTTCAACAATCTTCCCTTGTAACCATAGAAATTCAGAGACACTAGCTTGACACCCTCTGAGAAAGAGTGTACAAATTTCTATGGGGCGTTAGAAGCATATGGCTACCTTGAGGGTAGGTGGGAAGTTAATAGCAGGTAGTTTAAGTCAACATGCCACACATGGCTGCTTCTCAAGCCCCTTAATTCTGTCTGAGGGTAGAATGGGATATTTATTAAAAACACTAGCAAGGTCTGTCAAAGTGAGACCTTTCATATTCGCAATTCCTACCATCTGTAACATCTTATATTACACAAGATCCCCAATTACCAGTAGCAGTGTTAATCCATCATCTGTCTTAGATATTTCTGGATCTTCTTTATATACTTGACTCAGCTCCCCTTTCTATTTTTTTTAATGAGTATATGCTCTCTGCTTGCCACAGTTAATTTTATGCTGTTTATTATTATGTTGTGGGACTATCTAAGATATTTTGGGAATTTTACTTGCAGAAGCAGAATAGTGTGTAATCGCAATTTATACTGAAATAAAATGAAACAAAACAAAAAGATGAGTCTTTTAATTAAAGAAAAGAAAGCAATTTTCCTTTTCTTATCATAGATTGCAGTTATAATTCCCACTTGGGTGGCAATCTCTATCAAGATTAAAAGCTGATGTAGCAGATGCTGGCCCATGGACTGTGAGAGGAAGCCTGGTAAGATTGAGTTGAAGGCTTGAAACCCCAGAGACCCTGAAGTAAGTAGTGGTAGGAGCTTTGCCTGCTCCAGGCACCAGGCCTCTGTCATGCATCCACAACTCCCCCACCCCATAGATTTTGTGGCCATCAGTCACTTAAGGTCCCCAAGCTCTTCCACATGTAGATAAGGCACCCCTAACATCTCAGACAAAGACAATAGGAAAAGAGATGTGACCACAATCAAGTAGGCTCAAAACAGAGTTCTCCATGCTAATGAGGTACCTAGAGGTCTGGAAGGAGTTGCCAATAAACTTCCCTTCCCAGACATTCCTCCCTTCAAAAGGTCTGTAATCTCAGGCCCACCCTGAGAAGTGGGGTACAGTTTTACAGATCCTCTTTCCACAGTGACAGTAAACGGTTTGGAACCACAGACTGTCTCTTTTTATTGAGATCCTCTGAGAGGAACTATGGAGAAGGGCTTTGCCTACAGAGTCTCAGCCTAGTCTCCCATTGAAGGCCTCTCTGCACTTCCAGCCACCACCGCTACCAAGCCCATTGCTGTCAAGCCAAGGACAATCCCCGTGGGACAAGCTGGGGCTCCCGTTTCCCCTGGCCCCGGGCTAGATGCTGCCCCCAGCCTGTGGCCCCCAACTCCATTTTCTGCTTTTCTGGGACTCCCAGGGGCGCCCGGGTGTCCAAGGGTCTGAGAATCCCATGGCCCTGGCCTCATCTCAGGCTGGGGGGCCATGAGTCAGCTCTGGCTCTCCCAGGTCTCAGACTGGGCATTCCCACCCCCAGAGTGATGTCTGGGTGCTTCCCTACAGCCCAGCACCTGCCCCGACAGACAGCGGTGTGGGATAAGCACAGTCAAACTCCCTGCGTTCCACCTTACCAAGCTGCCTTGCCCAGTGGCAGAGTAGATGGGGGCCAACACAACCCTACAGGAGATAGGTGTTATTGTTTGTAATAACATCAAAAAAGATACTACACTTTCAAGAAATAGTTAATGATGCTTATTTCAGAATTTAATCTATCCTGCCTGGTCTTACTTACTTAATTCTTTTTTTTTCAAGATTTATTTATTATATGTAAGTACAGTGTAGCTGTCCTCAGACACTGCAGAAGAGGGCATCAGATTTCATTATGGATGGTTGTGAGCCACCATG
The DNA here is from genome assembly GCA_902729485.2 of Mus minutoides. Taxonomy (NCBI): domain Eukaryota; kingdom Metazoa; phylum Chordata; class Mammalia; order Rodentia; family Muridae; genus Mus; species Mus minutoides. The sequence goes on along the minus strand of LR749498.1, from coordinate 5,098,567 downwards.
TGGTTGCTGGGATTTGAACTCGGGACCTTCGGAAGAGCAGTCGGCACTCTTAACCACTGAGCCATCTCGCCAGCCCTAATTAATTCTTAATATCTAACTTAATACGAAAGAGTCATTTACTCTTCAAGTCCAAGTCAAATATACAGAAATTATTAGTCAAGGGCCATTGAGATGCTAGAAGAAGAGGATTGCCTCCCATAAGTTGTTCTTTGACCTCCAAAATGCACACGGACACACAATAAATAAGCAAGTAGAATAAAAAGAAGTTTTCAGTAAAATAAACATAGTTATTTTTTTACTTGTGAAATAATAAATTATAGGTATGTGCACACTGCTGGTGTAAGCTTAGAAAATTGTCTGATAGTCTCTTAGAAAATCTAAACACACAATCCAGCCACACTGCACATAGATAAGGGAGGCATATTGTTATACAGAAATTTGCTGATACCTGAGTGAGCAGATGAACTAGTCACAGACAGACAAAAAAGAGGTCACACTGTAGATTTTTTTTTTTTTTTGTAAAAGTCGTACACACTACAAAGGAACCTACAGCGGCAACATACCCATGCTGCTGGAGATGGTGTGGTGAGCTGGCAGAGACAAGGGCTACAGAGGAGCTGAGGAAACTCAGGGATAACATATATCACTATTACATACAGTGTGCTGACGTTTTCAGACTATGTGTACAATTTGTATGTGTCAATATGAACATTTTAAATATGTTAGCCTATGTGTATGAACTAAACCTTAAAAAATCTGAGACATGAACTAAAATGGTTAAATTAATAACATGAACCTACTCCTAATTTTATAGCTTGTGTGTGTGTGTGTGTGTGTGTGTGTGTGCGCACACGCACTCAGCTTCATCCCTCTATATCTGTATATATACACACACTGGCTTGCAAAGTACTTATTTTGTATTATACAAGAAAAATCAACATATACATTATTTATAGCATGACCTTATTTTCACAAGATAAAAAAAATTCCTATTCTATTGAGCCAATGAAAATAATGTTTAAAAACATGGCAAAATATTGAAAGTAAAAAAAATTTAAAGGTGTCTATTATGGGAAACAGCTAACTTTTATTTTTTAACCCATTCTTTCATACACTGCTTCAACCAAACCTGAAGCTTCAGGAGAGTCTTTAGTAATGGCTGCCCCACCCCCTTGTGTTGTGTCTGCTCTTCTATTGGCTTCATTCATTCAAGTAACACCTACTCATGGCTACTCATAAAATGTTGCCCTTTATATCAGTGGTGTGTGTGTGTGTGTGTGTGTGTGTGTGTGTGTGTGCAGAATTGGGGGAGGTAGGGTGTATAGCTCAGATTAACAGAGAATTCTGTGTAGGTAGGATGCTCTTGACATTCCTTTATGTAGGTGTCTATGTGTATGTACGTGTGTGTGCATGTGTGTGTGTTTATGTGTATTCACATGGATAAAACCTATGAGGGCAGAAGAGCATGCATCTGTATCATTTGCATACACACCTATTTGGAAGCCAGAGGTCAACATTGGGTATTATCCCTCAGAAGCCATCACTATGCCTTTCTGAAACATGGTGTTTCACTGGCACCTGGCAGCATTACCTAGACTAGGCTGCTCAGCCGAGCAGCCCGAAGATCTACCTGCAGGTGTTGGGATAACAAGTAGTGCCACTACATCTGGCTTTTAATGTGGGTGCTGGGGATCAAACTCACGTCCTCATGCTTGTACACAGCACTGCACCCTCTGAGCTAGGGTCGTAGCTCTACCTGGCCCAGACACTTTGAAGATGTCTGAGTTGTATGAGCCAATGGTGACAACGTTTCTCTGAATAAGTACACTTTCCACAGTGGAAGCAGACAGACTTTTATATCAGTGTGTTTATAGTTCTCTTCCTTTTAAAAATATATACTTTAAAATTTATTTATTTAATGGATGAGTGCTCTGCTGAATATACATCCGCAGTCCAGAAGAGGGCATCAGATTCCCTTTATAGATGGTTGTGAGCCACTATGATTGCTGGAATTTGAACTCAGGACCTCTGGAAGAGCAGCTAATACTCTTAACTGCTGAGCCATCTTATTAGCCCCTAAATTTCTCCTCTTTATTGTGGACAACCACTAACTTCTTAGGTGGTTGAAATGCTATTCCACCAGCCAAATGTCATATGAGTGTGATAACTGAAGAGGGATGCTGTGATGTATTAGGGTTGTAGAAGTTATCAGTTCTGGCATCCTGAGAACCTCAGCCTGGTCCATAGAGCTATCAGCATTTGATGGTTGCTTTCCTGTTCCTACACTTAGTATTAGGTCATACAGAAGAATCCACTTATACACATCTATGACTGGAATTCTCAGTCTTCTTTTGTCTAAACTTGTCATTGACTAATAACCCATATTGGAGGTGTTAACTTCAATGTTTTGAAGAAATGTGTTCTGTTATAGTGTTCTATGTGTATGTATGTGTGTGTGCATGTGTGTGTGTTTATGTGTATTCACATGGATAAACCTGTGAGGGCAGAAGAGCATGCATCTGAATCATTTGCATACACACTTATTTGGAAGCCATTTTATGGATCCTGGGAAATTGACCTAAGAAATTAGAGATAAGAAGATCCAAATCCACGACAGGCATTAGGTCAGTGTTCTGAGCAGCTTGGAACATGACTATTATGATTCACACCCACTCTTCTGAGAACACAATGCGGGTCTGGTCCCAGGATGACATAGATTATGTGACACTCATGACTTGGGGAGCAAAGCCAACTAAAAGATTCAATTGAAGTTATGCATTGAAAGTAGGTTCAAAAATTGAGTGTTTCCCATAATACAGACCTTTAAATTTTTGACTTTCATTATTTTGGAATTTTTTAAACATTATTTTTGTTGCCTCCTCAATGCCTTGACAACTTTTCAAACTGTACATAAAGGTCTTGGACTGAAATGCTTGTCAGGGAATCCACAATCAGGGAGGCATGGCTGGTAGGATTGCAGTGTGCATAAGTACATGGAGCTACTTTGCTTTTAGTGGCATGGCCTGGGTTTCAGCTGTAGGTGAGATGAGGAAATTCATTCAAATATGACTCAAAACACATTGGGTGATGCAAATCTAGAGATTAGCAAAATAAAATTATGTGCAGGCATTGCTTTTGGGAAATCTACTATTTGAGAGAGTAAATAAATATAAAATGTAAGATGAATATTGACATATAAAGTAACATATCTTTTAAATATTGCATACCTATACTCACATATATGGCTATATACATAAGGATTGGTGATAGACAGATTGCCTCAGTTTTGTTAGGACCAAGAACACTGGCATAGTTTGAAATATATATGTGTGTGTGTGTGTGTGTGTGTGTGTGTGTGTGTGTGTGTGTGTGTATGTATGTATGTAACCTCAATTGAAAAATGCCTCTGTAAGATCCGGGTGTAAGGCATTTTCTTAATTAATGATTAATGGGAGCGGCATAAAATGGCCTTTCTCCTTCCCTCCCATTCTTCCCTCTTCTTTTCTTTAGCTTTTGGGACAAAGTCTCTGTGAGTCCAGTCTTGCTCACCCCAATTCTGTGCTGGTAATCCTAGTTTTTTTTTTTTTTTTTTTTTTTTTTTTTAGAAAACAGGCTAAGCAAGCCACGTGGAACAAACCAGTAAGCAGCACTTCTCCTTGGCCTCTGCATCAGCTCTCATCTCCAAGTCTCAGCCCTGTTTGAGGTCTTGTTCTGATTTCCTCCAATGATGGACTATGTTCTGGAAGTTTAAGCCAAATAACCCGTTTCCTCCACAAGTTGTTTTGGTCATGATGCTTCATCACAGCAACAGAAACTTAACTCAGTCAGCATCTGTCATATCAAAGTGCAGCTTGGCTTTCAGCCTTTATACATGGAAGAAAAGGAGGGAGGGAAGAAGGAAAGGGAAGAAGAGAAAAGGAGGGAGGGCAAGAGAGGAAGAATGGAGAAGAGGGAGAAGGATTGGGGAAACAGGAAAGTATACTAAACTTTGCTCAGGCAGCTCATGGAAAGGCTCAAAGAAGATATCTGAACAATACCCTCAAGATGACCAGGCCTCTACATAACAGATAATGAGAGGAAATAGAACACCAGCGAGAAGGAAGCTGTATTATTGTCCACACATAAAATAGAAAAAAAAATGATGATACACTAGAAAACTGAGAATAGCTGTGTAGAACAGCAGAGTAAAACAGCATCTTTAACATATGGTGAATAAAAAGGACCTAGAAGTTTAGAGGAAGGAATGAAAAAAACCTAAGGCACTTAGATGGTTTGTCTATTGGAAGGCCTTGTGTCTCACACTAGTGTTTTTGTAGTGTTTTGTAGAGTGATAATGCCCATGAGAAGTTAATGGTGTTCTGGGAAACACAAAAGAATTTTATAGACAAATGTTTCTGAGAATTGCTACCAATTATTTAATCATCCCATTTGTGGAAATTCATAATATAGGGGGGGAAATCTGGTTGTGAAATGAATAGGTAAATAAAGTAAAAATGTATTAAATTTGTATGACAAACATTTGAATATTATTATTAATTCCCTGGAGAATGCCAATGAGTATCTCTAACAACATATTTCAGGAAACTTGCTAAAGATACAAATATTACCAAATATGCTCCACAATAAAGTAAGTTATCTCCTTTGTGCAGAAGAGACTAAAGGAGGGGCTGGTGTAGCATTGAAGCAGATAAAACAGACTTCAGAGATGTTAGTGTATGTTTTCAGACTCTTTAGAAAGCATGTGTATTATGCTTTGTGATCATAATTAACAAACAGTATAGGGCTTAAGAATGAATATTTGTAGTGCACAGAATTGGGGTGAGCAAGAATGGACTCACAGAGACTTTGTCCCAAAAGCTAAAGAAAAGAAGAGCGAAGACTAGGAGGGAAGGAGAAAGGCCATTTTTATAAGTTTGTCTTATTTCAATATACCATAAATGTGAAAAGCCAGCTTGATTCCTACACATGTCCCAACTGCTTTCTATTCAACTTATGTAATGCTCAGAAGTCCCAAGAGGAAGAAAAATGCCTTGGCAGTAACCCAGTGGATAGTTTTGAAAATTGCAAATCTTTAATATTCAGACTTCTAGAGACAACCTGGAAATAGCCAAGAAGACTTGGTGATTTCAGATTCCATACACTCTTAGAAGGTGCATGGTCTGCTATCCAAGGTGCTGAACCAAGTTCTGTAGCTATTGTTTCATTTTTGTTGCTGTGATAAAATAACCCTAAAAAAGCATCTTAGGAGGGAACAGGTTTATTTCAGTTCACAATTACATGTTATAGTCCTTCTTCTGTATGGGGATATCAAGGTACTAGGGGCTGAAAACAGTCGCATCACACCCATAGTCGAGAACAGGGGGAAGTAGATACGTGCATGTTTATTTGCTAGTGCTCAGTTCCATTTCTTCATTCTCATACAATCCCCTGTCTATGGAATGGTGCCACCCACAGTGGGCTGGGTCTTCCTAGGCATACTAACTTAATCAAGATAATCCATCACACATATAGGCACAGGTCAACTCAATACACACACTCCAACATTGAGACTCTGCCCAGATGATTCCAGATTGTGTCAAGTTGACAAATCTATTTTGTATTGGGTTAATTTGTTGTCCTTTGGTGTTCTGGTTGTGTCAAACTCAGCATTCTCACCAAAGAACACCCTGGTCTGAGATGGAGTAAGACACTACCTGCTTAGTGTACTGGCTACCTCCAGTGCTAAGTCTAGCTGATCCAACTTTTAATCAAAAGCAGTCTGTTTTCTCATTTGGGTTCTTTGCAAATGAGCCATAAGGTGCAAGCTCTCTATGTCCAGAGGGGTTAAAATATCCTGACAGTAAGTAAATATTTCTTCCAGAAATAAAATTGATTGCTCAAATGAGCAGGTAATTTGAGTCTGTGAATGGATCCTAAGTTGAGTAAACTAATTCTCAAAAATTAACTTCAACGCACCTGGTTTTCAGGGCCTTGGAGTTTCACATTAGCAGAAGGCTTCTATTGTCCAATGGACTGCATTGACTGAGAGACTCATTATTTGTCCTCAGAAATTCAAGACTCAGGGTTAAAGAAAATACATTTCCAAATACTGTGCAGTGGCATGTATCTAGTAGAAAATAAGTTAAATGCAGTAACAGTTCAGAAGAGAATTTTTAGCCTGCTGTAGGGACAGGAGAAGGTTATTCATGGAAAACTCCATGGAGGAAATGAAAGAAAGACTTGGCCTTGGTCGTCAGGCAGATTTCAAAGACACGGAAAGAAAGATGGTATGCCTGATGTCATCATTATGGAAGTGCAGCGGCTCTGCATCTATGTTTACATATAAAACCATCAACCATGTCCCCTTTCCCATGCTTGTCAGTGGTCTTTTCTCAAACAAAAGGAAGACATTTCTTCCAAGTATATTGTTATTTCCAAGTATATTGTTATTTGGAGGAGAGTACTTTGATGGCTTCCCCAAGTACTTTCATGTTGATTTTAGAGTGACCTAAGAAAGAGCCCCTTGTTTCTCAAATCAGACCACTGACACCATTAGCAGCCACAGAATGGTCAATGAAATATGTCCCTCATCTTGAAACAAAACTAATTGCAGGGCAAGCAAAGAAGACCTAAAACTAACCAGAAAAAGAGAGGTAAAGAAGGAGAGACTTCCAGAAACAGAGGTTTGATGAGAAAACTGGAAGTTTGCAGAGAAAATACTTTAAGGGATTTCTAAGAACTGTCCACTTAAGAAAAATCACTATTAAATTCTGAGATTCATCCAGAATCCTACATAACATAATTTCAAAGGTCAGTCTGCGGAAGCATTTTATGGAGCCTATTTCCAGGAATTGCTGTATTTCTAGATCTTTGGAATCAGATGGAGGGAAGAGAAGAGACACGGCAGAAAACAAAACAAAACAAAACAACCCCAATCCTGTCAGATTGAATGTGACCAGGAAAGAATCTCTCTCTATTCTGAAGGTCAGCTGGGGGTGGATGCAATATTCAGCCCTCTATTTACTGTGTATGAGTTAGCACATGGGTCAGATGAGTGGGTTCTTTACTAGTTTCTACTTCAACTTGGGCACAGACATCAATATACCTAATGAATACAGTCCAAATAAGTTCAACATTATTTAACTATATTGATCTTAACAGGCACATACATACTTTATTCCCTGCTCCATGGTTCTCAGAACTTAAGTACAGACAGACAGACAGACACATATATATACACTCATATTCTCCAGAACACCTTCTTTCTTGTTTAGCAGCATATATATATATATATATATATATATATATATATATATATATATATATATGTGTGTGTGTGTGTGTGTGTGTGTGTGTGTGTGTGTGTGTGTGTGTGTTTTGAGGCAGGATTTCTCTGTGTAGTCCTGGGTGTCCTGGAATTCACTCTGTAGACTAGGTTGGCCTGGAACTCAGAAATCCACCTGCCTCTGTCTCCCAAGTACTGGGATTAAAGGCGTGTGCCACCACTGCCTGGCTGCCCACTTATAATGTAATCATTTATCAATTTACAGAAAAGACCTCATCCCCATTCCTTTCATATCCCAAGTCAACCTTTTCCCTGGCTGTTATAGAAGGTCGCTCTCAGAGATTCAAATTCATTGAGAACACATACAATTAGATCTCTGGCTTTAGAAGTTTAGACTAAAAGTGGCCCTCTGGAAAGTGTCAGTGCCAGAGTTAAAGGAACCATTTTATTGCTTCTGTAGTCTGAACGAAATGAACTGATACAGGGGAGGGGTTTGTTTTTCCAAATTCACAAAATGCTTCTGCACTAAAATGAGTAAAAGAGTAATTCCTGGAGGTTCTTAGCATCCCTGTGCAAGCAGCTCTCCTACATCTCTAAGTATCAGTCTTGATTCTCTTTCTCTCCTTCTCTCTCTCTCTCTCTCTCTCTCTCTCTCTCTCTTTCTTTTAATATAATTAAGGTCCTTGTTGCAATAAATGTGAGACCAGTGTTTCTAAAAGCAGGCCCCTTGGGGGAATTACATTCCATATTTGAAGAAACTATGATGGAAGACTAGCTGACATGACATCATTTCCTCACAGCAAGTTGAGCAGACTTCCCTGCATGGCCATCCATTTTGCCCTATGCATCATATACAAACATGATTTTAAACTGTGTATGTACCAAACTTTAATTTTCATTTCACACTCAAAAGTTCTGTACAAAAAGAGGCAATGCAGGCAAAAACAAACAAACAAAAACCCAAAAAAACAAACAAAAAAATTACAATGATTGCGGCAAACAACATACAAGTGCTTCAAAGCCCGTTCCCATGTGCAACCATTTGTACAGGTGTGCTATGACAATGGAATTCTGAAGGCTGGGGCTGGCAAAGATAAAATCCCAATGTTAGTTATTAATATCTAAAACACTTGAGAAATGCCTACAATATAAGATTGAATCAGAAGTCTGAACTCTACTGCACAGCTGGATCCCTAGATTGAGCAGGCTTCATCTTGCTCTTTCAAAAGCATAACATTATTTTGACATAATTGTGATGATGTCTCAAAAACTTAGGCTTGCCATTCTTGTTTGACATAATGATAACTAAGAATGTATTTTATGTCCATGAGGAATATATTAACTAAATATTTAAAAACACCCAACACCTTCCACGTTGTTAGCTATAATTATGGCTCTATTATATCATCACAAATAAAAAATTCTCTTTCCACTCAACTTTTGCTGTGAAAGCCTGGGTGAACCTCAGAGAAGCTACCATGCCAAAAACAGAAACATGGCTGGGAAACCTCATTTTTACCTTCTTTCTTGCTTCAAATTAATTAGCTGAGTCATAGAAAACACTTTTTTTAAAATATATGAGATATCAATTATGAAGTATTATTAACATTAACATCATTGCTGGTACTTTTCCCCAAACAATCCGTGAGTGTTGGATACATGTGCATGCAGCATGAAAGAGAAAAAAGGGGAAGAAAACCCAAATTGTTCAAGGATTCCCGATGCCTACTGGACAGTCTGTTAAGAAAGAGTATTGGTCTCCCACAACAGTTCTGGAGCGGCCTCAAGGCCCACTCCTTGTTAGTGATCACAGACCCTCAGCCTGTCCCCATGATGACCTGAGGCTATTATTTAGAGCCTGGCCTTCTCAAAAATCCAAGTCCTGTTGAGCCTCATCTTGGAGATAGAGGACTGGCTAGACTGAAGCAGACTGACAGCACCCATACACACATTTGGTCCCATTTAATAGAAAGTCTAACTAAGAGTTACAAATGTCCTAAACTATTATTTATTAATTTATTTATTTATCTATGTATATTATGACAGATAATCCCTAATGTTTCCTTATGTAGCCAGCTGAGAGGCAGCTATGGTGTAGATACGTGGCTTGGGTTCATGGCTCAGGTCTGTGTCTAAGAGCCCAATAGAAACTGGGCAGTTCTTGTTCTTTGAAATCCTCATCTCCTCTGTTGAGGAAAGAGCTCATTGGACAAATGCTCCTTGTGCATCTCTGCTCTTGTAGGCTTGAGCGCTGCCCCACTAAGCATTGCCTATGGCGGCCAAACATGGCGGCCAAACATAAAATCCCCAAAGCTGAACACTGGACAATGTCTTACTGCCACAGGGCAGTGTTTTCTGGCTTCCTTGAGATTTTGGAATTCCTAGGTTTGACAAGATCATGTAAGCCATCGAGCACAACTCTTAGAGAATCTTAGGTCAGTTAATGGCTGTATTTAATCTGCTGGTAAAGCTCCAAGTGACAAAGCCTTTATGCTCTCTGTTGACTACGCTGACATCAACTGGGGAACTGGTTCTCCCATTTGTCTGCATTTGTTTTTTTGTTTTTTTGTTTGAAATGAACCAAGTCTCATCTTTCTTGGAGGACTCAAAGGAATGCTGGATGGCCACCCTAGTCTGGAAGTATTGCCTTGGGATGTTGCATACCAAATAATACCACACCCTAGTCATCCTAGACCTGACTTCCAGGATTATCATTCATCAGTTTTCTGGAAAATTCTCTCCTTCTAGCAGAGATATACAAGTAATCAAACAGGCTACACTAAAACTTTCTCCACAATGGTCCAGAGACTCCATAGTATATAGTCTTAGGCCACATGGTGATCAGGAAAAAGAGTGTAGTCGAGTCAGGTGGGAAACACTCAAGGATTTAGTTCTTTGTATGATTCACCTTGTATGCTCATATCTTTTCATTAGAGGTCAGAATATGTTTCAAGATTCCATCCTAGCTCAGTTCTGACCTATAGGCAGAATGATTGCAGTCCTGAAGATATTGATAGTCATCAAGATGGGTGGGGTAGTACTCATTGGATTTATGCATGAAGAAAGGTTAGTGTATTGGCTCCTAGTAGCCTTCCATTTTAGATTTTAAAAAAGATTTATCTTACTTCATGTGTCTCAGTATTTTCCTGCCTGTATATAAGTGTACTGTGTGCATGCCTGATGCCCATAGAGATCAGAAGAGGGCACTGGATCCCCTGAAACGGAAGGGAGTATTGGATAGTTGCGAGCCACCAAGTGGGTGCTGGGAATTGAATCCAGGTCCTCTGCAACAGCAACAGGTCCTCTTAACCACCGAGCCACCCCAAGACTGTCTGTTTTACATACGAGGAAGGTGAGACAAAAAGTTAATTTGCCAAAGTGCTCAGACTAGTGGGGGCTGACTCATAGGTAAGCAGAAATTGTACATTTCCTCTCTTTAAATTCCTCCAGTTTTCTGATAATTAACAAAGTGCTTTAGTTCTCAGCTCTGATATGAACAATTCATTTTCATAGAGAATGGGGGCTTCCTTATTAAGACGAGTGGTGTATCTAGAACTCTGCAGACTCCTGGGAGGTGATTGATCTTATTTATGATCTCACAACCAGAGTTCCATTTATCTGTCCCTGCAGGCAGAGAGTTGACACAGATAAGACTGTCCTTATGCCAACTCCTCTCTCTCTCTCTCTCTCTCTCTCTCTCTCTCTCATATTCTTTTTAAAAAAGAAATAATATTCTTAAGGATATTCACTTTTCTCAATCCTCCTGCAAGAAGCCCTCTGTCTATCCCATAGCCTCCTCATTAGGTGATTAAAACACAGACAATTTTCCTCTTGCAAATACTAAAAGGGAATGAAAGGGACACAAACCAAGACAGAAGGAGAATATTCAGATTAATAAAACACGTGCATATTGAAAAGCTGCACGTGAGGTTTGCAGGCGGCAGGAAGAGGGTGGGGGACGTGCTGAACTCAGAACACTTGTGCTCCGCTCTCCACATGCAGTTTTCTTGTCTTGGATTCTTTTCTCTCTGTTCTCTGTCAGGGGAGCAGTTGTGTGTGTGTTTCTTGTATCTGAGCCGACACAGGAAATCAAGTACTTTGTGTTTCTATAAACTATACTCCCAGAGAGATAAAACATCTAGAATACCACAAGCGATTAATAATTTCTGATTGTTACAGGTATCACTACGGGGCTCCAGCAGCCAAGGTTGAAGTTTCCGAATGTGGCCCTTGGACGAAGGAGTTTTGCTTCAGACATGAAAGGTAAGGCTCCCAAGTCAACTTATGCTCGGCTGGGTTGAATCAGTCAGGATACAAATTAAGGTCCATATATTTCAGTGACAAGAAGGAAATGGTTATGTAAATACACAAGTATTAACATCAATCTGTATTAAATTATGTAAACATCTACATCTTCTGAGGTCAGCATAGATCCTCCTCTCTGAGCAGGGCTCTACTGAAGCATCGCTCGAATCTGTTTGGAAGTCGATTCATCATTCAAGTGCTTTGTAGTGAACCTGAAAGGGAAAGAGTTGGATGTCAGGGCTTGCCCAACTGGAATTTATAAATCAAAAGGCCTGGGCTTATTTCCTTAGACAAGGATCCACAGTTTGGTGTTCATCCCATATACTTTCTACACGTTTTTTATTTGACTTGGATTGGTTTGTACTCCAGAATGACTATCTGTAACCTAAGAATGGCCTCAAACTCAGGGAAATCTTCCTGTCTCAGCCTCCCTATTGCTGAGATCATAGGCACAAACAACAATGCCAAGCTTCTAATGAGTTTGTGTGATGATCATGAAAATCCTAAAAAAAAAAAAATCTCATCAGATGATTACACAAAGGAGACAAACTGATCTCATTTTCTAGGAGATAAAGTTCACGGCACTTAGCTCAGCATCTTGTCCTTCGAGGCTGACCAAGATGAGTTACGGAATTCAAATTATAGCCTCCAGAAATTTAAATGTTGATGTCTATCTACTGTAGGGGCTTTGCTCATCCCCACTGCTACTAGGGGGCGCAAGTGAGGTACATAAACAAAAGGGCACTCTAAAGCATCCCATTCATTACTCAATCTTGTGTGCAAAGGAATGTAAAAACAACAACAACAACAACACAACACAACACAAAAGACAAAAAAACCCTGTAATAAAGCTTTGACCACATGATACGTCAAAAATCCCATTCCAGCCACAAATGTCTCTTTAAGTGAGGTAAGTGACTTGATTTCACAGGTGAGAAGGCTGAATCTCACAGCAGATGGTTTTGATGTGCAAACCGTCTGTGACTTTTGACTTGAGTCTACGTCTGCTGCCTCAAAAGCCTGCACTCTTCCCAGTTCATCATGGATCTCCAGGACATACAAATTCCCACACTGGGCTGGGACTAGTGGCTTGACACAATGCCCTGATCTCCAGGACGTTTTGGCAGCTACAATGAAACTGGAAAGCTTCAGAAGTTCAGAAGTTAAAGTTTTCTTAACGACTATAAAAAGCCAGCCTGGCTTGCCTGCAGTCTCCTTTGGAGAAAACCTAGGATTTAGGGGCGCATAAGACACACATATTCTCAAAGATGATGAATTGGCAACTCAGAAAAATAGCAACTTCAGTGTTTTGAGAGTGCTGATTTCTTCGTCTGTTGAGGGAGGATAATAGGTCAGCCGTCGTTCTAAGGGTTGCCGTGGTCACATGTGATGTGACTAGAGGTGGAACACTGCGTGCAGAAACGAGTGCTGCCTCCTTTTACCCAAGTTTACTGCAGGTATTTATTACATCATCTGGAACTGAGGGGAACGAACGGCTAAGACATCAGGGTCCATAAGACTTCCTGATTGAAATCCTGCAGAAGGATGATTGGTGCAGTTCAGCAAATTCCTTCGGATGCAGCATAGCTAAAAATAACAATCTCTTCCTTGAAGTGGATTAAGCAAATGTATCCTTGGGAAAAGGGAACAGTGCCTAAGGAGTGGAAATGAGCTACAGCTGGCTAAATGTTCAGGCATCCAGCAGTGAATAACAGGATCTCAGGTTCTCAGTGCTCAGAGCTGTATGTGGGAGCTCCTTGGGGAGCCAGGTAAACACACACACACACACACACACACACACACACACCAGAGATGCTTGAGTTGAGCTTCCAGGCCAGTGATTTAATTTACTTGACCTCCAACCTCAGTGCCTGGAAACTCCTCTCTCTTCCTCCCATGAAGCGAGGGTTGGGAGCCCTGCGTGAAGGCAGACATGAGAAATGGACACTTTCCTTCTTGGGAGACTCCTCTGCTCACAGAGTATCATGGCCAAGAGTCGAGCCTGAGACCCGTGGGGCCACTCAGATCCAAGTATAAGTAACTTGGCCTGTTACTATTCTGACATTGAAAAGTGATTTGAATGTATGATGGCTTAGGCCTTTAATCCCAACACTCAGGAGGCAGAGACAGGCAGATCCATGAGTTCAAGGTCAGCCAGGACTACAGAGTTTGTTTAAGCATGGCCAGGGCTAAGCAGAAATACCTTGTCTCGAAAACCCCAAATCAAAAAAATAAATAAATAAATAAATAAAAATAAAAATGGTGCTGATCTCCAAACCTTGCTAGGAAGAGGAGTAATGCTAAAATGAGTGGAGGGCTAAGACTGATAGGTTGGTGCTCAGACCCAAACACCTGCATCTGCAATGGTCTACAAGGGCACCTGCTGTATCAGCCTCTGCCAGAGACAAGCTCACCTGAGAGCATTCAGTAGCCCTTCCACACTGTCTGGGGCCTGTTCCTTCAACACCTTTATGCAGCCTTTCATCTGGAAGAAGAATGTATAGCATTTTGTTATTACCCTAGTAATCCTGTCCACAGTGACATCTGTCCATACAAACAGCTCTCTGACGCATCAACACATATAAGTCATGGACAAGCTTCTCTCCTCTATGAGGATGTGCAGCACTCCCTCCTCGGGGCTCCTCAGGAGTTCTGTATGATTGCATTCCCATTGGTTTTCATCCTAGGCCACAGCTGGGCCACTCACTTTCCTTGGGGCGAAACATCTTGCCTTGTACTACGGGAGCTCAGACCAGGGATAGACATGGTTCTTCTTGGCCCTCGGTTGAGATTCACTAAGTGTTCTACACACTCAGTAATTTAATGCTTTGTCTGGTAAGGATGCTCTTTCCTCTTTGAGCTGTTGACTGTCACACACTCAATATTATGTAAAGTCTCAAGTTCATAAGGCCCAGAAATGTGTGTATGTGTGTGTGTGTATGCTTGGTATGTGTGTGTTTATAGGTACATGTGTGTTGTGTGCAAGCACAGGTCAGTGGACAAACTCAGCTGCCATTCCTGAGGTACTGTCAACCTAATTTTTGAGACAGGATCTCTTTGCTTACTTGACATTCAGTTTAGGCTAGGCTAGCTGACGAGCAAGCCTAAGGCATCTCCCCATCTCTGTTCTAGGGCTAGGAATGCAAGCATGTCCAAGTCATATGGTTTTCTTTTAAAAGAAAATGGCGGAGACAAATTTCAGAGCTGAGACTGAAGGAAGGATCATCTAGACACTGGCCCACCTACCTGGGAATCCATCCCATAAACAGCCACCAAACCCTGACACTATTACATATACCAACAAGATTTTGCTGACAGGACCCTGATGTAGCTGTCTCCTGTGAGGCTATGCCAGTGCCTGGCAAATGCTCACAGTCATCTATTGGATGGAACACAGGATCCCCAATGGAGGAGCTATAGAAAGTACCCAAGGAGCTGAAGGGGTCTGCAGCCCTATAGGTGGAACAACAATCTGAACTAATCAGTACCCCAGAGCTGGTGACTCTAGGTGCATATGTAGCGGAGGATGGCCTAGTTGGCCATCAGTGGGGGGGAGAGGCCCTTGGTCTTGAGAAGATTATATGCCCCAGTACAGGGGAAAACCAGAGCCAGGAAGTAGGAGTGGGTGGGTTGGCGAGCAGGGGAAGGGGGGAGTATAGAGGATTTTCAGAGAGGAAACTAGGAAAGGGGATAACATTTGAAATGTAAATGAAGAAAATAGCCAATTAAAAAAAAAAAGAAGAAAAAAAAAAAAGAACAGTGTTGGAGAACAACAAATGGCTTCTGGGGCAAACTCATGCCCAGTACTTGCAAGGTGAATACCATGCAGCAGACTGAGCTATCCCTGTGGCTCCGAAGTGGTCTCTTTTCATTCCACTGTCCATACCAAAGATAGTCGCAACCACTTATTTGTGATCCCAATACAGCTTTATACTTGTTAGATAACTGTCAATAGACTAGCCCCCAAGTGAATAATTTGTCTCTTGCACTCGACCTGAAACTCCTAGAAGTGCCACTCTGTGTCTTCAGTGTCTCTGAGAAGACTGGCAGAGGGCAGTTGTAAAGAATGTGAACTTACAGAGGTCAAATGCCTGGGTCTTACCCATGCTGTTTGGTATTTGCATGAGGTTCCGTAAGTTTCTAAGTTTTCTGAGGCCTTGGAATTAAAGGCCTCAGAAATTATCTAATTGAGCCACGAAAAGGAAAATTTACATAGTTCCTGTTATTTTATGCATATTCTAGAGTGTTTTACTTCTCCTCTGGAAAAGGCAAAGATCTTTCTATAAAAAGTCAATCACTTATTTTAATCTTAGACATTCACGCAGTGTGTGGGTATCTGATGAGTTTGGTTATACAAACAGCTACTTGCAGAGTGGTAACTTCACAACATCCCCTGTGGTTATACCTCAAATATGCAGAAGTTTTATGGTGACAGCTTGATAGACCCAGCCAGTTGCTGAGAAGCATTCGGAGGTCAAAGAACAATGAATGCCATGTTCAACTACACACACCAAAGATACAAATTTGGAGAGAGGCTACAAGTAGGCCAGTTCTGTGCCACTTTGGGTCTGTGATGGCATCAATCCCAGAGATGCAGAGCATTTGAACTTCTTCCATTAGAGCTGGGGGTGGAGATAGGGGTGGGGGTTGGGGGGGCTAGTGGGAGGAGAGAGACAGGTAGCTCATTATCACAGTGTGATAGGTGTTCTTGTGACGACATCCCGAGGGGCAGTGAGAGCACAGATGGAGAAGAATAGGGAAGTGCAAGTGGGTAGTCTGGAGGAGTTTCTAATTCTATTTCCAGATGATTAAAGCCGTGGGTGTGAATAACAAGAAACTGTCAGAAATGCATTCAGGGCCAGAGCCAGTGTGGGTTTAGTGACACAGTAGGAGCTTGGAGGCTTTTCATTGTAGAAAATACCCTTGGCAGGTGTTAAGCACTGCATAAATATAGTGAGTATAGAAATGACGAGATGAAGCAAAGACAGAAAGAGGAGATGAGTGGGAAACCCTCAGGGTATGAGGGGTGGGGGGACAGTGAGCTGAGACACACGGGGTGGGGAAGGAGGGTCAGTCCTTAGTAATTCATGAGATGAGGAAGGGGTTCGCTGGCAATTGTAGGATCTGAGGGTGACAGCTCTGCATTTCTTCTAGCTTAGAAACCCAGTGAGAAAAATAAGACAATATCTGAAACACGGTTAGCAAGGGAAAGAGAACCTGTGGTTGGGAACCGGCCATGCTTCATGTATCCATAACTACTGTGGCAGGAGTTATGGGCAACATCTTGGCTGGGGATAGAGGTTAAGGTGTGATTCTCTGGGCATCACTTGAGAACACTACTACTTCATCCCCACCACTCCTGCTACCAGGACTGTCATCTGGCCTATAAACAGCTCATCATCTCTGTGTCTTATCTTAGGGATTTTGCTCTGACTCTTTCTTCCCTCTATCCACCTGAAAAATAAAATCCTTGAAGGACTACCTCAAATACCCCCTCCCTGCTGTTGCATCTAAGCAGGCTATTCTCTCCCTCAACTGGTTTCTAGTGCTCTTTGCATGTCTCTTCTGTAAACCAGACCTCATCCTTTGTGTGTGCACACAGTACCCCTTCCAGGGCCTTATCCTTATGTGCTAATGTCGTCAGGACTTATCAAGCCTGTGGCTATAACTGCTGGTTTAGAAGCAGAGTGGTACCTGGAAGGACAGACCCACCTTTGGATGTGTCTGGTGCTTAATAAGCCTAAAACCTTGTTAGAGGCATATGCACAGTTCAACGTCCATTGGCCTCTCTTAATCTGCACTCTTCAACAGACTTGGACAATGCTCTTGAAAGCCAACATAGTCTTTGCTTGGGAACATAACAGATTCAGTAAATAGTATAGAAAGCCAAGCTCTGTAGAAATTGGGTGACAAGGGATGGGCAGATAAGAAAATTTGCTTTACAAACATGAGGACTTGAACCCAAATCCTCAACAACCACATACAAATGTCATGTGCCCATGACCCCAGAGGTTGTGGGTAGAGATAGCAGATACCAGGAAAGAACAGGCCAGCCAGCCTGGCAAACTTGGCAAGCTTCAGGTTCTGTGAGAGAGCCTGCCTCCAGGGAATAATGAGAAGAGTGATAGACCAGGGAATCCTTCCATCCTCCTCTGGCCTCTGTTGGTGTGTGCATAGGCATACAAACCCACAACCCACAAACATATGTGAACACACATGCACTAAATCACAAAGAAAAGGTTAGGGGAATAAAAGCCTCATTTTGCCCTGCATATTTTTAATTCTTGACTCTGTGGAAAGTTAACAAATGGCCAACCCAAAATGCCTTAGGCACTAAAGTCAACTTACAGTCACATGATATTTAGAGGTTTTCCATAGTTGCTTATACTCAATCTGTAGTGTAAAACTCTTAAGCCCCCACAATGAATACAATCAACCTTTTTATTGCAAGGTCGTCATAATATACTCTTATGTAAATAGAATATATTTTGAAATAGTGCACATGGCAGGGTTCTAATTTGCTAGGCACATCCACCCCTCAAAATACAAGGAGCCGTATTCATTTCTCTCCGCTTCCTAAACATGAATGCATTGTACCAGACTGCCTCCAGCTCCTGCTGCCACTCCCCATGATGGACTGTGCCCTGACCTGTGAGCCAGAATAAACTCTTCTGGAAGTTGCTTTTGTCAGGGTATTTAATCACAGCAGTAGAAAAAGTAATTAATACAGTGTACAGGTAAATGCTGGCTTACGGCAGTAGCATTTTATTCTAAATGCTGGCTTACGGCAGTAATGTTTTATTCTACACTCAACAGGAAAGCAACTGTAGTGATGACGTGTTTCCAAAGGTCTCCCCATAGGTCCTGAAGCTTTCTCTCCTTCTTTCACTCACACTTACTCATTGACTAGAAGCTCTGTGCGGGCATCTACTGGTACCAGGCACAATACCTCAGGACATTAGGTACACTGACCATTGTCCCTATCCTTTTAAAAAAGCTTGGGTCTATGGGAATGTTACAAAGAGCAAGCTGGGAAATGAGTTGAGGACCAGAGGAGAAGGAAGGCATTACTTATGTGGGGCACAGCAAGTGTGCTCCAGGGCACTTCTTGCAATAAGAACAGATAGGATGATTGACAGGGCAGCAGGTGAGGTATGAGATTGGTAGGTCATTTGGTCTTTGACCATCATGCCTTGTAACCTTGAAACTCTCAACTCTATAACACCCATAAGGTATGTACTCTATAAGGTACAGAAGGTGCACTGACAGGGAATCTGGGATGGACAAAGGGCAGTGTGAAGATACAGGTGGATCATCTCTGCCCATCAGAGGCCAGATATCTCCTCCTAACCACGGGAGAAAGAGTGCACTACTTGCTATAAAATATGTGCCAAGCATTTCCAAAGTATGAATCTTGGAGAGGTCTTTCCAGTGAGAGATGGAGGCCAGAGGAAGAGAAGTACGGTCTACCTGCTGGCATTCATGGGCTTTATGTGGAGAAAGCATTGCATGAACATTCTTACATCAATCTTGGATGTTTTGCAGAAAGCTCCCACGGGG
>LR749498.1:4950193-5059815 GCA_902729485.2 Mus minutoides | reverse complement strand
AGAGTGCACTACTTGCTATAAAATATGTGCCAAGCATTTCCAAAGTATGAATCTTGGAGAGGTCTTTCCAGTGAGAGATGGAGGCCAGAGGAAGAGAAGTACGGTCTACCTGCTGGCATTCATGGGCTTTATGTGGAGAAAGCATTGCATGAACATTCTTACATCAATCTTGGATGTTTTGCAGAAAGCTCCCACGGGGTGCACATGGTCATAGAGGATGATGACGCCCACCATCACCCTCATGCAGAACATCAGTGTCTCCTCGCTTGTAAACCTGCTCCTGTACTCCCTGAAAGAAAAGACACAGCAGAGGCATCTGGTTAGAACAAGCACGTTCTGAGATCCGGATACTCCTCCACACCCCCATCTCCCCACCCTGGAGAACTCATCCAGGACCTGAAACAAGCAGGTTAATATGCTCTTGAAAAGACCCAAGATGATAATTTCTCTTGAATCTATCCAACCAGCAATTTAGTGCAAAAATACGGTAAATTAGAGGGCAGTAAATTCCCTTCTCTGCTTCCCCTCAGCAGCTAGCTCACCACGTACATCAACTGCTGCCCATCAATCCTGAATATTTTATAGCCGGCCCCTCTGGCTGTCCGAGATTATAGAGAATAATGGCTTCATTACAGAGGAAAAAAAACCAGGCTCATTTCTACACAGCAACTCTCTTGTCTCCAGCTGGAGTCTCTTCCTTTGTTAAGAAACGGGCTGCAGACGAACTTGGATTGGCAGATATCGCAAAGAAATTATGTACCTGGGAGTTATTTGTGGAGTTTAAATTTTGCTCACTTACCTTGATAGGGACCCTGATGATTGCAATAATTTAGGCCAATGCTAGAGACATTTTTAGCATCAATTTCATTATGAATTAGCACCACAATACAGACAATTACTATTTCTGTCTTGAAGTAAATCTTTACTTTGCTATTTAAAATTAATACCCTTTTATGGGGCAGGAGAGATGGTTCACTGGGTAAAGCACTTGCTGCCCATGGGAGAGGAAATGAGTTTGGATCCCTAGTGCCCATATATGTATGAGGCAGACATGATGGCTAGTTTTATGTCAACTTGACAGAAACTAGAATCACTGGAGAAGAGAAAGCCTCAATTGAGAAAATGCCTTCATAAAATTGGTCTGTAGGTAAGCCTATAGGAGGACATCTTCTTTATTAGTGATAGATTGGGGAGGGCCCAGCTTAATGTGGGCTGGTGGTCCTGAGTTTTATAAGAAAGCAGGCTGAGTAAGCCTTGATGAGCAAGCCAGTAAGCAGCACCCCTTCACAGACTCCTGCCTCCAGGTTCCAAATCTTGCTTGAGTTCCTGTCTTGACTTCCTTTAGTGATGGACTATAGTGTGAAGTGTAAGCAAAATAACCCTTTTCTGTACTGAGTTGCTTTGGGTCATGGCGTTTTATCATAGCAATAGTAACCCTGACTAAGATAGTAGCCCACTTGCAATCCCAGCTCTGGGGAGCAGAGATAGGGCCTACCCGTGTAGTCCCACCAGCCAAATCTAGGTTCAAATGAAAGATACTGCCTCAAGATACTATCAGAAAGCAATCAAGGAAGACACCCACAGTCAGGCCTGGCTTACACACATACATACACACACACACACACACACACACACACACACACACACACGTATATGCACCTGATCACAAGAGTGCATCTGAATCTGAAAATACAAGCATACATGCATATTCACACATGTGTGAATATGAATACATACACAAACACTGCACATATACATACATGCTTATATATAAAAGGATAAACATTGTTTTATATTTGGAGACAGCCAGTATTTATAAGGTGCTTGTGACACTTTTGGGGTCCTAAACCCTCTACAAGAGCAGATAGTATCATGGGCATTACATTGTGTATCTGGTCACATTTTAAGAACAAAGAAATGGACTGTGAAGAGAGGTTGGGGAAAATTACATTTGCAATGTTGTCTTATGATTGTTACTCTTGGTTCTAAATCTCTACAGTATGTTGATACCCACCCATCTAGCCCATCTCTCCATTCCTTTGCAAGTCCTACAGCTGTAATCAGACAGGCTGTAAAGTTTGTGAGGTCAACGAACCATCAGGGCCTCAGCTACTTCAGCTGTAAAACGGATATAACATTGACACCGACCACACTAAGTTCCTTATGAAACTGAAGCAAATGCTGTGCATGGAAACTTCAATATGACATCCGAAAGAGGGCAAGCCACCATCATCACATTTGAGCTGGGTGAACACTCAGCCACGCTCACACATCTGGTTTCACTTACGGTGTCTCCAGCATGACTTTACAGACGCTTGTCATAGTACTGAGGCAGTCTGTGGTATTCTCTATTGGCAGAGTTTTATTCTAAATGGAGAGAAGACACAAATGCATGTTAGCCTTACTAGCGGCATCCACGTGAGGTGAATAGAGGGCCCTCTGTGCCCTTCAACTGCACTTACTTCGGAGACAAAGTGCATTGTGGCATTGCTTAGAGTCTTCAGCATCGGCGTGGCTTCTGCATAGAAGAGGGACATTCGATTGGCCATCTCATTATTAACTTCATTCTCAATGTCTAGCTGATGAAAACAAGACAAGATACAGTTGTTAAAAAAATAAAGATCACCGTCTCTGAAAACAAGTTATATACAAGGACTCTGCCTTTTCTCTGTGCCCTGCCCAATGTGTAGAAGCCACGAAGAGAGTGTGGCCCCAGCCAGGGAGACGCACAGACTCACATGCATGTTGTTGATACGATTACGACTTATTGTTCTTCGATAGTAACTGAAGTCATTCTGAATAGCTGGGTTCCTCATCTGAAATTCAGGAGAGATGAAAGAAGGTTAGCTCCTACAAACAGGTAGAGAGCAGCATCAGGAGCTCAGATCTGAGAGTCTGTAAACATGGCAGAGTAACAGGTAAAAATAAGAGCTTATAACACCAGTGTTCTGAAATATGTACTGTTCTTACTGTGGGCTGTATGTCAGGGAAAACATGTTTGCCTAGTGAGAAAGAGACACTTAATAAGGGTTTTCTCTCCACTCACTTGATAGATTCCAAATTTCCACCTGTAAGGAACCCTCTTAGATTACTCTGACCACACAAGACTGCAAATATTCACCACATAATAAGCCTCCTTGGGAAGGTTTTACATCTTACTCTCCCAAACCCACTCCACAGCCTTGGCAGCACAGCCATAAAGCAGTGGTACCCAGGTGTACTTTCACGGGATGTGAGCATCCTGACCTTCAGCTCATCGAATCGAAGGGTAAAATGTAAGATTTCTGCAAATTCCTTTGCGAGGGCTTGCTCCCGTTCCAGGTGCTGGGTTGGTGTATAGGGTGGACACGTCAGAGATTCCAATAAACTCTGAAGTGCTTTTTCTGAAATCCAAGGGGAAAGAGAGAGAGAGAGAGATTTTTAGGTGGACCAGAGGCGTCCCTTAAAAGCAGTGCTGAGTTCAAGTTGACAATCTCAGACACAACCTGTGCGGCTATTCCAAAGCTCGGTTAGTAGTCTCAACTCCTGAGCCCTTTAGAAAACCAGGAATAAAAGTATGGTGTTCATATGATTGAAAGCCCCTAATGATGCAAGACCAGATGAGTGGCTGAGAAGGTGGCATCAGCAAAGTGTCTGCTGTGCCAACGAGTGGACCTAATTTATATCTATAGCACCCACAAGAATTCCCCAAGTATTGGGGTGCAGGCATGTAACTCTAGCTTTGGAGGTGGGAGTGAGGACAGAGACAGAAGAGTCAGAGCTCTTTGCGGCCAGGCAGTTTAGCCAGTCAGTGAGCAACAGAAGCAGACACTGGTGTCTGTCTCTGCCCTGTCTCCATATATGAGTCCCCAACACATGGGTTATGTCACCTGTTTAACACTGGGAATTCTTCTCGTCTTGTCATGTGCTTCTCTGTTCCTATACTCCCAGGATATTTACCTACAAATCTACCACCAGGTTTACTTTAGTTATTGTTCTCAGAAAAAAATGTCATCTCTCACATTAGCTTATTTCTGATCATTCTCCACTCCTTTTGCTTTCATATTATTTTTAACAGCAGAGTCATTTAACTAATTCTCTATAGCAGGAGTTGATAAGCTATGACCCATAGGCCATACTTGGCTCACTGCTTTTTTATATAAATAAAGTTTTATTAAAAGGTATATGCAGTAATCACTTCCTGTACTGAGTAGGGCTACACTGGTGTTGGTACTATGATATAAAATCTAGTAAAGACAGGACAGCTCACAAGGTAAATATATTATATCTACTGTCTAGCATGTTACAGGAAAATTTGACATCACTGCTTTTATGTAGTCCTCATATGTCTTTAGCATCCTTATAGGGACTGTCCCAAGACTTTGTCAGGCATCCCACCAATGGGAACACACCATCTTCAAGGTGTACCCTAACCTGCTTTGACGGAAGCACCTTTCTCTGTCTGTTGAGGTAGAATCCAGTTTCTTGGAATTTTCGCTCACTACTTTCAGATGCACACTGAGGAAACTGAGGAAACAGAGAATTGGATTTCTCTTCTACCTGAGAGCCTGTGGCAACCTTCTTTGCTTATAAAATCTATTTGCATCACTCCCTTAGCTGGTCTGAACATTGAATCTTGTCAATATCCCCATCATGGTTTTAACTTCGGTTTTCCTCTTACAATGCGGCACTTGTTTTAGTGGTAAATCAAAGCAAAAGTTGATGGCTAACCTTTCCATTTGAGATACTCTATATGAACAAATAAAATTCCAAGTACTGGCAGTGATTGCACCATACTGCTGGTGGTACACAGCCAGTTTGTCAAGCTCATTTGCCTCCACCCCAGCTTCTGTAGCCATCTTATTTACAGCTTTACTTGTTTTTAAAGCTAAAGTAAAAACACTAGGTTTATTTTCTTACATTTTATATTAAGCTAATTCAGTTTTTTTTTTTGGAGGGGGTGAGGAAATTGTGGCTTTAGATAAACTCCATCCTCCAATTTGGGTTTTATTAAAACTGAGGCCAGGGCTGGAGTGATGGCTCAGCATTTAAGAGCACTTACGGCTCCTGCTGACAACCAGGGTTTGGTTCCCAGAACCCTCAGGGCAGCTCGCAATCATCTGTACCCCCAGTTTCAAGGGATGTGACACCCTCTTCTGGCTTCTGAAAGTTCTCCTATGCCAACAGTGCCCCTAAACGCACACAGGCGTACACATGTATAACATGTACATGTATAACAGAGATAAATATTTAGGAAATGAGATCAGTAAGCTTTGAAGAGCAGATGGGCACAGTGACAAAGTATCAAGAGAGCATGAGCCAGTAGAGGGCCTCAGTGTGCCAGTCAGCCACTTCCAGAGAAAGCATGTGGTAGTTTCAAAGACGCGACGGCAATGATAGAAATTGCTCGTGAATTGTCTCATAAGATACAGTGGCAGTCCATGACTGTGGGACATAGTCTGACATGTAGACCTGTTAATTCTACACTCCCAAATGGCAAAGAAAGAAGTCCCATGTGGACCATGAAAACTGTAAGCATACACTCACCAAGACGGATGGAAAATTCGTAAAACCTCTTCAGCCTCACCACCAGAGGGCAGACTGCATTCCAAGCCTTCTCCTGAAGTTGAATGTCATTGGGATTTTGAATTGCCTACGGGAGAAATGGGGGGTGGGGGTGGGGGTGAGTTCTTCTCTTTAAGAAAAGCAATAAGCCTGTGTTGAAGCACCCTAAACGATTTTAGTTTAAAATATGCAATCCTTGGTGTGCTTTGAGAATTAGAACCACCTCAGTTGACAGGGATTGTCGGTTAAGTCGCCCAAAGAGCCCATTTCTGAAGGCAGTTTCAACACTTGAGCATGAAGCTTACGGTTCCCAGGTAGGTCGTGTCTCATCTTCCTTTGCTGTGTTCTTGGATAGAAATACATTGGAAGAGGAGGAGACCTTGCTCTCTCCATGAGCACTTGATTCATTTAAAGACTGTCATTCTGAGGAGTCGAGGCTGTAGTTGTTGTGCTTGCTCTATGATATACACTCTGTTCTTGCCAGTCTGTAGTAACGTCTATACTTAAAGTAACCCTGAAGTAGACAGGCCACATCTTAATAGACCTTTTCTCAGTGGCATCCTGACAGTGGTATGCTCTCAGGAGGATGGTGGCAGAGGCAGGATAATTCTCATATATATGTGTATTCCTAAATATATAAACACAACTTGCTCAATCCATACACTGTCACTCCTAACCAACTGGTGTGCTTGCCCTTGAAGAAGACCATTTGTCACACTCAGCATTTCTTTGGACTTGGCTTTTATTTTATCTCGTTTGGTTGTTTGTTTTTTTTACCTCAGAAGACAAGAGCAAGATGCTCTCCTTAGAGCAGGTGGTTTCTGGTTGTCATATGTGACACTATTGGAATCACAAAGTTTCGACTGTACATGTTACCCTAGATCTCATGACTCAGAGATTCACAGGCTGTGTGTCAATATTACCCTTACAGGAAGCAATCTGCTGGTGTTGTTGGTTAAACACGGATGTAACACTATTCTACTTTGCACTCTAGGAAGTACTAAGGCTGTTACTTAATCATCACACGTGTGCATTTCTCTCTCTCTCTCTCTCTCTCTCTCTGTGTGTGTGTGTGTGTTTAAGATCTTTCCTTCTCGAAGGGTTTAATCAATTCAATATCATCATTGACTTACATCTCGAATCTCTGGTCCTGCCCCTTTATAAGCCTGTAGGTCGGTGAGGATGCTCTCAGAATCCTGGAGGACAGCACTGATCTGGTTCCATATCTCTCGCTCTCCCTCTGTAGGCTGTGCATCTAAGTGACAGAGAAACCAAGAGAAACAGAGGTTGCTGTTTACAAACAGCTCTCAAAGGCCGTACACAGTCACTGCTATCAGTTCTTCCTACAGCTCTGGAAGTCACTCTGTAACATTACAAGCTGTTAGAATTAGAAAATGAATACAACTTCTGCCCGGACTTAGTTCAGAGCACTCAACAATCCTTTTATACACATTAAACATAGTATGACCAGCTCATCCTAAGTGTCCATTTATTAATTGACTTTTACAAACTGCATTTCTGTACACGTTATGTGCACATTGGGTAACAGGAGGAATAAATGTTGTTTGGGGAGCCAACATCTTTTTATTGACCTTTTCATTGTGTTTACTCTTCCTTAAAACTATCACTCTCATTGTGGTCAAAATATATGATATAAAATGTACCACCCTAGCCGTTTTTAAGTGTAGAGAGCAGTTGTACTGACAATCGCCCCCACCACGCAGCTCTGCAGCCCTCCTGACCTTGTAAAGCCAAAACACTGTGTAGTGTATGCTTTCTAACAGGAAAAAGTGCAGGATCCTTCCATCATTGAAAACCTGCAGACTTGAATATAAATTTAAAAAAGGAACCCCTTTTATTCATATTTATTTTATATATTTATTTATTTTATATTTATACACATTTATATTCTGTATGTACATGTTTATACATTTTTGTTACATGTATTATTTTTATATATTTACCTACATATTTGTATATACAAATCAACCTTAAAGCTCACATAATTTGGAAAGGGTGTGATGACTCAGAAGGTAAAGGCACCTGCTGCCAAGCCTAATGACCTGAATTTAATTCCCAGGAACCACAGAGTAGAAGAGGAGAACCAACTCCTGACCTCCTCTGACCTCCACACGTATGTCACGGCACACCCTCTCCCAAATAAATGAATTCCATCATCATCACCAATCATCATCATCATCATCATCATCATCATCATCATCATCTTGGGTCATTAATCCTTGATGGCATGGCAGCAGCATATCATTCCAGAACTCACCAAGACATCCCAATCTATTTATACATCCCATACAAGACCCGGGAAATGTGTAGAGTCTCTTGAGTACTCATCAGTTCAAGGGAACACTCTCAGAAAAGAAAATCCATGAGAGTGGGAGAGGCTAGTCTGAAAGAAGAAACTGGTGCACACAAGTAGACAGGAGGTGCGACAGGAGTCCTGGGCAAGGACAGCTAGGGAGTGTGCTGTCACCTAGGGAGTGTGCTGTCACCTAGGGAGTGTGCTGTCAAAAGGCCTGCTCTGCTAATCTTTGGTCTTGGCAGTGTTACCCACAGAAGTGTGTGGTGTGCTTAGGTTCACATAAGCAGAGGCAGTGCTCTGATAGCCACACAGTGCTGTGTAGACTCTGCAGCCGGCTCTCACTCTCTGGCATCTCTGGAACTCTTGCAGGTTCTACCCCCAGAAGCATTTCAAGGAGGCTGTGGCAGGAGGCCAACAGTGAAGAAACATGCTTTTCACTGCCCTCAGAATTGCGATGAATCAGGCCAGTTTCTGTAAAATGATGTCACTGCTCAGGGAGAGAGGGAGAGACCTCAGGTCATGGAACCGTTTCCTGGTATTTAAATCCTGAGACACAGGATATTGTCAGCAGATTTCACTGACAGAGTGACAAGGGCAGAGTGGTATGAAGCCTGACACTCCTCTGACCCAACCTGCATTTTATTTAATCTTTCTACAATACAAAGGGCAGATGCTCCAAACATGTGAGGTGTCATAGTCACTAGCGGGACTCTGGGGTGGCAGGGATAGATTTATAAGGTGGCTGATGGTAAAGCGAGCCCTTGCTGAGTGTGTGAGCAGACTGAGCGCAAGGGGTGAGTGGATGCCAGATAAGCCCAGAAAAGCTGCAGTCACACCCGTGAGGGATGACACTAGCAACGACTTGAGTCTCAGCCTAGTTTATTCAACAGGTCCTGCTAAAGACAGAGTAACTGGTGGTGTCCATGGAAATCAACAAAAAGAAAAGAAAATCCATATACTAAGAGGGGGCTACTTGGGAAGAAGTAAGGGGGTTAGTGGCACTGGGCGGGGAATAAGGAAGGATAATGGGGGTGATACGGTCATAATACACTGTGGGTATTATGTGCATGTGTGAAGCTGACATATGAAAAAGAGTAGTAACACCTGGAAATAACACAGAAAATTATAAACTCTCACAGGATTTCTGGACACTGCGAAAAATGTTTTCTCAGAACAAAACAACATCATTTATGAGGAGGTACAAGGTTCATGCAAGTTAGGAAATGATGAATGCGGTTGGGAAGGAACTGGAGAGGGCAGGTGTCTAGAATGGTGGCACAGGTGAGAGATAGAGGAGGTACATCTACAGGGAGAGAACAGGGCAGCCAAGGGCCCAAAGGGGAAGAGGGGTCCAGAGAGGTCAGAGGCTGACCAGGATACCACGGGGGAAAAGACCCGATTTCTCCTGTCTCGCCCAATCCTTTATGTCTCACAAACACTGGGTAAATATCATCAGATTTGATGTTTCCCAAAATTTGAATCACTTCATATGTTATCCCTTCTTGCTTCTTCAAGGTGTCCTCAAAGCAATAGGGATTTTATAAAGAGGGAGTCTACCCATGAGCACGGAGGTCTGTCACTGCAGAGAACACGTCAGGGATGGCTGGAAGTTTCCACACTGCAACAGTGGCAGGGAGGAAAACACAAGAAAAATACAATCAATACAATCAAGCCAAATCAAACTAACCCCAAAACCCTACAAAGCAAATGAAAACGCGTCACTCAGGGCTGGAGAGATGGCTCAGCGGTTAAGAGTACTGGCTGTTACTCCAGAGGACCTGGGTTTAATTCCCAGCTCTCACACAGTGGCTAATTATTATCTGTAACTCCAGTTCCAACTGATCTGTTGCCCTCTTTGGTTTCCTTGGGCTACAGGCAATACATGGTACAGAAACATACATGCAGTCAAAATACCCATACATATGAAATTTAAACAATGAACAATAGAAAAACAAAACAAAGAAAAAAAACAAGAAACACTCACTTATTCAAATTCAGGAATGCACTGTGTATATATAAGGTAAAAACAAAAACCAACCAACCAAACAAACAAACAAACAACAACAACAACAAAATCCCTTCAGAGGACATATTTAGAGACAAGCAAAATAGAGTCTGAGCCCAAGATTCTGAAGTTCAGATAATTCAACAGAATTACACAACTGTTTGTGGAAGAAGGTTGACTTACAAGGGAGAGAAGACATGTGGAATCTCCCATCACATGGACCCATTATAACAAGTCACCAAGGAAGAGTCTCATATGAAATAGAATTATAACTAAATGGGCTCATAAAACCCAAAAAACATCCTGTTGTTGATCACCCGAACACAAAAGGAGAAAGCTTTCACACCACTTTGCAGAAAATAGAGGAATTTCTTAAGTGCTTTCAAAATAAACATCCTATAGAGTAGCCTCCAAGTGGTACTGCAGCCAGAGACAGCCAGCTCCTGTCTCCATGTCAGGTGAAGTGACACTTTCTTATATAAACTGACATGAACATTCTTGTGACCACAAAGTATTTGCTTGAGTGGCTTGGGGGTGGGGTGGCAAGGGTGATAGCCTTTCTATGCCACAGGAGGTTGACTTGGGGTGTTGGGTGAGGCCCTTCTACCTGACAGAGCTGCTCTCTTGGCAGCTCGAGGATGTGTAAACATGGACCTTCAGTCCCCAGCCTCCTTCTCTGGGAAACAGTTCCCTTTGGCAGTTGTCCTGCAGTCCCATTAGGAATGTTTGCATAGTCCTGGTTAGGGGACGGAGTGCAGAAACTCAGTCTCTCATTCCCTTTCACCAGGGCTTTGGAGGTGTGCTGGCCCATTCGCTGCCATAATTTGTTAGTCTCATGGGATACCTGATTTCTTCCACCTTTCCTGTTATAGAATTGAAGTCATCTCTTTCCGCAGCCAACAGTTAGGTTCCTCAGGCAGTCATGCCTTCTGGGCTGGGATGAGGAATATTTTCAAGGGATCCAAATCACCAGTGGGGCCAGCTTCTCCGCTGCAGAATGACAGCTAAGAGAACTCTAACCTCAGGTGTGTCCAAACTTCTGACACTGTGACAATGTTGTCACCTAAAGAGGTGTATGGACTATGCTTGCATGCTTCATGTGTCTTGCTTAATGCCTCTCATTATGTAAGTGGGGAAGGGGCTGTGTAACGCCAAGGGACATTTAACATTGTCCCAAATCTCTATGGAATCCCATAATTCTTACTACATCTATCTAACAGTTAAAATAATATCAGATAGAATGAATGAGACTTTTATCCATTATAAATAAGACTCTGACCATATTTATTTCCCTTGATTGCACATTTCCATGCCTGGTTAGTATATAATATATGTTCATGAATATGTGCTGATTGATAGTTGAAAGAATGATTTGTGTATACTTTTCAAGATGATTTTTTTGAGACAGCTCACATTTCAGGCTGGTCTTGAACTCACTACACATGTGTGTGTGTGTGTGAGAGAGAGAGAGAGAGAGAGAGAGAGAGAGAGAGAGAGAGAGAGAGAGAGAGAGAGAGAGAGAGATCTATGTATCTTTCTAATGACTGTCTTGAATTTCTGACCAACCTTCTTCTGGCTCCCAAGTGCTTTGATCACACGTCTGTGCCACATACCTGGTAATTCTGGGGATGGAACCCAGGGCTTCAGGAATTTCAGGCAAGCCCTCTACCAACTGAGCTACACCCCCATCCCAGTTTGGGGATGGTTGGCTGCTTGTCTTTGAGTTTTGAGCTCTGGATACAGGGTTTGCACACTTATCTTCACTACTCTTATGATATCATAGCTAATGGAGATACTCAATAAATGTGTGGGAGAGCAGTGACTCAGTGGGGGATGTGCCAGGTGGTGAAATGTGGGTTCTAGGAAACAATGGAATCAAAGTTTCATCCCCAGGCCTGATTGCACACTGCTCCATGTCTGTCACTAAGACATCCATAGTCACCTGGGACCACACTGACTCTCCCCTTCAATTCGTGGGCTTATGTCTCCTATTGCTCAGTGCCTCAGTGTGGCTGGCGTGCTCCTGAGGCATCTGTTCTGTCTGGGAGAATAAAAAAACTGCCAAAGGTCTATTCTTACAGTCCTGTAACTGCCACACCTTGCTCTCTGGGACAACTTATTTGGATACTCTTCTGGCCCTCTCCATACTCAGACTCAACTTTGGCCAGATTTTAAAGGTTTATTGAATTTTTAGATGTTGAGAAATGACATCTAGAAAAGGACCCTGAAAAATTAGTGGTGGAAAAGGTTACAGTGATTAATCCTCCAGCAACCTTGAGAGCATCATTTGCTAAGTGAATATTAACTCTGACCTATGTTCTTTGCTTTTCTATTTTTAACATGAAGCTTGATTTTTATGAGAAGGTACATGGGCACACACACATTTATCACATTCATGTATACATACATAACAGATACATATTCACATATACACACATGCATATATATTCACAAACACACACATACACATGCACCTACGGATTCACAAACACATTCACACCACTACTCACGATGGCATTGGGTCTTTATTTCCAGTTGTACCCAATGAATTGTTTTGGTGATGTTTCTTCTAAGACTCACATTCTAAACATCTAATCATCTTCAATTATTTTAGTGACCGGAGAAGAATGGCTACATGAAGTGTGTGATCATCCTGCCTGACAATGGAGCTGTAAAAGTCCTTGTGATTTACACAGGCAATTTCAGAAACCAATACTCCGAGGAGGCCCGGAACACCTGTATCCTAGCCATTATTGAGGAGATGATTTAAGGCTCATCATGGACTTGCTGCTGTGGAAAGTGTGGAAAAGATCACATGTATCGTGGACACACCCATGTTTGTTGTCAAGGACCCACTGAATTCCATGTGTCTACAATTTTCAATAGATAATTATCAGTTAGGTTGCAGGATATTAATTTTGTTCATAGGAAGCGAATATACCAACCTCTCCTCTTTTGGCTGTAATTGCCAGTGATGAAGCATGCTAACTGCCAATGTTTTGGGTGTCACTAGAGGCTAGGTGGAAGGTATCCCTGTGGAGGACTCTGATACTTTGTTCAAAGCCGAATGCTTGGCATTCCTCTGTGCTAATGGGGAAGGAAGTAGTTGCCTTTGTTTTTTGGAGAGATTTTCAGTAAAGCTATCACAGGGAACAACAGCAGGCCTCAAACTAGAGAGGGGCTGTCAAAGCAAAAGCCCTTATCTGTATAAATCAGCCAAGGCCTCATCCTGTCTTCACAGGCAGCAGGGACAAACATTCCCTTTTCCCCACAGCCTACTTAGGCCTGTAAGGACAATCTGACGGAGAAACAAATTAAACTAAAATAATCTGAGGAGAAGACACAATTTATGAGATATCTTTGGTCTTGAAGGCAGCCCTGGCATTTCATCATGAGGATGTATGACTATCTCTGTGCCCCGATGACTGCTGGGTAAACACTGGAGCGAGGAACAGCAGAAAGGATTTGCCCAAGCCATAAATTAAATCTGCAGCCCCTCTTCCCACCCACTTCCTTACTCTCATAACTCCTCCTGCCTTCTGAATAAACTAAGAGACATAAATAATTACCTGGTGTTAACTTTGGGAACGTCTAATAGTAATAACCTATAGCAAGATATTGTTTACGGAAGCAGCATGAAATTGCAGAAGTCCATTGGAAAATGTAAGTGGGACCAGGCTGACACATTTGTTTGGACAGGACATTAGTCACCACACACCAGAGCCCAAAGATCTTTCCATGGAACAATCACCCCAGGGACTGAACAGGGCTGAGTCGGTGAAGGATGGTGAAGGGTTGTCTATTTTGCCATGCTAGGATTCCTAGGTGGAGGTGGTACTTTAAGGCTGTTTAGAGATAAAATCCTATACTAACTTAACACTCATTGAATACCGCCCTCAGGGCAAGCCAGCTAACCTCTCTAAGCTCCAGATTAGATTTTGGGCCTAGAAAGAAAAGTTAATAATAGCCCTGTCTGTTTCCTACCTGAAGGGGTATAGGGGAAGTTTAAACAAGGTTAAAGGTCTTAGAAAGTTGGAGTGCTAGAATACTATGCAATTAAAAAAAAAATTCATTGTTTGTGTATATGTAAGAATGCATGTGTGTATGGGTGTGTTTTCATGTGTGTGTACATATGTGTGTATGTGTAAGCATAGGAACTAAAAATAATCTGTTTGTGTATATAAGAATGCATGTATGTATGTATGGGTGTGTGTACATGTGTATGTATGTGTATATATATATGTGTGAATACATGTGTGTGTGTATGTGTAAGTATAGGAACTAAAAAAAACTCTCTGTGTTTGTGTATATTTAAGAATGCATGTGTGTACGGGTGTGTATGTGTGTGTGGGGGGGGCAGAGGATATCAGTGACAGTCCTAATTTCACCTTTGAGAGGGTCTCTTGTTGTTTCCATTGTGCGCACAGGCTTGGCAGCCTGTGAGTTTCCAGGCATTTCGGTGTCTTTACTTCCTATCTCCAGGTGAGGAGCACTGGGGTCACAACCTGTATCACCACATGCAGCTTCACAGGAGTTTGCAGGATCCAAATTCAGGTCCTTACACTTGCATGGCAAACACTTTACCCAGCAAACCATTTCTCCAGGTCCTGCTAGAGCATCTTGATTCTTGAGGACTTGTGTTGGATTCAAAAACTGCTTTGCAGGTTGATTCTGTTTTAATTTTTAACTCCTTTGTCAAGTAAAAGACATTTGGACTAGAAAAAGACATTTGGTCATCTAATAAAAAAAAAATGCCCCTCTTCCAGATTCTCCTGCCTCCTCTGAGCCACTTTAGCAGATGCAAAATGGGCAGATGACACGTGAAAGAAGAGATCAGTTACATCAGGAAGTGAACCCAAGTCCTCAAAGGGATCCCAGATGACAGACTACCCTGATACAAACCATTATTCCCATGAAGAGGAGACTGAAGCCTTTTGTAAGTACAGTGATGGGGTCATTTTTATCATTTCCTTAGTAATCATTCCCTACACACTACTAGTATTCCTGGATTAATTTATGACACACGAATTGGTCTCATAAGAACATCATTTTTAATATATAAAGAACTCAAGAAGGTGGACACCAGAAAAATCAAATAACCCCATTAAAAATGGGGTACAGAGCTAAACAAAGAATTCTCAACTGAGGAATACTGAATGGCTGAGAAGCACCTGAAAAAATGTTCAACATCCTTAATCATCAGGGAAATGCAAATCAAAACAACCCTGAAATTCCACCTCACACCAGTCAGAATGGCTAAGATCAAAAATTCAGGTGACAGCAGATGCTGGCGTGGATGTGGAGAAAGAAGAACACTACTCCATTGTTGGTGGGATTTCAAGCTTGTACAACCACTCTGGAAATCAGTCTGGTGGTTCCTCAGAAAATTGGACATAGTACTACTGGAGGATCCCGCAATACCTCTCCTGGGCATATATCCAGAAGATGTTCCAACTGGTAATAAAGACGCATGCTCTACTATGTTCATAGCAGCCTTATTTATAATAGCGAGAAGCTGGAAAGAACCCAGATGTCCCTCAACAGAGGAATGGATACAGAAAATGTGATACATTTACACAATGGAGTACTACTCAGCTATTAAAAACAATAAATTTATGAAATTTGTAGGCAAATAGATGGATCTGGAGGGTATCATCCTGAGTGAGGTAACCCAATCACAAAAGAACTCACATAACATGTACTCACTGATAAGTGGATATTAGCCTAGAAACTTAGATTACCCAAGATACAATTTGCAAAACACTTGAAACTCAAGAAGAATGAAGATCAAAGGTTGGACACTTCGCCCCTTCTTAGAATTAGGAACAAAGCACACACTGAAGGAGTTACAGAGATCAAGTGTGGAGCTGAAACAAAAGGAGGCTCCGACCAGTGACTGCTGCAGCCGGGGATCAATCCCATAATCAGCCACCAAACACAGTCACTATTGCATATGCCAGTAAGATTTTGCTGAAAGGGCCCTGATATAGCTGTCTCATGTGAGGCTATGCCAGTGCCTGGCAAACACAGAAGTGGATGCTCACAGTCAGCTATTAGATGGAACACAGGCTTCCCAATGGAGGAGTTAGAGAAAGTACCATAGGAGCTGAAGGGGTCTCCAACTCTATAGGTGGAAGAACAATATGAACTAACCAGTACCCCCAGAGCTTGTGTCTCTAGCTGCATATGTAGCAGAAGATGGCCTAGTTGGCCATCATTGGGAAGAAAGGCCCCTTGGTATTGCAAACTTTATATGCCCCAATACAGGGGAACACCAGGGCCAAGAAGTGGGAGTGGGTGGGTAGTGGAGCAGGTGGGGGGGGGGTAGAGGGAACTTTCGGGATAGCATTTGAAATATAAATTAAGAAAATATCTAATAAAAAATTGGAAAAAAAATAAAATGGAATAAAATAGAATAAAAAGGTTGCATAAATATAAGTACAGTGTGCTGTTTAGCTTTCATAAAGATATTCTGCAATACACAAAAATATGGATGAACCTTGAAGATGTTATATTCCTTGAAGAAAGCCAGTTACAGAAAGATGCACACTGTGTGATCTCACTTAGGAGGAGTACATAAAACTGTCAACTGATAGATGCAGAGAATAGAGTAGCATCAGGGGCACTGGGGGGTGGGCTCCATAGCTGCTAATTAGCAGAGTTGCAGCTTCTGTTATGCAAAATGAGTCTGTTCTCAATGTAGGCTGCAAGGCTTGGGCTAGTCAAAAACAGTGAATTGTAAAGTTAAAAATCTGGTAAGATGATAGATCTCATGGTAGGACAGTAAATATCAAAAAATTAAAAACAATTAAATCTATGTGTGAATCCGTTTCAACCTTGATTAGTCAAAAGCCTGTTAAAATTTCAATTTGAGGACATCAAGGAACCCTCACTCTGCTAACTTTATATTCAAGGATCCAAAAGTGAATGTTAATTATGTTGTATAGAAATCCATAGTGCCTAACAAATTTTCATACTGCTATAGAAACAAAAGCCTCAAAGAATATTGCTTTCTTTCTAATGAAGAGAACGAGTCACATAGTATACAAGCCAAGCCTTTGTGATTTTTATTATAAGAGCTGAGGCTGTGTGTTGACTGACATGTAACCTTAAAGTAAGACAAATGTTCTAGACAATGGGGGGGGTGCTTTCAGGGTTAGCAGAGGGGAGGTAAGAAAAGGAAATTTCCACAAAGATAGGTAACAAGCAAATAATGGAAATATTCACGTGTTTAAATATTCACGTTTAAATATTCACATGTTTAAATAAATATTGACATGTGCAGATGCTGGCCTGGAAGCCAAGAAATCCTAGGAGTTCATGGCAGAATGGAAATTGGTATCATCTTGTCAGCATGGTGCAATGAACAAGGATGACAAGAAAACTTGAGAGCAGGATGTAAGACATAAGAAGATACGCTGTCTGTGGAGCCCTGGGTCTACCTGAAGGCACAATGGAAAGCTCAGGTTTTAAATACTCCCACACTCTGTGCCCTATGAGAGTCCAAAGCTGTGACCGCCCATGGGAGTATTCTGTGGGATCATGGGAGCCAAGGCATGCGGGCTCTGAAGCACAGTCAAGGCACCGTGCCTACAGGAGCCCACATGGGAGAAGTGGAGCTGAATCAGAGAGGCAGGGAGCAGCCATCTTCAAGGCACCACCAGAACAGCTGGTCTGTCTATAGTAAAGCATGTTTCAGTAATTAGCATCTCTTACTACTAATATTTCATTGAATCGATACCATATTTTATTTGCCTATTCATTGGTTCATGAGCATATGGATTTTATTTTTGAGCTATTATGAATAATGTCACATGTAGTACTCAAATACAAGTTTATGTATATGTTTTCATTTTATTGGGTATACACAGCAACAGTCCAATCATACAGTAACTTGAGCCTTAACTTTGAGGCACTTCAAAATCTCTTTCAAAGCAGAGAACTACCATTTTGTTTCCCTACTTGCCTGAGGATTCTAATTTCTTCATAATCTCATCAGGACTTTTATCATCTCCATTTTGAGACACCCACCCTAATGGGTATTCTCTCGTGGTAGTTCTACCTTGGATTTTTTTCCTAGTTAATAATATTGAGTATTCCTTTCCCATGGATTCTTCTCTTCACTGAAAAAATGTCTGCTCAGATCACAGAGCATCTTCCTTGATAGATCAAATTGTTTATTGGTAGACAAAAACTTCCTTCCAAGTGAGTTGCTCTTGAATAGTTTGAAATAGTTCATTATTATTGTTATTTATTATTATTAAGGATTGTTGTTGTTTGGGGGATGTATATGTGTGTGTTTGAGACAGAGTGTCACTATGTAACTAGGCTGTCCCTAAATTTACTGTATAAAGTCTCAATTTGCCTCAAACTCACAATACTCCTTCTTCTAATTCCTGAGTTCTAAGGTCACAGTTATGTAACCATTATGCCTTGCTAAGTGACTTGAACTTCTACTGTCTTGGAGAATATCACTCAAAACTTAAAAGCTTGCTTGCTGTAGCTCCCCTGGTATCAATCACAATGGTGACTAACTGGATGCATTAGTTAAAGAGAGTTACCAAACTGGCTGGTTATCAGAAGCATCCAGAACAGATCCTTATGGACTAGACCTCTGAGTCAGATTTTTGGTGAGAAGCTTAGCTACCTCTATAAAAGAGAGCTCATCAGGTGGTTCTAATCACTGCTGTCTGGCAGTTGCTGTAACTACTTATGCGTAAAGCCAATGCCTGTTGTCAACCTTAGGGGCCAATGTGGAGGCTTTGACTGAGCAATCTGACATAGGGTTTCAGGCATACTTCTTGCACAATGTCCTTCAAACCATCACTCCCTGAAACAACATTCATTCATCTTCCCCACCACACCCCTGCCTCCTGGCTTTCAAAGAGGAAATGGAGGCATAGTGAGGAGGCAGAGGGGGAGAGGGAGGGAGAGAGGGAGGGAGGGAGGGAGGGAGACAGAGAGGGAGACAGAGAGAAACAGAGAGAGAGACAGAGACAGAGAGAGAGAGGGAGAGAGAGAGGGAGAGAGAGAGGGAGAAAGAAGGATGAAATAAACAATGAAAAAAAGATATGGAGGATCTGTGGGAAAATATTAGCATAAAGTGGAGAACTCACTGCAAAGGTCAACAGGAATTTAAATCAGATCTTTGCCACCAAGGAGCTCAAGGACACATGTATCTAATTTTGTATTATGTTTTGACCCAGCTTAATTATGTCTCTTTGACCCAGTTCAATTATATCCCATCACTGACTTCAAAAAGAATCTTCAACACTGGAAGTAGACGTGCTAAATTCATTTAAGCTGTTACTACATGCAGCTCAGCCTGCCTTCCTCTCTGCACCCTTCACTCCTTAACTCTTTACCACCCAGCCTCTAGACAGAAAGCAACAAGTCTCAAATGTTCTTTCCCAAGGTGACTGGTGACACCTGACTACTCAACCATCATATAGTCCTAAATGGTTCTCTTTCTTGAACTCTGTGTGTCTGTACTTGGACCCATTTGCACTCCCTATATTCTCTCCCGTGCCTACATTGGCCTGTTGCATTCTTCCTTTACAAGACCATCATCTACCCATGATGCTCCTGTGGTGCTCAACCCCCCTGCTCAACATAAGGCTAGTTGCTAGGTCATGACACAGTAGGGCTCAAGCTCTGACCGCAGGAATCTCAACATAGTAGAATATCCTTCTATCTTTCTACTGTTGCATCTTTCCAGGACCCTGTCCCCACTCAAGTCTCTTTCAGTGTAGGGCCTGGACTTCTCATCTATTCAGCTCTCATCTGTTGTCCCATTTCCCGAAGGGATTTTAGCTCTTCTGTTTGGATGAGAGCTCCAATTATGGGCCTCCTGCCTTGGCTAAACAACTGTACTCATCAATGTCTAACCCAACTAGCCTTCCATTCAAGCCTCCCGCCCTCCCCTTTTCCCAGCAGGCTCTTGGTGCTCTGTCTAAACTGGGTTTCTTGCTGTTCTTCAAACCCATCCTTTCTATTCTAATTTCTGTGCCTTTCATCATACTGTTTCCATCTGTTGGATAACTCTTCACCCCATCTGTGCCGGCAGAAAAACTTGTCATTTTTTAAAGCCTATTAAAATGCCACCTGTTGCAATGTACATTCGAATCCTTCTATGGCCCTCCAATTCTAGAACAAGATTCAAGTTCCATTCTCTTCTGTCCTCTGGTGGTATGTTATGCCTTTCTAAAGTCTCCTAGTTTGTCCTCAACTAAATGTCTATCTAGTTTTCCATATTAGTTCTCATCTAGCTCCATACTCTGCAGGTGTGTGGCTGACATGAACGTCATATTAAACTCAACATACCCATTCTTGATTAGACTGCAACCCACAGACTCAAGGGAAAAGCCTTCCTGAAGACATCTTCCATTAACTAATCATTGTTCTTTCTTGAAAACCTCCATAAGAAATAGAATATTTAAGCCAAGGGTAATGGTGGTGCATTCCTTCAATACCAGCACTTGGGAGGCAGAGCCAGGTTGATCTCTGAGTTCCACGTCAACTTGGTCTACAGAGTCAGTTCCAGGACAGCCAAGGCTACACAGAGAAACCGTGTCTCAGGTCAATGATATTTAGGAATAAAGAGAATGTGCTTGTTTGTTTCTTTGTTTTGCATTTTCATGAGATGTGTTTAGTTTGTTGAGGAATAAGACATGTTTTTTTTCTAGTGAGGAGTAGAATGATGGTAGGATATGTTAAAGAAGCTGCTGTGATGAGCATTTGGGAACAAAAAAGCAGAGGGGGAGAGCTAGAGGCACCCATGTTCCCATATCACCTTCCTAGTCATTCCCTGTGTGATCTCAGCTCAGTTAAGTACCCTCCTAGAGTTTAGGGAAATAAAACCTCACAGAGAATACAAAAGGGGTTTCAATTTATTTTCTCCATGGAAAAAGAAGCAGGAATTTGTACATTTTTCTAAATTTATATGTTATTTCTAGATTACTTTTATAGTCCTAAAAGAAAGCCATTAGGCACAGAGATCCAGCGCTTCTTTTCTTGTCTTGGAAAAAAAATAGAATATCTGTAAGGAGAGTGTTTGTACCATGGTCTTCAAATTTCCATCTCCCCAAATATATGATGTAGCTGCCAGCATTTTTCCTTAAATAGTACAAAAGTTTCTAAAACATGTGTCTGAGCAGATCAGAATACAGTTACTATAGTGAAAAGGAATGAAGCCCTCTTCAGGCCACGCCTCTTGCTAGGCAGGAGGGAGAGGCTTTCCAAGGCAAACCTCTGAGCCCAAGGGAGGAGCAGATCGAAACAACTGTTTTAAATTCTTGCAGGTGTCATTTGCACTCTTTCAAGGTTCTGAAGATTAACCCTGACAAGTAACTCAACATTGGTGGCAGTGCCGAAAGCCAAAAACCCAGGACAATTAGACAAGCCGTGGTGGCCACTGAATTCTGGCAAGGAGGTGGGAGTCAGAGCAGATGTGTGTGGCATTTAGGGCTTCCGAGCAAGAAAGGGCATGGAATTACCCTGGGTTTGAGATGTTCTTAAACTGAGGGAATGGGCTCTTTAACACTATCTTTAACTACTGTGTACATTGAGTTTAACAATGCAAAATGCATGTTATAAAAGTGGAAAAGAATGGTAAAAGTAACAAAGTAAGGTGGTTAAGATTATAAATAACTTATTAAAGGCTATTACTGATGAATCTCACTTTAACAATGATATATGCACACATGTGTGCATACATACATACATACATACATACATACATACATAAAGATAGACAAAGATTTCAGAAGAATCACAGATAAATTCACTTCTTGAGCTGAAATCTTTATCAAACCTAGGGAAAATGAAACCATGTTAAACCTAACCAAGTCAAAATGTAACAATAGGAAGGAACTGAGTTAGATCAGAAGTGAACTACATTTCAGTAAACACAACTAACTTCAGTTATCAGAATTCATGAGTTTTGGAGACATTTTCAAAGACAGCACACGACCCCTGTAGAGAATGTTCACTACAACTTGGAAAGGTTTTCTGGGATTTAATTAACAAAACTGCTAGAAAGTTTAATCTATATGTGAAGATGTTCTGACCATTTTCTTTAATGTAGAAATAAATACTTGATAAATTAAAATTTCAAACAAGTTAAAGCTTGCAGTAGATGTGAATAAAAAAGAGATATCCAGTTGTCCTGGCAATAGCAATTGTGGGTTGTAGTTTAAAACAAGAAGACTAGCCCATGATCTGGAATCCATATTAAAAGAAAAAATAGATAGGAGAATTTTAGATTGTGCCAAGTTGACAATAAAAACCCAGGCAATAACCCTTTGGACAAAATGCATATGAACATATTTTTTAAAAAATCCCCAAATAACTTTACACAATCAAATAATATATAAAATAGATAGTGATGATGAGAAATAATAAGTCTGGTTTCTGGTGGTGGTCACTGTTTTCCTTACATGTATAAATGATATTTAATGCTAAGGCATGTCAGTTAATGTGCTTGCCATTTCGAATGTGAAATACTACTATATACCAAATCTTTGGGAAGATTCACAATAAGATTTATGTATATCCTACCAAAGCTAATCATTTTAAAATCAAGGAAAATCGTGGATCAATTAAAATAAACCTTTAAGTTTCTAAAACTCATAAAGAAATGGTGGAAGAAAATGGTTCGGAAACAATGTCAGGAAGAAATGCACAATAATACCATTTGGATTCGGTTTGAGTCTCATAGAAAATCTCTCTAACTTCCCTATAAACAAGCTACAAAGCAAACGCAAAGTTTCCATTCTTGTGTTACAGAGCTTGGGACTTACTTTCAAAATCCAGGAAGAAGTGTGGATAATTCTCAATTTCCCGGGTCAGGACTTTGAGCAAGTTTCCCATGCCAGCAAACCTAGGGAAGACAGCACAGAAGCAAACACCATCAGGGATGTGAAAAGCTGACTCAGAACCGTCACCTCGCAGCTCATCCCTGAGACGCTGAGTGATAAGTATTTCTGAGATGGGTCGCCCCAAAGCACGGTAGCGATGGGAGTGTGTGTCACGGGCCTCGGAAGAACACACGTGCACCCTGAAACACACTCACTAAAAAATATGAAGTGAGTATCCTCTTAGAAATTAAGCATCTTTGAAGCAGAATTTGGCTATTTCTATAAAACATTCCCTTTTCCTTTTACAAGCCCAGTAGCCATATACCTGATACTCCTGCCTCCCTTTGTTTCCTGCTGGCATAGAACATATCATTGGGCAAGTATGACAGACAGGGTGTCGTTAAAATATATCTGCCAGGAGTGGCCAGGGTTTCTTTTATCTTCTCTTTTGTGTTCTTTCGCTCCCTCCCTCCCCTCCCTCCCTCCCTCCCTCCCTTTTCTCTTTCCTTCTTTCCTTCTTTCCTTCCTTCCTTCCTTCCTTCCTTCCTTCCTTCCTTCCTTCCTTCCTTCCTTCCTTCCTTCCTTCCTTTTCCCTCCTCCCACCATCCCTCTCTGACTTGCTAGGTAGCCCAGATTTTCAGGGTCTTGCTATCTACTCCATATTGTCCTTGAACTCACGATCTTCCCACCTTAGCCTCCCAAATGTTGAGGCTCCAGGTGTGAGTTGCTGCACCCAGCATACAGTTCCTGAAGTTTGGGAGAAAGAGTTCAGGAAACAGATTTAGGGCCCCAGGGACTCTCTTGATGTATATATGAAGCAAGATTTTTCAAATTGTAACTCCTAGACCAGTTACAGGTTTCCATTATTTTGTGTTTCAATGATCAAACACTACTACATAAAATACACAAATGTAAAGCTTTGGGCTGGTAAGATGGCTCAGGAAAGGAAAGACAATTGCTGGTATGCCTGACAACCCAAGTTCAATTCTCAGATCCTACACAGTAGAAGGAAAGAACTAACTCCACTTGCTAAGATGTTACCTGACTTCTACATATGAGAGCATGCATACACACACACACACAGAGAGAGAGAGAGAGAGAGAGAGAGAGAGAGAGAGAGAGAGAGAGAGAACAGTAATTACAATTTTAAAAGAAATAAAAATCTTATTATCAAAAAAGCCATTCTTAATGAGACGGCAGCCCAAGGGCCTGGAGAATTGTCACAGGGATTAAGAGTCCTTGTTGCTCTTGCAGAGGACATGTTGTGAGCTCCAGCATCCACATGGTGATTTATACGGGCCTGCAACTCTAGTTCCAAGGAATCTGAGGCCCTCTTTCAACTTCCATGACTACCAGG
This sequence comes from Mus minutoides, assembly GCA_902729485.2. Classification (NCBI taxonomy): domain Eukaryota; kingdom Metazoa; phylum Chordata; class Mammalia; order Rodentia; family Muridae; genus Mus; species Mus minutoides. Next base: position 5,035,735 of record LR749498.1, on the reverse strand, counting down.
CATGTATATGGTATATACATACATACACACAGGCAGAACACTCATCCACATAAAATAATAGTATAAATAAAACTTAAAAAAAAGTTTTTAAAGGAAAGGAATGGTAGCCTGAGACATGTACAAATGCGGGTATAACAACCAGAGAAATACAATGCTGCTGCATATCCACTGTCCTCATCCAAAAATGGAGAGAATGGGTACAAGGAGTTACTTCTTGAAGTAAACAGCAAACTTTCTACAGCTCTCAGTCGTAGACATTAACTGTCCCCCCAGGGAGGGCACTCACTCACACATCCCATTCATTCAACATATTTATGGGACTGAAAGCATGTCAGGGCCCGAGCTCTTTAGAAGGTCTTCATCTACCTCTGCTTTATAGATGATGATGGTACTCAGTGCCATTACCACCTGCATCATGATTACCCTAACAGCCTTCAGACACACTCAGGACTTTCTCCTGGAAGATAGGTTTGGTCAGGTGCGTGCAGTTCTCCAGAGAAGACCAATGGAGGAATGCCCTATAATTCTCTTCTGAAGAAACATCTTCCTTATCCTGTCTGCCATTCTGATTTTCATCCCCTGCCTCTATGCACATTTCCTGTGAAAACATATCTGACAAGCCCCGTGAACCACACATTTTGCCAGATGTAAAGCTCATGATTGGTAGAGTCCATCCTGTATGAGGCGGTATTCTCAAGCCCTCTTAGACCTTATCTTAATGAGCAATTCCAGTCCTTACAGAAAGATGGTTCATTTAATAGTAGGCTGGCTTTTGTACCTAATAACTTAATAGAAGTTAAATATTATTAACTTCCCTACTTTGTTGTGATGAATATATCTCAGATTCACCTTCCCCCTGAACTCATGTTTTATACACGACTGTCCTGCCAGACTCCAGACATGGGAAATATGCCAAACCTTTGAAATTTATAAAATCTCCAAACAAACAAATAAATGTGGAGATACCTCCAAATGTTAACTATAAAAGTCTAACCTTTCATAAGGTTGTTTGAGATGGTAGGTTAATTACGGTAAATATTTTGGAACACAGTTCTAACACCAGCCAGGGGGAGTTACTTGGAACACTTGGGATTCTCGATGTGTGGGGTCTCAACTCAGAGACAATGACTTAGAGGCGTGATGCACTATTAGGGGTTAACTCTGTTTCTATGGGGCCTTGGAAACATGACTTTCAAACCCAATGCAAGATTCCTAAGTTTCTATAGAAATATTTCATCTCATCTTCATGGGGAAAAGATGTTATCTTTTACCTTGATCAATAATATCTGAGATTTTTATTCTCATTTACACAAGTCAGACAAGAGAACTGGCACATCAGATAAATGGACACGACGTAGAGTCAACTACGTATTTGTTTGTTTGTCATTTATTTATTATTCACATATCCAGAATCAAAGCCAGAACCTTGACTATGATATCATTGAGCCATTGAGATATAGCCTCAGCCCACCACCTTTTAAAAACTGAACTCTGAACTCCATTTAGAAAGAGCCCTCATCTAAATCCTTTGTAGCAGGGCCTCTCCAATCTGTTCAAACAGCTCCTTCATGATCACACTGATTGATCCCATAATCGCACCACAATACTACAGAGATAGTTTATTTAAGATAGATTAATACTTGAAGTTAGACATACTTTATGCCATTCAATAAGAGAATAACATTTATACCCTGCTGCAGGATCCGGATGCTGGCATATTCACGTGTGAGCAAAGGGCTCATCAGGTGCATGAAGGTAGAGAAGCAAGCAGGACACGAAGGTGAGTCTATTGGGTAAGCAGCTAGAGAAGGCATTCTGCATCTGAGCTTTAGCAGAACCAAAGAGCGGAAATAATCCCTTTCAGGATTCAGTATTCAAAAAATAAAACTATGATGATCACAGCAGGTAAATATAGACATTATGGCTACGAGCAAGTGAAGACAAGGAAAATTCCTCTCTGGCTCAGGGTAGCTGCTTCAAAGGGGACATCTGAGGATACACTGAGTCACAGTTGCTGTGGCAGAGCAGACATATGGGTGGCAGAGCTGCCTGCTCGGGCAGTCCGGGGGTATGCTCTGCAGAGCTGGGAAATCTGGTTTGCACATTCTATTCGGTGACTTAATGGCCGCCCTCCTTCTATGACCTGCCGTCTGCTTGTCATTCCTGCGCAGCCGCAGGGGCTTACGTCACTGAGAACACAGTAGTACAGAAGGTGCACAGTACACCCCTGAGGGAACCTTCCTAAAGAAGCTCACAGGAGAACGACACGACTACAATTCGTTCTTGAGCTTTGGTTTTACAGAAAATAGGCCTCCATTCATAACTGCCCTTCAAGAACTGATCAAGGCTATGTTGGGCATCCTCATGCACAGGGCATGCAGAGAGGGAAGCCATGATCTCAAAGGCAGGTGATACCCTGACTCCTTATAGCCTAGCATTCACCTAGGAGTTTAATCTAGCTTTCAGTCCATAAACACATGCGAACACATCAGAAGTGCTCAAAGATGGTCATTGGTGATCCATCAATATGTGGAAATAATAATATGTACCTGGTTCTTATGAAGAGAGAAAAATGTATACCTGGTACTTATGAATAATAGCATGCACCTGGTACTTATAAAGAACTGCAGCACTTTATGGAGTGCCAACTATTTGTTTATAAGCTTTCCCATACTTCATTTGTTCAATTTTTATGACAACGTACAAGAACCAATTTTTATGTTCATACTGGTTGATAGCAGAAGTAAGGTTTAAAAATGGATAACTGGCAAATGACTTTGAGAGTCTCACGCTTGACTTTGAAAATCTTAGAATGCAAAGTTCAAGCTCGTTTCTCTTTTGGAGATAAAGTAGCACATCACACTCTCCAGGGCTCCCTGCCTGGGGACGTGAGGAAATCTATATTATTTCGATGTTATTACAGACATATATTACTTTTCTATAGAGAGAATCTCCAGCTTCTATTGGACACTAAATGTGCTTGTTTTACATCAGCTCTGCTCAGTGGCGTGTAAAGATTATATTCTTCAGAAATTCAAAGAAGATATGAACCAAATGGGGCAACATGTCCTAGACAAGTCTGTTTCACTCAAGAAGGAAGCTGCCTCCCACACAGGGATCTGAGGAACATAGGTTGAAAAGAGTTTTTCCATGTAGGAGATATTAGGCATTAGGAAATAAAAGGTATACAAAGTGGGTTACTGGCCTAAATCCCTCCAAACACTCAAAACACATGGTATTCCTCTGGTCATGCTGGTATCTGTAAAGATAATTTGCATGCTCTTGACTTGGAAGCATCATCTTTAAGGGCTGGCAATTTTGGATATACAATTTCTTTTTATATTATCACTTTCTTGGCTCTCAGTTCAACTGACATTTACAGAACTGGCTCTATTATCACTCAGTGGAAAATCCACAACTTTCCAAGAGAAATTATTCACTGCTAACATTTTCAGTTTCAAAAGAGGAGAAAATTAATACATGCACACACACACACACACACACACACACACACTTTGCAATTCTACTTTGGTTTGGAAGAAAAAAAATTTAGGTACCAGCATTAGCGGTCTTCCCAGAATATAAAGCCAAATGCAAGCAACCATGGCTTGTTTTTAAAAAGCTGTGCCTGTATTTTAAGGGATATAGTCAGAGATTAGAAGGAGAACTGTCACCCATAGGCTTGTGTATTTGAATGTTTGGTCCCCTGTCGGTGACACTGTTTAGGGAGGTAGCACAGGAATGCTGGGAGGAACTACATCATTGGGGGTGGGCTTTCGAGAGTTCATAGCCTCACCCTAGTTCCAACCGGGTCTCCCTGCCTTCATGCTTGCAGCTGAAGGCGACATCCCCAACTTCCTGTCCCTCTGCCATGGCCCCGCCATAACTGACTTATTCGTCTGGAGACATAAATCTGTAACTTGCTTCTGGTCATAGTGTCTTATCACAGTAACAGACATGTAGCAAATACAAGCAAAAGCTATTGGTTTTCTGCAAATGGGCTGTGGGAAATGTGACCTGAGAACCATGTATACCAACATCTCCGTGCTCAATTTTCAGAAGATGAATATTTTATAAACTCACCTTGAAGACTTTCTCTTAAAGTTATGATGATATGTAAAATGAATTCCTACACCAAGCCACTTTCTAGAACTCTGCATTTCTCAGAGTAACCAAGGGCAGAGGGAGAAAAGAAAATGGTGGTCTTAGAAGTGTTCGTTTTGCGACAGTTTTTATTTGATTTGTTTTGTTTTGTTTTGTTTTGTGTTTTGAAACATCTAAGGCGGGAACTTGTCAGTGCTTCCATCAGAAAGGGTGGTATTTGCTAGCACTTTGAATGAACCACAGTTGTCTTGAATCTAAGGTATTTATTTAGTCTTTTGGCGCAAAGGCTTTAAGAGTCAAAGACTCACATCATCTGTAGCTGCATATTTTGGGAATTAAAAGTTATGAAGGATATAGCTTTAGTGTTTTCTGTGACTTAGTTCATAAACCATAAATAAACCAGTATACATATATTCATATGAATGGTATATATTCCTGTGATAGCACATCTGTGTCAATGATGTATCTAGTCACATTAATCTTTAGCATAAGCTTGTACGAGGTTCATTTTACATAGTAGAATACCATGACTTGGGAGATAGCAAGTGTTCCATTCTTCGGCACTCCAGATGGAGTCTGGACTTCCTGGTCTACAGTCTCAGTGCATCTCAAATTCTCCAAGAAGGCACTGGGCATATCTTAATTTAGAGGACAAAAGACATGAGTTCTGTCCGTGGATTAAAGCCAGGAGACCAGATGTCAAGTATCACAATCTCACACTTTGTTCCCTGTCACAGAAGTAACAGGATGTCCCCTTTTAAAGACATAACATAGTAAGTTATGACATGCTCCTGTCTCCCAAGGCTGTGTGCTCCTTCTTAGACATGTCTCTCCCAGGCCTGCTGACTGAGCAGGCCCAGTTCTCCTCCGACAGGAACATCCTGAGTGGGAATTCAGTACCTTTGCACACTGTTCTACTCACTACAGCTCGGCAGTAGGGCTTATCTGTGTCCCACAAAGAGCATCTAGTCCAATTGTCCCAAGCTTAGTCTGTCTTTAACCTTCCCCATTCATCGCCACACTGCTCACTGCACAACCGTTCTGAACGTAAGCTTTCATAAGTTCCCATGTATATTCACTCTCTGTAGGGCAACAGGCCCTCGAGTGCATGCCCTGGACACAGGAATCCTGGCCTTGGCTTGCTTCCTCTGTCCTTTTTTTCCTTCTACCTGCTTCCTTCACTCTAGCCACAAGCAAGCCTTCCCATACTCTTTCCTCACTGCCCCAGGGCCTTTGCACATGTGTCTCTTCCTGCTTCACATTTCCTCACTGCCCCAGGGCCTTTGCACATGTGTCTCTTCCTGCTTCACATTTCCTCACTGCCCCAGGGCCTTTGCACATGTGACTCTTCCTGCTTCACATTTCCTCACTGCCCCAGGGCCTTTGCACACGTGACTCTTCCTGCTTCACTCTCACACTTCCCTGCAGGTGGTGACAAGATTTCATGTCCCATCATGCTTAACTTTCACCACCAACACGTGAAGTAGAAACCATTACAATCCCAACTCAAAGTCCCCGCTTCCACAGCTTAGGAGTTACTGATGGATGACGGCTTCCAGGAAAGGCAGAGGCGGCTTCCTTAGGAGTCTGGCTCCTGGTAAGTTGACCATGTTCCTGTGGATGGTCCTACACCCATATGTATATGAGCAGCACTAACTGTACTCAGTGGGTTATGAAAGAAAAGAGAAAGAACGGCTGCGAGGGGAAGGTCTGCCATCTTGGAAAGAAACCCCAAATCATCCTGATTTCTCGCCACATTGCAACCCAAACAAACCCTATGCCTTCGATCGAGTTGCTCCTCTTTGGTCCCTTGAGAAGCTAAGTGCAGCCTAGGACACAGCTCAGGACCAAAATCACATGCTTTCTCATGGCCTTTTTCTGGATGTGAGGTGAGCGTGCTGGAGGCAGAGCTGCTGTTGTAACACCTCATCACATTCCTAGCACCCAGAGTGGAGGCCTGGCAGACAGTCAATACTTTGTCTAGGGGTTCCCAAACATCAGTTCCCCCAAAGTAAATGAGAAAAACAAAGGCTACAACAGGAACCATTCAGAGAGCCAATGCTAACCACACACATCTATATTTCTGTTTTGATTTATTTTTCAGACTGAAGGTGACTGTTGTACCTTTCCTCCCTAGAGTTTATCTTGAAGTTTTACTGGCTTATAAAATGTGGACATCTGGGAACTATGCACTCGAGTGCACACATACACACACACACACACACACACACACACACACACACACACACACTGACTTGCCCAGGACTGAGGCAAAGGTACAAGTGTGATCTGACCTCCCAACTCTCAGGACAGTGCCTTTGTGTGCACTGTTACCTCATTACCTTGCTTTGCCTTAAGTCTGGTAATACTGGTGGTAATACCCGTGTCTGATTTTGCCGAGGTCTGCAAGCAAGCATCTGAACACAGATGCTCTGCCTGCTGTGTACTCTGAACCAGAGGAGGATCAAGGTCTGTCTGACCTCCTTCCCACCACTTCCTCTTGTCCCCCACCTCCCTGCACAGAAAGGGACTTTTCTGAGGTTCTCTTCTTTTTCTCTACATGTTCTCCATGTAATTAACATGCAGGAAGGAAGAACAGAATTGACACCGCCCTCCACTGTCAGGCTTGTTGTCTGAACTATTGTCTATGTTTTAGACTATTTGTCTTTCCTTTATTTTCCATCAAAGTACATGGCAGCTCCCACGTTCCTCTTCCCCAAAGAGGAGAGAGTTAAGCTTTAACCACCTGACCCTCCTTGGGGTGCCATACTTGGCCTGACTGGTACACTTTCCCATAAGTGAAAAGTACATGTCTCACCTCCTGAGACTATGCTGACTATCATCTTGTTTCAGTCCACTCCATTGTGGGACCTTTAGAAGTTAAAGAAAAGAAAGTTCCCTTCCATGCCAAAACATCCTCAGGAGGCTGGAGAAAAGTGGACAAGTTTTGGTGGGCTGGATACACCAAGGACAAGATGCAGTTTGGGGAAAGCAGTAGGGACCATGTACTTGAGAGAGTGATCGACAAGATGCAGAGCGGCAGTAGGACCACTGGGAAGGCAGTGAGAGAGCAGTGAGAAGGCAGTGGGGAGGGCAGTGGGAGGGCAGTGGGAAGGCAGTGAGAGAGCAGTGGGAAGGCAGTGGGGAGGGCAGTGGGAGGGTAGTGGGAAGGCATTGGGAGGGCATTGGGAGGGCAGTGGGAGGGCAGTGAGTGGGAGGGCAGTGGGAGAGCAGTGGGAGGGCAGTGGGAAGGCAGTGAGTGGGAAGGCAGTGGGAAGGCAGTGGGAGGGCAGTGGGAAGGCAGTGGCTGTCCCTGTTATGGAGGCATTCCTACACTATGCTATAAGGCCAGGACATCTTGGCTCCTCTGCCTGCATTTCAGGAGTTGTCCCTGGATGTCATCCTGCTAAGTCTGATACTCAATAGAGATACTTCTTTTCTTAGTGGTAACAGTAGAGCCTTCCTTACTCTGTACATTTCATTTACAACACCTTGCTGTTCAGAATTGCAAGTTAATTAAACTACTAGCTTCCGTTTGCTTTAACCTAAACCATATGCGATGCAAAATAATAGGTGGCTGTCAATGCAGCAACAACAACAACAAAACAAACAAACAAAATATGCTTCTTAGGCTAGTGTTTGCCTCCCCTGTGTGATGATGTGAATAATAATGGTGCCTATAGGCTCATATATTTGAATGCATAGTCACTAGTGAGTGTGTCTGTGTCTGTGTGTAAATGTGGAACTCGGTATGACATCTCTCAGGCTCTATCACCTTGTTATATGACACAGGGTCTCCGACCTGGAGTTTGCCAAGTAGGTTGGGTTGACTGGCCAGCCTGCCCCAGAATCCACCCATCTCTTCCTCACAAACTTTTTTGATTCTAAACTCACAAGGGAGATTTCTGTACTTCAGAGGGCTAATGCTTCTGGGACTGGAGTATTTGCAGTGGCTTTTGAAACTGTTTTGTTGCTTATGCGATGTTTCAGATCTCAGAGACCCTTTTCTGTGATACTACCTTTCCCTGTACCTTTACTGCTTAGCTCGTGTTTTGCCTCCTTACAGAAAGCTAGAAACTCCAGAAAAAGCCTGGGGGTGAGGTGGGGACGAGATGTGGATAGTTCTCACTAAATCATGGAGACTTAGGTCTGATCCTCATATCCTAGTTGAAGACGACAGATGGGGTGGTGCATGCTTGGGACCCCAGTGTGAGGCAGAGAATGATTAGGAGGTGTGGCCTTGTTGGAGTAGGTGTGGCTTTGTTGGAAGAAGTGTGTCATCGAGGGTGGGCTTTGAGGTTTCAAAAACCTAAATCAGGCCCATGGATTCTCTCAGCTGGCTGCCTATGGATCCAAGATATAGAACTCACAGCTACTTCTCCACCCTATGTATACATGTGTGCCACCATGCTCCTTTCTTTCATAAGAGTTGCTGTGGTTAGAGTGTCTCTTCAGAATAAGATAATGACTAAGACACAAGCATGAAGAGGCAACAACACCCAGAAGTATGCAGAAATATCTGGGCATGGTGGCATGCATTTGTAATGTCAGAGCTGGCAAATCAGTCTAGCCTACTTGGTGAGCTGTATACAGGCCAATGAGGGACTGTCTCCTAAAGACAGCACCTAAGGTTGTTTGTCCTCTGGCCTTTACATGTAACACACACTAATACACACACACTAACACACACACACACACACACACACACACACACACACACACGAATACACACACACACACACACACACACACCAATACACACACACACCAATACACACACACACCCCTTGCAAATCACTTTTGAATGAAAGAAAAGTAATATTCCTTAAATGATACAACTAGATGCACTCCTAGGTGTGAGTGTGGGGGAGTGGGGGGGGGAAGATTCCATCAATGCAATGAAAGGATTTCAGCCTGTCAACTCTAGGAAACTGAATTTGCCAGGCAAATTAGCAGTATAAACTAGCTGGGCTGGGTGGTGAGTCTTCACCAGTCTGCCATCTTGGGGATGAAATCATGAGGCCTTCAGTTCTGCTGTCGAATGAGTTGCCAAGAATCCAACAGACAATTTCATTCGAGAACGAAGGGGGAACAGCTTAGAACGGAGTCTATTAGGCACTTTCATTTGGCCATAAAAATGAGTTAATGGCTTAAATGTGTTTTCAAAATGTTTTAACACTACAAGTAATGGTGCTCAAATGGGAAAATGTCTTGAATATTCTCATAGTCATTAAAACTGAGGTGTTCATCGGAAGGGTTTGGTATCCTCTGAGGTCCAAGCTGCTGAAGTCCAGTTGTCAGCCAACCCACAGGAATTCAAAACACACACACACACACACACACACACACACACACACACACACACCAAGAGACCATAATGGAATTGAGCAATTAAGTGTGCAGGCTAAAATAGCCTTTTCAATCTGAGTTCAGCTTTTTAAAATAGACTTTTACCTCATCATAGCTAATTCTCCCATAAACACCAATATTACAGCAAAAAATGGCCAAGAAATGAGGGCAAAATTTGACTCATTTTAATCAACGTGCCCCTCCCTGCATTTCAAATTCTAAGGAGTAAGGAAGCAATCAACCTGAGACCAACCTGCTCTGGGCCAACCTGCTGTTGGGAAAGGATCAGCGAATTTGCTCTGTCTCCCCACAGAATCCAAAAGAAGTTTCTGAGGAGACAGTTGAAGTGTTTGTTCCTTACCTAAGAAAGCTGAGTGTCAGCCCACCCAGGCCAGACGTGCTGAGTCACACGTGGAAAGAGACACCATGGGCAGTGTAAGGAGCCCCAGAGGCTGGAGCACCGAGCTCGGAAAAGCCTTGAACTTATGCTGCTGTGTTGGGAAGGTTGTTCCCACTGTCTTCTGATGGCTTCAGCTTCAGTCTAGAAAATGAAAGGACCACCTAGAAGTAACCTGCAATCCAGGCTGCTCCAACAGTCAGCTAAGGAGATGACGCAGACCACCAACCATTCCTAGGAGGTAATACACTGTTCCCCAAGGTTCTTTCCCAGAAAAGCACAGATGGGACCCTCCTCATAGAAGAGAGGGGAGGTACAGAGGTGGGTGTGCCATGTGTTCCTCTGGCCACACCGTCCTCCTCAAAGGATACTGCAACAGCCTTCCATCCTTAGTCATCCCTTTGGAAGCCCCCCCCCCACATTCACGTGACTTTTCCTCACCCTCCGTGCAGAGATCTCCCTGACTTCTGTTTTCCCTCCACAGGCCACCATCATCTCAACTCTGGCTTTTAGCTAACGGCCCAAAATCTGGGTGAACTTCCACAGGCACAGCAACTTGGCTTAGCAATAATACACTCACAATCTGTGTTCCCTACATTCTCATGTTTAGTGTATTTAAGATCCCTGCATCCACCTGATTCCATCAGGCAGGAACTATCCGTCATCTGCCATGTTCTCTCAGCATAGTCTCCGGGCTTCCCCTCCACACCACTGCTCTGGATGCTCCGCTTCCTCTGGACAATGTTACCTTGTGAACCACGGTAACAGCATTATTCCCAGCCTCTCCCATGAGCCGGGGCAGGCTTCTCAGATCAGTCACCAGTTTCTGAGCACATCTTGGGAGACAGGTTATGCGCAAAACGAATGCTGGTACATTAAACCCTTACATTTCTAGTTTCAATCCAAGGGCAGTTGTAGTGTGTGTGTGTGTGTGTGTGTGTGTGTGTGTGTGTGTGTGTGAGCTTGCCAATAGGTTGGGTTGGCTGGCCACCCTGCCCCAGAATCCACCCATCTCTGCCTCACACTGGGGTCACTAGCATGCATTACCCCATCTATCTTCTTCAACTGGGATGTGAGGATCAGACCTAGGTCTTCATGAGTTTCTACCTTTCTGTCAGGAGGTGGACCATGAGCTAAGCAGTGACGGTGCAGGGAAAGGTAGTACCACAGGGAAAGGGTCTCTGAGATCTGAAACACTGCATAAGCATCAAAACATTATCAAAAGTCATTTAATAAATCAGAGCCCCAGACACATTAGAGCTTTATTGAGTTTGAAGAATGTAGAATCCCCAAAGTACCAAAATCTCATTTGAGAATTTAGAATCGAAAAAGGTTGCGTCTTTGTCCCTGAAAGGAATAATCACATTGATTTGAAACCCTCTTTCCCACAAACAAAAGGTAAAACCCTGGCATGAGCCCCAAGCAAGCTGTGCAGACTGGGCACCCCAAGTCCGGGAGAGGAAAGGGGGTGAGGAGCTGAGCTGGCAGCTGTGAGTCTAGGACCTGGGGCTACTCCCTGTGTGCAGGCAGGGTCAGGAATCAGCAGGGCTCAACAGTGGCTATTTCAGCACAAATGCTCCAAGATACTGTGGTGTCCTAAAAGCCCATAAACTTGGTCCAAAGCTTCCTTCCAAATTTCCAACCCATATTTCAGAGGAGCTCATGGAATAATATGAACCTGGCCCAGGATTCTGCCTCCTTCTTGCTTCTTTTCCTCTGTGCTTTCTTTGCCATTGGCACCCTATCCCCTCTGCCTGTGAAGGCCTAACTTGGCAGCCAAAACACCCTCCAAGACCCCTAGCCCCACCCCCAGCCCCAGGCAGAATTAGCAGTCTTTCTTGCTTTGCATTTTAAAGAGGCTGTTTCCTATGCATTCTTCATTTCAGTAACACCCGGTCTGCACCCATGCATCACGCATGGGTCCAGACAGTCAAGCGCTTTACTGGAATGTTCTGAAATGGATCAGATGTACTAGCTAAGTAGCCGCTGAAAATAAAGGTAACGGCGTTCATTACAAACAGACCCAAAAGTCACTGTTAAGAATGAGTGGGAATAGCCGGGCCTTTAATCGCAGCACCGGGGAAACAGGCAGGAGGGTCTCTGAGTTGGAGGTTAGTCTGGTTTGCAGAGTGAGTTTCAGGACAGCCAGGTTATACACGCACACACATGCACACCACCACCACCACCACCACCACCACCACCACCACCACCACCACCAAAAAACCAAGCTCTGAGAGGGTAGGGGAGTCAGGGGAGGTCAGATCAAACAAGCAAGCAAATAAACATCCTAAAACAATGGGTAACCACTTTCTGGAAACACTATGAGTTTTGGAGCCCGGGGGCGGGGGGTGTCATTCTACTCTAGATTCTTGGGTTTTCCTTGTCCATAAAAAACAAAGTGTTCCCTTTCAGTTTTGACACACATAAGAGAATGTTGGTAAAGGATCCAAGGTTGTCTTTGGACCCCTGCTCATCCGCAAAGCAAACGCTAGTTGTGTGCGCCCCCTGCTGTGCATGTGTAGAACTGCAGCCACAGGGGGAGCAAGTCCTTTTTCCTTTCAGTAAAAGCTGCAGCAGCTGCTTTCGCGGAGGGAAGAAAGCCGCCACAGACCACCGCCAGGGGAAGGCGGGCGCTGAACGGCTGCACTGGGCTCATTCACAGGGCTATTAATCATACAAGAGCCCATTTATGACAAACACGGGTCACTCCCTTTGCATGACAAGGCGGAGGGGTCCACAGAGGCCCATTATCCTTCCCCAAAACAGAGCATTGTGGGCGACGTGGGAGAAGCCATGTGCTCACACACAAACGGACATTGTAAGGCTGTTTGCACAACCCTGTCCTGCTCCTCGCGAATTTCCTGCCAAGAAGACATTTAGCTCTCACAGAGTCCGCACAGCAGACATTGGCTCATTCAATATGGCTTCGGGCAGTAAGCCCCCAGAAACTCGGTGCACGGCTCCCTCTGCTGGCCATATCTGGAACTGCAGGCCAGGGATGCTGAGACTTGAACCTGGAGGATGCTCAGGACCTCAAGTTCTTTTTTGCCCTTTGCTGTAAAAGTTGAGTGGGCGTGAACTTTGGGGAATAGGAACCCTGCAACTGCAACTGGCACTAGCTTCAGCACTTTTGACGGCTCATATAATCCTTCAAATATTGTTTTCTAATCTGAATTCATGCCACTCATTTAGCTGCTCTGAGGTCAAATACTAAAGATAGAGCACCTGCCTGACACTTGGTGAGGGTGATGCAAAGGGTCTTCTCTGCTTGATTTCAATAGGACAGAAACGGCCACATCACTGATATGGAGTCAGAAGAGGAAAATACAATGTCTACTGGTAATGCCATCATGTTTAGATCAGAACAGAGACCTTAACTCCTGGAGTCTGGATTTCCTAACACTGTTGTCATCTCTGTTTTAGACATGGCATCATTGTGTGTTATGTGTTGGGGTGGACAGCTCTGTGCATGTCCCTGGACACACTGCTTCACCAGCTGTTGGTGACGCCCCACCTTGGAATAGTATTCGGATTCAGGAAGGCCCTGCAGGAAACAGCAGAGCAGCCTTTTTCTAGTTCACAGTCTTAATCAATGCATTTCATTAACATTCACTTAACCTTTCCTGGTCTGCACTTCACTCTGAGTAACTGATGACTTCAACTGCTGCCAAGCATTGAGTGGCTGTTGCCACAACTGGCATCTCCCTTAAGACTGGCTAGTCTGAATTCTGACCTGACTAATGGGGGTGGTTTCTCTTTACAGTTGGTATCTATGAGGACTCTAAATGAGATCTCTGATGACACCCCAGCTTGTAACTCACTGTGTCCTCGTCTCCTAACGTCCACACGATGAGGCAATGCTTAGATTCTCCTAGGGAACCTAAACTTAACTCGTCCATAAATAAAGGCTCCATTTCTCACCTTGGAACCAGCCAGCCCTTGCAGTCTTCCCTAGCTCAGTAGATGGCAACTGGGTGAGCTTCCAGATGCTCTGTACAAGGCGCTGATGCTGACTTGACTTTGATGCACCTTATACCCCACAGCCAAGCCAACATAGGATCTCATAGATCCTATACCCCACAGCCAAGCCAACATAGGATCTCACAGATCCTATACCCCACACCCAAGCCAACATAGGACCTCACAGATCCTATACTCCACAGCCAAGTCAACATAGGACCTCACAGATCCTATACCCCACACCCAAGCCAACATAGGATCTCACAGATCCTATACACCGCAGCCAAGCCAACAGATGCCTACTCAACTCTACCTTTGAGACAGGTCATGAGTTCAATTCTTTCTCCCCATTACCAGCGTCTCACACTGTCCTAGGCAGGGTTTCTAGTCTGTGACAAAACACTATGTCCAAAAAGCAAGCTGGGGAGGAAAGAGTTTATTCGGCTTACACTTTGCCTCACAGTTCATCATCAAACCAGGACAGGAACTCAGGCAGGGCAGGAACCTGGAAGAAAGGGCTGATGCAGAGGCCATGGAAGGGAGCTGCTGACTGGCTTGCTCCACATGGCTTTCTCAGCCAGCTTTCTTACTGACCCTGGACCACCAGCCCAGGGATGACACTGCCCACGATGGACTGTACCATCCCTTCTGGATCACTAATTGAAAAAAATTCCCTACATCTGGATCTTAGAGACACTCCTTCAACTGAGGTGCCTTCCTCTCTGATGACTCCAGCTTGTGACAAGTAGATACACAAAATCAGCCAGTGCACAGACCACGCTGGAATCCACCATCCCTCGTCAGAAAATCCTGCATGTCTTCCTGCACAGGTCTCCAAACCCAACCACTCAGCTTCCTGTCCACCTTGCTACTATAGCCTTGTGCTTAAAATTACCCCCAGTCACCCCTCAGCTTAAATCTCTGCAGGGACCTCCACACGTCACTAGAAGCACTGTGCCTGCCAGAGTCAGTGAGAGCCTATGGTGTTGCTCGCCAGCAGAGGCTTCACTGCTCTGCACTGCTCTCACTACCTTGGCCTGTCACTGTGTCCGTTCAAGGGTATCCCCACCTCTAGCTCCTTCTCATCCTTGTTAGTCTATCTGTTTCAAATGGTTTTCTCTAGGTCTCTGTTCAATTTATTTTTCTGCGGCACCCAGCCTAGCTATCATGTCCACTATAGTACTTTGCCACACACCACCCCCCGGACTCTTTATTTTTGTATCTATCTCTTCTAACTTATATGCCCTTAAATATCCCCAATAGAGTATCTATCTGTCTGTCTGTATTCATATGTATATCTGCCTCTCTCTGTATGTATGTACACACACACACCTCTCTGTCTTTGCCTGCACCTCCCCGCTCTCTGTGTCATATCAAAGCAAGTTTCTGGTACTGTCTGGAGGCCCTCAAGTGAGGTCCAAACATCAGGCTCTTTACTCCATCTTTACTCCATCTGTGCCCTACATTTCCACTGGCAAGACCAGGATGGTACTGGGAAGTTTTGGTAGTCAGAACACATGGCTCATGTGCACTGAGTTATAGCCAAGAAAACATGAAACTGAATATGTATTCTTACATAGGGATCTGGTTAACAATCCCAGTCCCATACACTGTGCGCATTCTCTGATCGACAATGTGCTGAATAATTCATGGATATTGTCAGATTGCACTCACAGGGCTAACCATGACTTACAAGTAAGAGGATGGATGTGAGTTGAGTAGCTTGTATAGTTACAGCCAGCAACTGGCAGCACCAGGATTAGAGCACAGGGTATCCCAGAAAAATCACACTTTAAGCCACTGTGTTAGCCCACTCATCTGATACTCTAGAACCATTACTCAATGTTTGGAGGAACAGAAAATAGCTTAACACATGGCTTGTGGCTTCTGGCAAGGGAAGGAGAGTGACATTGCAGAAGCCACACCCAGGAAGCCATAAAACAGCTTGTGCATTCAACTGTATGATACTGAGTATGATCCCTTTTTAAAAATTATGTAAGTGGCACTGACCAAGCTTCCTGCATGCCAGACTAGGATGTGGGCTTCAGAAAAATAACAGCAGGCTCATTTGGAGAGAGAAGTCATCCCAGGCGGAGAAAAGGAAGGGCGTGTTGTGTCCACGAGGGCAGTACATCACCATAAGGTCTGTTCTTGTGTAGCAAAGGAAAGAGGTCGAGAGAGCTGGCTAGGGATTGGTTGTTTAGAAAACCTGCAAGCTAACAAGCAGGGCAGAAATATGGATGAGGCGTTTGGTGCTGGAACGATATCAGTGACCACACCGATGCTAAGCCAGAGCCTTAAACTGGGTCAAAAGTCTCACTTCAGTTATCTATTGGCCAAGTTCATGTTTAAGAAGGTCATTTTCTTGCACTGAGTCTCCATATCCCTTGCTCACCTATAACCCAGTGTCTGGGGCCACAGAAACACTTCTCTGTTCCAACGGTCTAGATTTTACCCAATGAGCTTGCCCAAAATCCCAACATAATTGAAACAGCCTATCGCCAAACCACCAGATATGCTAGTCAGAGAGGGGTCACCACTCAGGTGTGAGAAGAGAGTGGAGGAGCAGTGAGTGCAGCCGTGCAGAGCCTCTGCAGGTCTATTCCCTGCAGCCTGTGCATCTTCAGTCCCTCCAAAAGGACAGTGGTGATAAGAGTACCTACACATGGTACAAAGGATGAAGAAGGTGCAGGGAGCTTATTTCTAGGAGGGAGACATACAGAAACGACACAGAACGGACAGGCCCACAGAGAAGTCACTCTCCATCCCTTCTGTACATCCAAGTCATCACACACCGTGAAAGGTTCAATATGCTAACTACAAATCATTTTTATGCATTTCCATAAAGCAGGCTCCACTACTGGGACTGCCCAGCTTAATCTAAAGGCTAAGACAATGCTTCTTTAACTCAAACCCTGTCCCTCTGGGATGCTTGAAGTAATTGAGGACATGCCACATTTCTAGCCCCAGGAACTCAAATGATGTCTCCCTGTTTTATAATAATAGTAAATTGTAACAGAAAGGCACTAAGTCAGGAGTGTTTTATCAGTATCAACGCGGTGAAATTCACAGCACTCTTAGTAGTGAGCCAGCGGCCTCTGGAGCTTCTGACCTCGCCCAGGGGATGGCAGCATCTATTTGGAAGGAGTTGTAATCTTTGCCACAATGTCTGGAAATTCTGTGTAACTGAAATTGTGATCTACTCATGTTTTAGCTCATATCTAACTCCACCCACCTCTCGCTTCCATTCACACTCAATACCCCTCCTCACCCTTGCCTTTCGTCTCCATGATAGACTGGTCTCCTCCTCCACCTCCTCCTCTACCACCACCACACACACACACACACACACACACACACATTTGCAGATCTCTGGTGAGCTATGTGAGCTCTGGCTCCTGTTCCTTAAGTCAGAAGTTTAAGTCCGTGTACATCAGCCCTACACACAGAGTAGAACAATTGAATGTTTCACAGATAACGACAAAAACATCATGGATTTCACTGACACATGGAGAGAACTTGAGAGAATCATCCTGAGTGCGATTATCCAGCCCCCAAAGGACATGTATGGCATCCAAAAACCAGCCCAACTTGAGACCCATTCCATGGGCAAGCATCAATCCCTGACACTATTGATGATAATGTTATGCTTGCAGTCAGGAATCTAGCATAGCTGTAGTTTGAGAGGGTCCACCCATCAGCTGACTCAGACAGATGCAGACGCCCACAGCCAAACCGTGGATGGAGCTTGGGGACTCTTTTGGAAGAACAGGATGCAGGATTGTGTGTCTAGTATAATCTTGAGTTCTTATACTAGATAGTTCTGTTAAAATGAAGACCTTATATAGACTTGTAGACTAATAGCTTGCAATTAAGCACTTAATCCACTAGAGGGCATTATTGTCTTACATGAAAAAGGACAGTTCTGTTTTGTGTACAAAATCAGTTTGCAAAGAGAACAAAGCAGGAGCCACTTCAACGCCTGCGATATCAGTCTAAATAGCATATAGTTCTGGAGTAAAGTTTTTGAACTCGACACTATAACAATATTTAACATGGACACTCAATTCCTGCTCATATGTAATTTCAGAACCATGAATCTTAAAGTCTAGTTTGCCAGAAATGGAGTCACGATTTTGGGGAGGGGAAAAAAATGAATAGATTTAGTCATTTGGCCCAGTAACTACCCTACCCTGCCTCCTAGATGAATTTTTAAAATCATATTTCCAATGAGGAAAACATCTGCCTCAGGGCCGACCTGGGAAGTGTAGGTGTTTGAAAGGGCATTGCATGGAACACCAGGATCAGCACAGCGTGTCTCCCCAGCTCAGGAATCTAATGATGGAGAGATGGTTTAGTGGGTAAGAGCTCTTGCTATGCAAGTAGGAGGACCTGAGTTTGACTCCCTAGCACCCCAGAAAAGCCAGTAACCCCAGTTGGCTGAGTGGAGCAGACCACAGGCTTGCTAGCTGTGAAGACTACCTGCAAAATAGCCCCAGATTCAGTGAGAGACCTTGTGTCTCTCTCGGGTAAGGTCCAGAGTAATGAGGCATGAGTAATGGGCTATCCTCCTTTGTCCCCAGCATGGGCGCCTGAGCACCTCCTCCCCCTCCCCCACATGTAAACACGCGCATGCAACGCACATACATACACATACACACAATACTGATATTGGAAAAAATCTGCTTGAAATGCCATCAGAAGAAGAGATTTTTCCATTTATAGTCTATCCCAGACCTGTACTTATGGGTGGAGAGAAGCCCAGCAGCTTCCACAATGGATTCCTCGGCAGGAAGCTTTGTGATATACAGTCCCCAAAGGAACTCCCCTGTTTAGACGCATGAACCAAGACCATGACAGAACCCAACAAACAAACCCTCAAAGTTTATCTCCGGATTTCTCTTCAGGCCCAATCCAGCAGCTAGTGAGGACCTGCTGGCTGTACTCCATCTTCTTCCCAGCCGCTAGCCTTCCCAGGGTGGTGTCTGCAGGACACACTGAGCGCCCAGGCGGCTGAATGGTTTGCCTTCCACTCTCTGCAGGGCCTGAAGGCTGCATAATCAGCTGGAATGCTGTCGGGGCTATTCTTTAATTCTGCTGGAAGATAGCAATTCAAGCTCCTAGTATGGAGCTGGCCCCGGAAGGGAGCATTCTTTCTGCGAGTCTGGCTCAGCGAGCATCCTTGAAACTGGAGTTCTGGGGCAAAAGCCCCAGCTCCAGCAGACCCACAAGCTACACTCAGCCAGTGCCTATGATTCCTCTATGGGAGACAGGATAGGCAAGCTGTCCTGGAGGAGGTTCCGTCACACCCACGGCTACTTCCGCTTCTGTCCTGTAAGGTGGGGACCTATAATCACTGTCATCATACAACAGGGCCAATCGGGTTCTTATAAGAGGGCTTTCTCTACCGTGTCGCTCCTCCATCATCCGGGGGTGGGGGTCTGTCATGCATGGGACACCTTACTGTTTCCTGTGAGCAACAAGGGCCACGTCTCCCTTCCTAGCCACCTTTACCTGAAAGCTGGCAGGATGCACACCTTCTTTCTGGCTGTTTCTAATTCCTCTGAGAAGTAGATTTCAAAAATCATCTTGCATGTGTATGTATATATGTGTTCATGTGTGCACAATGACGTGTGTGTGTGTGAATGTAGGCTTGAGGACACCATTAGGTGTCATCTCCAGGAGTGCCGTTTCTAGTCTACCAATGGGCTAGAATGGTTGGCTGATGAGCCCCAAGGACCTTTCTGTCTCTGCCTCCCTTTGGAATACAACCTTGCGCTACCACACCCAGAATTTCCACTCGGGTCGGTTCCGGGTTTCAAACTCAGGTCCGTATGCTTACAACCTGTTTTTCTTGCCTATAAAGAATTCTAGCTAAGGACTTCACTGTACTTTATTTCTAGTCATGAAATACAAAACATTTTTTTTCCTCTGAGTTTCTGGATCCTTGCTGCTCTAAGCCTGGTGTAGCAGCCTTGGCACCACTCACAGGTTCATCACATCTGCAGAACTGCAAGCGCTGCCTCTGTAGTAATAATGTTCCCCAAGTGCTTCAAGGTTGGAGACCACTGCACCCCACCCACGACTTGAAATCCCACCATCAAATTCCCCTTTTAACTTTGTTTCCCCTGACGGCTCTCGTGTTGGCTCTATTTGCATTTAGACTTATAACTAGGCTCATTGATCGATCTTCCTTTGCCACAATGAAAATGTACACAGGGAGAAGATCTGTGAGTGGGCCTACAGGCTGTGCCTTGGGCTGTCTTTCCACACACCTTGAGCCAAGAATGCATGGCTATAGTCAAAACCCTTTGCCTTATCAACACTGCTGACTCTGTCTACATTTACACACACACACACACACACACACACACACACACACACCCCTGGTGGTCTCCCATGCCCTCTATACAGTATACTTTTATGAGATTCCAAGGCAAAACTCCCTTCATAAATCTTTGCTATTGAAGGAAACTCAGGCTAGCTTGGTGACAAAGGCTGGCTTGGTGACACATGCTTGTCATCTCTGCACTTGGGAGGCAGAAACAAAAAAAGATCAAGCTTGAAGCCAGCTAGGGCTACCAAGTTTGACCCTGTGGCTTCAGAAAAAAAAGCAAAAGAAAAAAGTCAAGTTCAATGCGATACTTTGAAAAAGTTAAGAAAGCAGAAAAGAACCAGTCCATTGTATGAAGCAATTATTTCATCCAGTCCTAGCATTTTTATACTCACTGACCAGGCAGCTGGGGACAATCTGAACAGAGACCAGTGGCCCAGCCCCTGGAACCTGGCCCGGGTGTGGGGTGTGGGCTAGTAAAGTGTCCCCAGTAGGCAGCATCTTCTTCCCCCTCCAGGCCCAGCACGTTGGCATGGTGACGTCTGCGACAGGCTTGATTCATCTCTTCCCGTTCCTTCTATTATCACTGTGTGAGATCTTGCCCCAGAAGGACAGAGAAATCCTGAGGGTAAGATCTGATGTCATGAAGGGAACAGGCAAGTCTTTGTTGAGCTCTTCAAGGGTCTAGGCCAGCCGGGCTCAGGCTGCATGCACAGGGAGGGACAGGGAGTCTGCTGGGCCAGTTCAGGAGCCTAGTGCAGTGGCTAATTCCCTCCTGCTGGGACCCCCCACTTTCACATGCTACACCCTCCTCCTCCAGCAAAGAGGGATTATAGCCAAGGCTTCAGAGTCCCACCGACTGTAAAAAAATAAAAATAACCCTCCCCCCCCCCAAAAAAAAACCCTACTACCACCACCAACACCCCCCCCAAAAAAAAAAATCCTCCACAGAACAGTTTTCCCTCCTGGCTGATCTTTCCCACTCACAATGGCACCTTAGGCCTGTGTCACCCTCAGACCACCCCCTCTGCCCACCACTCCCTCAGCCTACTGATTTTGTCCTGCCCCTCAAGCTCCACCCCTCCTCTGAGAACTCCCTTGGTTCAAGAATGCTCCTGCCTCTGGTGACCTGACACCCTCCCTTGGTTGATGCTGCAGGCTGCTGATACCTGACAGGGCTTGCCTTGCGCTTTATCGATGTTGCTGTTCCTTTCCGTGCGTTCATTCCCTGGGACTTCAATATTCTATACACGGGAGCTGCTGAACGGGCAGGCGTTCAAAAGCTGAATGGCTCTGCAGACCAAAGCCCTCTTCTAGGAGGAAATCCCAGAGGCTTTAGGTCAAAGCCCAAAGAACAAGCACTAGCTGAATTCTTACTGTGCTCCAGACACCGCTGGCTGGCTGGGCGCATTTGCATGTATTAACCTATTCAGGGACCAGAGCCTTCGAGTGTATGTATGTGTGGCTCTTTTCTCATTCTATTTCTGTAGATGCTCAGGATTCAAGATCTGGGAGAACATAGCTATAAGTACTCCTCAAAATGCCACATTATATATGAGTTATGTAATGGCTGCAATTTGAACCAATCCCATTCATTCCCTAAGGTGTACACTATTTGTAATATGGGAATCCTAGGAAGTAGGTGTAAATGACTCTGCTAACGTCATCAAGTTTCCAGGCTGTCTGTATCCCATGTGTCTGCAAATCCAGACAGATGGTAGGCTGCTACGCCTTTGCTTCCTTGAGCCTGAAGGCTCACAATGGGTTTCCGTGAGGGGCAATGATGTCAAGCAAGAGTCCTTAGTTGAAATACAGCTGGAGCCATTATTCTATGTGGCATCTGCCAGGTTGCACCCACTCCCAACCCCGGGGTGTTTTCTGGCATGACAAGTTAGCTAATATCTCCATCCCAGGACCAGAGGGTTGGCATCTTAGGTGGCTCAAAAGACAGGCTGACTCAGCCTCAGGGCTTACCAAAAACCCCTGATGTGCTTCTCCTAGTTCCCAACCCAGAGAAGGAGACACACACATAGAGCCTCTGTGTGTCCAGGGGCCCAAAAGACAGAAGCTGAATGGAGACTGCAGCTGAACTGCTGGCTCCCAGTGGCAGTACTCCCTCCACCCCTCTTCCTGTGTCCTGTAATACTGAGAAGTGCCACAAGGAGGCAGCACTGTTGGAGGAAAAAAACCAACCAACCAACCAAACAAGCCCAAACCCTTTGTAGCTGGGTCATTCAGAAAGGGTTACTTAAGGTGCACTATCTGGGGTGGATTTGGAGGACTGAAGGAACATATAGCAGGGCTGATCAGGAGATGCCTGTGAGTAATGGTTGAGGTGGTGGTGAGTGGGGAGGGGTCTCACTAGGTCTCCATAGAAACATCTGAGGAGAATGCCAGTCCCTCCTTTCTCCATGTCAGTCCTTCTTCCTAGCATCCTCTGAAATCCTTTAGTCAGAGGAAGACCTCACTGCCCATTAAGAAGTGGGTCATAAAATGTGGCCTGAATTCTCTTGAGAGGAGAGAATTCAAAAAGCCAAGTGAGTATCCACCTGCAACCTCAGCCCACCAGGACACCTTGAATGCCAAGAAGCAAGAGCCAGGTGTGCCCTTGCTGCAGTCTTCAGCGCCCCACTGTTGAGCTGTTCGCGGCCATGAGAACCAAAGCCTGGCTGCGCTCTGCACGAGTCCACAAGAACAGAAGGCTGCAAGATCCAGCCTCCTCATGTGGTAGTGAGTTTCCTGTCCCTGGAAGCTGTAGGCAGACACCTGCATGGCAAGGTGGTGCCTTCGGAAAGTTTACAGATCTGCATGTCATCTACCATCACTCTCTGAATCTCTGCATCTGAGAGCATTTGGTAAGGTATGCCCAAGGACACAAAAAGACCTCATCTGACCAGAAACTCTGTTTATAGAAAGGATGACATACCACGGAAGAGGGCATGATCTGGATGTTGATTTTCTAAGGGCTGTAGTACCTTGGGTGAGCTATGTCACCAGTCTGAGCTCCACTTTCTTTGAGACCCAACCTACTGCTCTTTGTGTAAAAATAGCATGCAGGGTACTGACCTTGGCACATCTAAAGAAGCATGTAGGTGGTAAGGTTAATTCTCACCCACCCATTCGTCTTCCTGCCAGCAAAGGCCATGGAAAGTTGATTGAACAAGGCTCTGTGCTAGGTTCTCAAATTTAATACGATGTATATAAACACACATATACAACCGTATACAGCATGTGCATGCACAAACCAATCTCGTATATACATACATGTATATCGACATACATGTCTCTCTCTGTCTCAGCCTGTCTCTCTCTCCTGGAGAAAGAGAGAAAGAAGGGTTGGTTTGCACACTCACAAGGCAGCAGCAGTCCTTTCTGGGATACTGCATTTTATCTCTAGGGACTTAGAGTGAAACCCGGAAGACAGAGATGGTCACCATTGCTGCAGCTGCTGCTACGTCTGATTCTTCTTCCTCCTCCCCTTCCTACTCCCTTTCCTCTTCCTCCTCCTCTGCCTCCCTCTCCTCCTCCCTCCTCCTCCTTCCCCCTGCTCCTCCTCCTAATCCACTTTCTACTTGTTTTCTTGGTGCCTCTTATCTCATTATGTTCACAGATTCCTCCATGGGGTCAGAGAGGAGATCAAGGCAAATTAGTCAATTTGCTGCTCGTTAGTCACCGTTGGGAACAGGTGGGAGGATGAGGAGGCAGCTCCTAATGGATTTTTAAAAAGCAAGTTGAGGCATGATCTTTGCATGACAAGTTCTCTCCATTCCTATCGCGGAGACTTGAGCGTCGGTCCCTATTTATAGACAGTGTTTCTGTACCAGACGTACTTCTCTCCCAACTCCTAGCTCCTACTCATTCTTCAAGGCCCAGCTCATATGGACCCCATGAAGATCTTCTCTGATAGCTATGGAATCAGACAGCATGCTTCACAGCCTGCCTACATCACTCTGTCTATGTCAGGGTTCCTACTTATGAGCCACAGCTCTGACTATTGGCTCTCTTGTCTCTGTTAGATAATTGCAACTCCTTGAGTATGTCCAGTTATTGGTATTTACAGGCTGATTTCAGTGCCTGGCTGAAGGAAAAAGCACATTGTGTATTTTTTACAAATGCCAAGTTTATAAAGAGAAACTTCTCTTTTGGTGTCAGTGGACAGAGGTTTAAAAGATGGAAATCAGGCATTTATTTTGCAACTGAAGAAAAACGTAAAGGACCCGAATTCTATCATCTCTGCCTCCCCAAGAATAGTATGAATGTTAGCCAGGCAGCCCACCTATTATAAAGAAGGTTTAGCTTCATCCGTCTCTCACAGCAACTGGTGTACAAGACAGTACCCTACTGATGTGCCCCCTACTCACTGGGTGGTGGAAAGGGCCCTTGTATCCATTGCCCACCATGAAGCCTCTGTACAATTGAATATTTCCTTTAGACCTGAGAAAACTGTGTCTCCCAGGAAGTAGAAGAGGAATAAAGTTAGAATTCAAAGGAATAAGGAAGGAGGGGGGCAAAAGAAATCAAGTTTTTCATATTCTCTGAAACCCTGGTCCTATCAGGCTGTCTTAGTCAGGGTTTCTATTCCTGGACAAAACATCATGACCAAGAAGCAAGTTGGGGGGGGCTGGAGAGATGGCTCAGCAGTTAAGAGCACTGACTGCTTTTCCAAAGGTCCTGAGTTCAAATCCCAGCAACCACATGGTGGCTTATAACCATCTGTAACAAAATCTGACTCCCTCTTCTGGAGTGTCTGAAGACAATTACAGTGTACTTACATATAATAAATGTAGTTACATATAATAAATAAATAAATAAATCTTAAAAAAAAAAAGCCAGGTGGTGGTGGCACACGCATTTGAAAAAAAAAAAAAGAAGCAAGTTGGGGAGGAAAGGGTTTATTCAGCTTATACTTCCACATTGCTGTTCATCACCAAAGGAAGTCAGGACTGGAACTCAAGCAGGTCAGGAAGCAGGAGCTGATGCAGAGGCCATGGAGGGATGTTCTTTACTGGCTTGCTTCTCTGGCTTGCTCAGCCTGCTCTCTAATAGAACCCAAGCCTACCAGTCCAGAGATGGTCCCACCCAAAAGGGGACTTCCACCCTTGATCACTAATTGAGAAAATGCCTTACAGTTGGATCTCGTGGAGGCATTTCCCCAACTAAAGCTCCTTTCTCTGTGATAACTCCAGGCTGTGTCAAGTTGACACAAAAATAGCCAGTACACAGGCCATGTAGTTTGTGTGACTGCATGTGTTTATGTGTATTTGGTTACATATATGTTTCTGTGGATGCACAGTAGTCTGTGTGTAGGCTCATGTATCTGGGTACAGATATATTTGTGTGTGTGTGTGTGTGTGCAGGTACATGTGCATGTGTATGTGTATAGGGTGTGCATGTTCATGTGTATGAGGATGTACACATTTGTGTGTGTATGTGGGGGCTGTTTTGGGAGTGTGTGTGTGTGTGTGTGTGTGTAGGATACAGGTTTCTACTAGTCAAGAACTGACCACCTAATTTTCTGTTTTTTTCTTGGCACATACCAAGGCTTCCTAGCCAGCAAGGCCTATGAACCATCTGTCTGGGATACAACAGTATTGGCGTTTTTTAGAGAGGGTCACCACACTGGGGCCTGTTTCACGTGGATTCTGGATATCAAGCTCAGGTCCTTGCATTTGCATGACCAGCACCTTCCCAGCCCGGGAAATCCTTTTTTGCTTAGTATCTGTGAAGAGCACACTGCACAGTCCTCAGGTAAGTTCAAACCACCTGGCCTGGCCTACACAGTCCTGTTGTGACAGCTCTGCCTCTGGAGAGGGTTCTGTAACTCCAGCAGCAGTCACTAGGAAGACAGAGTCCCACCAGAGCCAAGGCCACTGCTCCTGCTGCTCCAAGAGATTCAGCGCATCTCACCATGAAGATGTGGCTTCCCTGCTAGGTCTAACAGGAAAAACACCCGAGGGAGCCTCTCCACTCTGGCCTTTGGATGCACTGCGGTTGACTCTGTGGCCTTTCCTTGGGCTCCCCAGAACTTTTCCGGCCTTACTGCTGGTGACTATGTGTTGCACGCTACAGGGCCTGGCCACAAACAAGCCAGGCGTGGGTGCAGACTCTAATCAGCAGTTCTGCTGAGGACTGAGTGAGTGTAGGTGCTGACTGAGAAGAACATCCAAACATTTATGGAATGAACTGATCTTCCCTCAGCCTCAAGGCAAGTCCTGGCAAAAGCCTATTATGTAAATGATCCCCAGAAGCACTGCTAGAAGTGATCTTTGGGTGGTTCTTGGAGGAAAAAAAGTCTAGTTTTAGCAAATTGGTTCTACTCTGATCACATTAGGATAACTATTCGCCTCGATCTAATCTGTTGAAGAACTTCTCCACAGAGCTGTGAAGGAGCACCACGAAGACTCCTAAGGCCAAGCCGCATTCATCTCCAGTCTTAGGAGTCGGAGCCCAGAAAAAGGCTTGCTGAATGGGTGACTAATACTCCGTTAGGTATGAGCACTTATCTTTGTGTCTATTTAGGGATGAGGCTTTGACAGTTACTGGGGAAGAGAGAGGAATGGTGAGGGCAAATGCTAGCCAGGACATCAACACTGCGGTCCTGACAACCAGTGGCCTTCAAGGATCCCCATTACCTACCCACACTTCCCTGCCGTCACCCCCTTCAGCTCTGTCTGCAGTCCTCTGCTCCAACCCGCACTAGATACTTGTAGCTCCAGAGAGGCCAATCTCAATCCCCTGGAGCCTTTGTCTCAGCAATCCCTTCTCACCTCATTATCCCTCATCTTCCAATCGTGCTGAGATAACTCTATCAGGAAGGAGTCTGCGGCCCAGCCCTGCAGCAGTACCTGTTCGAGGACAGCCTGACCCCTCTGGCTCACATTTACTTAGCTATTTTTGTTTGCTCTATTTTTCCCATTGTGCTGAACGTGCCCTCTCTAACACTTGTACACATGCTAATCATTCCTGGTTCCTGGCCTTACTTAGATGCCAGGTCCCTGCAAAGAGGAACTTTGTTTCCTTCCACACGTTTATCCTTAACACTAAGAAACACCTGCCGCTT
Source organism: Mus minutoides (assembly GCA_902729485.2). Taxonomy (NCBI): domain Eukaryota; kingdom Metazoa; phylum Chordata; class Mammalia; order Rodentia; family Muridae; genus Mus; species Mus minutoides. The sequence continues at coordinate 5,008,531 of LR749498.1, read as the reverse complement.
GCCACATAACACATGCTTTACAAATATTTGCTGAATGAATGGATGGCTGGGGGCGGAGTGGTGGTGGCAAATGCCCCTAACAGCTAACAGCCAAGGAAGAACTTCTGGAAGAGACTGTAGTTGGAACTGAACTTTCTGGCTGAGTCCCAAATCAGAACACCTGCCCCAAATCACATGGTCCTACCTCTAGACCACAGGCATGTGCTGATCTGAAGGGAAGAGATTTCTGGAAGGGAGAAAGTTTATGATTGGTAGGTCAGGGAACCAAGGATATGGTCAAGGGGTTGGGAGAGGGGTGGGTCTTGAAGTTGCATATGGCAGCGCAGACAGAAAGCTTTCCAAATGGCTAGGCTGGTGAGGATGCCCTGGCCCAAGCCAAAGAGAAGCCTTGAAATACAAGGCCTGATGACAGCCTTTCCTTTTTTAACTGCTGGGGACCAACCGATGTTGGGGACAGCGTCTGCCCTCAGATTATAGGCACACAGTTCACAGAACCCATTATGGGACCAGAGCTGTGATTAAGTAGCTGTGCAAAGGTTGGGTGGAGAAAGGATCTAACCTTTGCTGTGGTTCACTGGAAGTAAGAAACTATGTCAACGGATTATGTCCTTCAGCCCTCACAAGCAGCTCTGGATGCAGTCACTGTCTCCTTACTACAGGTAGAGACACAGGCTCAGCAACTTAGCAGTATTGTCAGCAGAGCCACTGAGTCAATACACAGAGCTGAGAACACACTAGGCTCATTCTCATTCACAGATCACCCCACTCTTCTCGTTCTTTGGGATGATAGCACGGCTCAGGGAGCACTATAGAGAAAAAAGGCAAGAAGAGGAAAGGCAGGCAGCGATCCCAAGGCTAAGGCTACTCATCCAGGCACCAACAAGAAACAAGGGTGGAGCTGAAGACTCTGGGACCTGACCATGTGCACTGGTTGGTTTTGTGTCAACTTGACACAGCTGGAGTTATCACAGAGAAAGGAGATTCAGTTGATGAAATGCCTCCATGAGATCCAGCTGTAAGACATTTTCTCACTTAGTGATCAAGGGGGAAAGGCCCCTTGTGGGTGGGACCATCTCTGGGCTGGTAGACTTGGGTTCTATAAGAGAGCAGGCTGAGCAAGCGAGGGGAAGCAAGCCAGTAAAGAACATCCCTCCATGGCCTCTGCATCAGCTCCTGCTTCCTGACCTGCTTGAGTTCCAGTCCTAACATTCTTTGGTGATGAACAGCAATGTGGAAGTGTAAGCTGAATAAACCCTTTCCTCCCCAACTTGCTTCTTGGTCATGATGTTTGTGCAGGAATAGAAACCCTGACTAAGACACTATGGGTCACTTTAGTGGTCACCTGACTCAGCTCTGTCCTGTCTTATGCTCATGAACTCCTAATTTTAGCTTTCAAGGAATCTGAAGATCATTTTGGTGAAGGACAGCTTCAGCACAACGGGTACAGACAGGTAATGCTTTTCAGTGTAAGAAACATTGCCCTCATTCTCTCTAATCTTATGTTGTGTCCCAGGTCCGCCTATGAAAGATGTGCTAATAAGTTAAGAGTCCAGGAAGCTTAAACCCATAGATCTTGAGTCAAATGGGGAGGCTTGTCAGCCTACACTATGTGCAAATTCATTGAAGAAATGCAAACAAACTATGTACTACTCATAGGAAGATGAACACTATTCAATATTGGTGGGGCTAAGTAAGGGGCAAGGTCATAAGAGAAACACATATGTTGTCAATAAAGGTGCAATGAGAAAGTCACACAGACTACAGCCTATGTATTACAGGTGCCCTTGTGTCCCAATTTGCTAAGCCAATAAAGGTATAAGGGCCTTCAACTATGCTTCATCTTAAATGGGTGATACAGGGGGAAATAACTGAAACTCCAACTCTGATAACTCCTTCCCAGTGCATCATGCTAATCCCCTGCTTCATGCCTAAATATTCCAGACACCCACAGAGGAGCAGACACCATTGAGGATAGAGCTGAAAAAGCCCCGAGGCCTCAGATCACTTCCTAATCACAGCTTCCTCAGAATACACACCAATCCTTACTCATGTCCCTTTTCATTTGGTTTCTCTTGAGACATGGTGTTAGGAGACCCAGGTTCTAATCAAAGACGACAAACCAAAGTTTGTACAGACAAATGTTGCACAAACGTGCACATTACACTCGTCCCTCTGAAGTGCTGGTTACCACTCTCAGACATCCTCAAACACAGCAGCTCATTACCTGGAAATAATCTCCAGTGGGTGTGCGTCACCAATCCAGACTGAAGGGACAAACCGGAAGAGCAGCTATGAGGCCACAGGAAGGAGCTCTCCAAGTCAAGTCTGTGGTCCCCGAGGGTCTCTGTCCTTACGGGAGTGGTTCTCTGTGGAAATCAAATCAAGGCTGTGTTACTATGACGGGCAATTTCTAGGCATTCATTCTACCATCACAATGCAATTTTAAAGCCAAGCACAGAAAGTCCAAGAATTGACAATGGGCGATGTTAAAAGACACCTACGAGATTAAACTTGCCCAATGCATTCATTCTGTAGTCGGGGAAACTAAGGCTCAAAGAAGAATCTTTCAGAATCATCAACTTGGGAGTCAGATCCAGATTGGGGATTCCGACTCTCTGGCCACTGGAACTTTGAAATGCAGCCTCGTGGTCAAGCTGACTGAAGAGTGGCTGCTGGCTCTGAACGGAAGGCTTTTACTGTCTGTGTGTATGCATACACATGGGGACACCTGTGTACACAGGTATGTGTGTGTGTGTGTGTACATGTTTGTGAAGCCAGAGGTTGACACTGGGTGTCTTCTTCAGTTAGTCTGCCCCTTAGATACTGAGGCAGGGTTTGTCACTGACCCCACAGCTCACCTAGTTGGCTAGTCTCTCTAGTCAGCTTGCCCTGGGGATCCCGTGTGTCTGCCTCCTGAGCACTGGGATTAAGGAGGTCACGGTGCTTGTGCAGCCGAACATGCACACTGAAGATCTGAACGTAGGTCTTCACACTTGCACAGCAAGCACATCACACACTAAAACACGTCTCGGCTCCCCTTTAAAAGCAGAGTTCACACAGAGAGGTGACGCTCTCCACAGACTGCTGTTTTTGTAGCTTTAATGGTTTTACCATGAAGAGACTAAGTTGGTAAAACAGTCCACTGCGGCTATGTGGCGGAGATGGTGCCCAAAAATATTGTTATGAAAGACTGTGAAACAGGGACACGGCAGTAGGTGGCCTCTGCTTTTTTAGTGGCAACAATTCTCTCTCCCTCCCTTCCTCCCTATCTTGCAGAAGAATAGGGAAAGTTATGGACATGTTCCTTGAGTTCCAATTCTTAAAAGGATTTTCTGACCTGCCCGTGAATTTGACCAGCCACCCTTCTACACAGAAAATGGGAGGAAAGAAGCAATGCGAGTATCTAGCACCTAACATTTACCAACCAAATCCTATCTGCCAGGCATACCATGTGAATTCTATACAGATGTTTCCCCAGCTTGGCTTTAAGCTGTCCTAACGAGGTGCCATTAACGCCACTTGTGCAAGCAACCAAAACCATGAACTTCTTACAGCTACATCTGCTGAGGAATGAAGAAAGTGCACTGTAGAACAAGAGATGAGTCCAACCTGCACAGGGTTTCCTTGAACACACACACACACACACACACACACACACACACACGCGCGCGCGCGCATGCAAACACACATAAACACACACATGTACACATACATTGTTATAAAAATATTGTTATGAAAGACTGAAACCAGGACACAGCAGTAGGTGGCCTCTGCTTTTTTACATACACACATGCATACATATATATATATATATATATATATATATATATATATACACACACACACATACATACACACATACACACACACACACAAGCAAGGAAAGAGCAGGAAGACTAACTGGGAAGAAGAAAGAAGTGTCACCAGTCGAGGGAGGGGTTAAGAGACGGAAGCAAGATGAGTATGGCCAAAAGTTAAAATATGAAAAAGAAAGAGAAACAGGACCACATCTAACTCTCAGATTTTGCTGTTCATATCAACTGAATTACAGTTATTGGGGTGAAAAATCAAAGGTTGTCTATGTAGTCACTGTCTTGGTCAGAGCTAGGACACAATGCTCTGGAAGCCGCCTGTGTTCTAAAGACAGGATTATTCTTACTGGGTTCTGTTTGGGGCAGGGTGGAGGGGGGTTTGAAAGCCAAGGGTGACTGCCCAGCTCCCTGCCTGCCTCCCTGCCTGCCCCAGGAGGCTGGACTCCCAGCCTCAGCCCTGAGCAGCTGCAGCCAGAGGGCACCACAGGAAATTATGATTATCAACGCTCTGGGCTCTGTTCCTGTTCTCAGACAGTGGGGGACATGCCAGGAGAGATGGGGTGGGGGCGGAGAAAGAGGAAGAAAAAAAAACAGGAAGTGAAGTGGGGGGAGGAAATGATAGAGAAAACAGCTACTTTGAAACGCCCTCTGTGAGAGAGTGTTTTCTGAGCAGACTTGTGGAGCTGGGACCTGTGTTTTTGGAAAATAGGGTGTGGTGTAAATGAGGAAGAGGGTCCTGTGGATGCATGCCCATAAATTTTATTTCCAGCATCAGAGCCTGACCTTTCCAACACAAAGCCGGGTGTAAATGCTAAAGAAAGTGAATTTCCAAAGGGTTGGAGGACAAAGCCATCTCCTCTTGGCAAAGCCTGAGAGACCAGGTGAGCCATGGAAGGTTCTAGAAACAAAAGAGAAGCTATTGAGTCACCAGAGCTTTCCCACGTCACCACCATCTGTTTTCTCTCTCAGCCACTTTCAAATTATTAGCTGTTCAGAAGGCCTAAGTGAATCTCATTCACCCAAAGTGGATGGGCTACCTTCATCCAGATAACCCAGAAGGTCTCCAGGGCATGGCTAAGACCCTGCCAGGATGTCTCCTACCCATTTTGTTGACTCTGATACTCAGAGAGGCCTCTAGAGCTTCCCCATGTCCAAATACACATCATTAAACATGACATCACCTGCTGATGGCTCAACAACCTCAAAAATAGCTCTACTATATAGAAGAGGGTCAAGAGGCCCCACTGCTCCCTGAGGGACTGTTGGTAGCTAATGGTTACTGCTGAACAACTGTCATTTTCTTCTGTAGTTCAGTCACTGCTGAGGTTGTTCATGATTCAATAAATGATACCCCCTCATGCTCTTTATAAGCAACCCTAATTCAAATCAGCAGATCTGTCTCTGAATCTGTCTGCCTCTGACTCTCTTTCTGTTCCTCTCTGTCTCTGTCTCTCTGTCTGTCTCTGTCACACACACACACACACACACACACACACACACACACACACGTAGACATAAGTTTTAGCACTTCTCTTTATTCTCACACGGACAACGTGACTGAGCAGAGAATGCAGAACCCTTAAACAAGGCAACATGTTCCACCACTCCTTGGTTTCTCCTAATTGGCTGTGCATCAGCAAAGCTAATAAAAAGTACAGCCAGACTTAGAGAAGGCACTTCACTGGGAAGCTTGTGTCTCTGTGGCGTTTGTTGCCATCAACCTGGCGTGGATCCATGGGCTAGCATTGGGGTAGCAAGGGGGACTGAGTGCTCTCATTATGGCCCCATCGCCTCTTTTTTTTTTTCTTCCTAGATATGATCACAAAGACCCAGTGAAAACTGTCTCAAGGTCTAACATCAAATGAGCTTCTGGGAATCTGTCCTGGATTCTGTAGATCATTTTTAAAAATATTCAAACAAACATGGAACAGCAGAGAGTAAGCATATCTGTGTAAGGAATCCAAGCTCTTTGAAGTGGTAGCTCAAGGTGGACTGCGAGAACCGACTAGCCACGGGGAGAAGAGAGGGAAGCAACATCAAAGTCATGGTCTCCAAAGCAACACGACCTAGCAGCCTACCATACTCATCTGCTTCTGCCCCTGGGATTGTAGACACCAAGGCAGCCTATGGCATGCATCACTGGAGAACAGGATGGCTGCCCCCCCACCCATAGCACATGGTGACCAGAAATGTGTTTCCCAATACCATAGCTTTTGCTCAGCTTGAAAGACCATTTAATGAACAGGGGAAGCCCAAACCCAGATATGTGAAGAGCCCCGGAACAGAACCAAGGTTTGCCAGGCCATCTACTGATGACATCCAATGCAGTGACTTCTCATACCACCCCCTCCTTCCTACCCACAGAAGGAGCTGGGGGACAGCTTCTGACAGCTGTGTGTCTTCTACTCTTGCGAATCTGTGGTGGCAGGACAGGGCAGAGGCAAAGTGAGGTAAGAGGAGAAAGATGATGAGTCCAAAGGTCTGAGAAAATATAGATAGGGGATCTACAGCCCAGCATGTGAGTGGGCTCCTTCAAAATGCCAGTCTCTGAAGCAGAAAGAGGACTCCAGTCCAAAGCGAGACATTTGACATGTTTCCCACAATAGCAGGAGTGGGGACGTAACAGTGCGAAGAAGGAGGGGACAGAGATGGATTTGCTGTGTCTCAAGCTTTGATTATACACCTTGTCACCCCTAAAACTGCAATGCCACAGAGATCCTGGCAGTTTGGCACTGCCTTTGTCCCTTTTATAATTAAGGGAACTGAGATACATCATGGCTTAGCCTCTTGTTTAAAAGACTCAGTGTTTAAGACATAGGGTCAATTTATGAACTTGGGCAAGCTGGCTGGAATTCTTGCCTCTAATCACTTCCTAAAATGCCTTCCCAGAGCAGCTATATTAAAGGGCAAAACACTGGAAAGAATTAAATAAAAGCAGATCCCTTGGGAACAGAGGACACTTCATTCAGAAGGGGAAAGCTCTCCAGGCAGGGAATATACCACCGAGTACTCAGAGCCAGCTGGAGAATTTAGTCCCTGGTCCCTCTTGGCTGGCAGCCCACTAGGGTCAGCGAGCACCAGCAAAAGACATCCTGGTCTTGGTGTTTACATAGCCCCACTCATGGGAGAAGGAAGTGTTTGGACCCTGGAGGCTTGAGATATATGGTGCATCAGGGTGGGTGGACAGGATGGTGATGCCTTAGGAAGTCGGTTCTTAAATCCCAGAGGATGGAGCAGCTGGGGCGGGCAGGGCGGGGGCAACTCTGCTCACAGTCCCCAAGCTAATAGCATACATTCTCCCAAGGATTTCTGGATGCCTGGTTTCAACCTCACAAAGAAGAGACAAGGTAGGACGGGAGTCATCTCTCAGCATTACACAGGTACTGAGAGTAAAGCCCAAACACCACCAACCTTGGACCAACTGATAGTAATAAAGAGAATGAAGGCAGCTGCCAGTAATTGTCCTATGTCAGCAAGTAAATTAGATGCTGGGCCCAGATCACTATTCAAATTCTTGGAGGTCCATAAGCATACTCCTACTTCACAGTTGAGAGAACTATATAATTTTTTTTTTATAAAGGTCAAAAGTAGCAGGCTATGAGGGCTCCAAGCCACAGCCCATGTGGCATTGCAGCACAGCATCTCACTTTTAAGCCACATTACTAACAAGTGTTCAAGGGACTTGCCCATGTGATAACCCATAACCAACTTCCGAGATGTTAGAGCACCCTGCACAGGACCACAGGACCGAGATGTGTGGCCCACCCTGCACAGCTATGCTCAGTGCTATTGACCACATCTGTGTCTATAGGTCACATGGAATTACAGTGTCCTTGAGCTCTATCAGTGAAACCTTGATGTTTCCGGGAACACCAAGCAGCCTTGTTGGTTGAGACAAACGGAGAACCCAGGACTGACCCAGACATACTAGGACACAGGGTCCCCAAATGCAACTCACAATCCATGGGACTGGTCATTCTCATGTCCAGTTACACAAGAACTCTTCTGAACACTTCTCCTGCTCCCCAATCCACCCAAACCCTCTTTTGGAACAATTATTCCTCCCTTTGCTCTCAGACTGCTTAAGTTCATAAGTTCACACGTTCAAAACAAATGATGTGACTGGAGCTGTCATGGTTTAGCAAGCTACCTGGATTGGGGGTGCTGGTTGTTTCCTTGTGCCATCCACAAATTGAACCACTCGTTGTTTTGATGATCAACTAGTCCTCCAGAATTCCTGGTTTGCTGGTAGATCTATAACTTTAGACTAACACAGGCCACTAGATGGGCTGCTGGTGTATATAGTAGACATGACAATGCTGCCTACATCAACTAGATAGAGTGGAGCCCACTGGAGGGATGAGCCCGGGTTCCTTTGAGGTCAGTATACATATAACTCCAAGTCATAGCCTTCTCCTGTACAAGCAGAATGCACTTCAGCCTGGAGGGTGAGCAGCGGCAGTTCCTCTGCCTGCCCCAGGGGCCAGAGGAGGAAAGAGCCGTTACTTAAGGAGCAGTTTTATTTTCTCATCTTTCCTGAGAATCCCACTTCTTAACAATCTAAGGTCAGGAGGAGAAAAATATCTGCCTTTCTTCTGAAACCAGAAGATCAGCCACAAACTCAACTCACATATCAATACAGGTAAATGAAATATTAACAAGAGAGCAACCACCATTTGACCATGCTTTGAAGGGACTGGGGTTCTAGCATGTAGCCAGAGGATATTATAGACTGGGGATTGGCTGAGACCTAAGGAAAGCCTGGCAGCTCTTAGCAGCCCAGTCTCCATACAGGGCTCCCAGTCTCACCTGAGAGAGCACACAGTGTAGCTCTTCACTGTCTGCAGAAGGACACACTAGGTGCACGTTTCCTAATTCAGAGACGTCTGTCCTGTTTACCAAAAGTCATACCTGTGGCTACTGCTCTGTGGTGGGAGCCTTGTGACTGTTTCTCTGGGTCTCTCCCTGAGGCTCAGATCAGTCTTTATGGTAAAGGCAGTGCCTCTGCACCACACAGATGGGAGCAACTAAGGGAAGCTGAGACTGTTATTCTGCTAACGGTACACTTGGGCATCTGTAAAGAGATCCAGGGATTGTTAGTGGTCCAAGTCTCAGGGTGGCGAAGGAGATGCTACTGGCCTATGGTAGCAGAACAAGAATAAGAAGTACATATCTACTTTCAGGTCCATAGTGGCCTGTGGCCTCTGTCGCCTGTATCATGCCATTATAGTGAGTGTCCCTAACAAAGAGGCTGGAGCCTTCAGAAAACTCCACTCTTCCTTTCAGGGAAGCCACAACTCATTCACCGAACAAAAGGCCAAAGTGAATCTTTTTTCTGCAAACAGCTTCTAGAATGTTCTTTACTAGATGTACTACAGGGGAGGGAAAGCATATGACATGCATTTGGATTTTTCCTCTGACAGCTCTGAGTAAAAAGACAATTAAATGCCAAGCATCAGACATCTTTTCCTCCCTCTGATTTCCCTAGGGAAGCAACTCCAGGTGTGTAACCTTTGGGACGCTGTAAGGAGTACAACTTAAGGAAGTCAAAGATGTCAGCAGCTGACATGCTACCCTGTCTCCACAGGGAAACTGCACAGCAAGACAGAAAGAATCAGTCTAGTATAAAGTCTGTGCATGACCATCTCCATCCAGTATATACATACAAGCCAGGATGATGATTTGATCTGAGCACTGGAAACTCAGGTCTGTCCCTAAACTTGGCCTTGGTTGGGCAGTCCCTGGTCAGCCAGGTATTAAAAGGCAACTCTGGCTGAATCCAGTTCATACAGCAGTGATGGTATACCAGCAAGGATCTCTGGGCAACTTTGACAATCGAATAAGTCACCTGTGCTCACTCTTTACGTGTACCATGGGATGAGCAGTCCTTAATAGGAGAGTCAGAATTTTATCCCCTATGCTGTGACTACTCAAGAAGTATGTACAAAAGAGGAGTGTGGTGTCTCAGCTCATCCAGTGCTACTTCACTAAGGGCAGGGGGCATTCAGTGACTCCTGAGGAGGGCATAAGGGTAGCAGAGCCAGAAGCTATTATACACACTAAAGGAGGACATAGCTGTGCCAAAAACCTAGAGCTGCAGGTTGAACAGTAGTAGGCGTTAATCCCAATCCCAGCGCCATGGAAATGTATATTTTTGAGCCTTGTTGGCTCTTTTCCCACAACAGTATTACTAGCCCCATTCCAGAGTCATTAGAGCTATCTGGCATTTAAAGTAACCATTTGAAAATCAGAAAACAGGATTGGCCTAATTTATTGAGGCAAAGCTACCTTGGGCCATCTGGTGTAAATAAAGGTTTTAGGGGTTTGAAGGCAGTGGCACTGTAAAGCACAGAAGTCAGAAAGGTCAATCGGTGGTGTGAACACAAGCTGGAAGCTTTGTGGTGATAGGCATTTGCTCTTAATATTCAAGCTACAGCAGCGGACTGCAAACTCCAGAATACCTTGTAATCTTCCAGTACTCAGGATCCTAAAGCCACAAGGGTCTCATATAGCAAAGAGCAGTTGAATCCTATAAGCCATGCTGAACTCCTAAGGATCTGAACTCCTAAGGATCTGTCCTCAGTCCACACTCATGGATGCTTTGTGTACTCCTATAACACAAGTCTAGGTTAGAGTTCAAGCACGTAAGGCAGTATGGTCTTGCCCCAAAAGAGGCACTAGGGAAACAGGGTTCTTGCATCCTTCGTGGTAAGGGACAGACAGAAAGAGGATTCACCCACATATGATAGCTGGGAGCCAGCTTATCTGTGGTGCTGACAAGGCTATCCTGGCCTCCCAGAGAAACACTGGCTTTTACTCCAGACAAAGGTTCTGGGATCTGGAATTTCTGCTGCGAGGAACAGCTGGAGGGAGTCATGTGATCAGCATTCCACATTGCACTCACCCTCAGAAGCCAAAGGATGATCCTGTCCCTGAAGAACAGGTCCTTTCATAGAAGGACCCTTGGAACCTCACACCTTGTGGAAGAGAGAAAGAGGAAGCAGAGAGATAAGAGGAGAGACAAGAATAAGATCTTCAGAGAGAGAGAGCGTGACAACAGCCAAACACACCTTCCACTGTTGGCATTTTCCCAGATTCATCATTTTCTAGCAGAATCCATTTTCTTAAACACCCCCCCATAAACGAGACTCATAAAAAGCCAGCCTAACTCTAAGGTGCTCCCTCCGCAAGGCTTCGTGTTCTCTCGGCCTAGCTGTTCCCTCTGCCTTTGACATCATCCTTAGAAGCCGGCAGCAGACTCTTCCTCCAGGAAGTCTGCTCAGGTTCCCACTGCCACTGCAGCTCACACTCATCTCCACCCTTTTGACCCCTTGGCATTCATCAGGTTTCCACTGGACGGTGCCCCCAAGCTCATGACCAGTTTTATTCCTCTCAGGCTGTTGACCGTTTACTGCCTAGAGAAGGGAATCTGTTAAGCACACAGTTGATCGATCATATGTCTTTACTACTTAAAGGGTTTTCAAGGATCTCCCATCACCTTCAGGATAAAATCCGGAGCATTGGCTCAGGCACCTATCCCCCCCCACCCCACCCCCGGAAGCTATCCAATTTCCAGTCACAGGCTCCTCCCAAAATTACACAATGATGTGACACCAAAGAGAGGAGGGGAACACCCACTTGTGCATGGCCAGCTATGCTTCTCCTCATCTTTCTAATAATACACAGAGGTGCCTGAGGACCACTTGACATTGAGTCACCCACCCAGGTGAAAGAGCTAAAACCAGCTGTGCCCTCGGGGTCACTCAGGTTGCATTTTTATGACAATCAGCCACTCCACCAAGGATCTAAGGGACAGGAGGCACCAGAAGTTCAGGCATAAGAGTTCACTTTATAACCATAGCAAAAAGGACTACTGTAGGGCTGGTGAGATGGCTCAGCGGGTTAGAGCACCCGACTGCTCTTCTGAAGGTGATGAGTTCAAATCCCAGCAACCACATGGTGGCTTACAACCAGAGCAGACGGGAGCGAGCGGGGTTGACCGGAACAAGGGGAAAAAAAAAAGAAGAAAAAAGAAAGCAAGCCGGGCGTGGTTGTGCACGCCTTTAATCCCAGCACTCGGGAGGCAGAGGCAGGCGGATTTCTGAGTTCGAGGCCAGCCTGGTCTACAAAGTGAGTTCCAGGACAGCCAGGGCTAGACAGAGAAACCCTGTCTCGAAAAACCAAAAAAAAAAAAAAAAAGGATTACCATATTTCTTGTTACAGATCCCACGTGATCCCTCCTTTACAGTCAACATAGCACTCCAGTCCCTACCCAGAAATGATTCTGTCTAGGAGATCCTGCCCTGTGATGGACATTCTGAGGCCTCTTCTCTAAGAGTGGAGCTCATTCTGCTCTTGTGGAACACCATAAGTATGAGTACTAGAAAGAGTCCTTTCATTTCACAGACAAGGGGGAACAGCCCAGCCTAACGATTCTATACCTATAAGAAGAAATGACCAAAAGAATTCACGATGAGCTAAAGCTTCTTCCCACAGAGCATCCTGGCAGTGAATATCTTGTCTTTGGGATAGAAGAGCAAGGAACAGAAGAGGAGAAAAGAGAACAGTGCTGGTCACTGTATGAACAGCAATGTGATTCCATGGCTCTCTGAAGCTCTAACACCAGCTCAAAGTCAACCGCATCTCTTCCCAACTTCATGCTCAATCAATGACGTTATGCAAACACTTGAGGGCAGACATGAGAGGAGTGTTCACACTATAGAAATGCCCTAATCAATTTTATTTTCGTTATTGCACAGAATTCATTAATTAAATATTGACTACCACAGTGCAGAGTGGGGTTGTGAGAAGCTAGGCTATCATCTATCCCGTCTTTGCTTTTAATTTTATTTATTTTTATTTAGTATGTATGGCTGTTTTGCCTGCATGTATCTCTGTGTCCTATACATACACAAGTGGGCCCTGTATATGGATGCAAGAAAATAGCCATAGGTTCCCTGGGCCTAGATTCATAAACAGTTGTTAGCCACCACATGGGTGCTGGGACTGGAACATGCATCCTCTGGAAGAGCCACAAGTGCATTGAACCACTTTGCCATCTCTCTAGCCACAACCTAAGCTATTTCAACTGTAGTTACACCCCTGTCCCCAATTAACTGTTTGAAATGCCTACACTTCTCCTGGTTATGAGTTTTTTTTAGGAAAAGACTCGAAGGGTACTTTGGCAAAGATAAATGTGGATCGGACATTTGTCAAAGTTCACGGACATATTTGGTCATCCAAATTGAAGTGTGTGTAGTGCCTCTGGTTGGGGAACTGCTAAATATCCTACAACAAAGGCATATTTTGCACCAAATGTCAGCAACGCTAAGACTGACTATATTTATAACACATTTTCTTGCTGTGATAGCACACCATGACCAAAAGTGACTTATAAAGGAATTTATTTTTCCTTATAGTTCCAGAGTGATATAGATTCTGAAAAGGTAGGAAAAGCACAACCGCAGGCAGCCAGAGCAGGAAACTGAGAAATCACATCTCCAGCCAAGCTCAGACAGCAGAGAGAACCACCTGTAAGCGGGGTGAGGCTATAAACTCTCAGATCCTGCCCCTCGGTGACATGCTTCCTCCAACAAGGCAGTAAGTTCTGTAAGCTTTCCAAATATCCACCAACGACAGGTATTCAAATATGTAAGCCCGTGGGAGATGTTACTTCTCATTCAAATGACTACACTAGGTCTTGCTGAGAAGATATTGAAGCTCAGGAGAGAAAGCTAGTCTGTGCATGAATTATTCTTGAGAAGGAAAACAAAGGATCCAGATTCTTGGCAGGAGCCCTGGAAGGCTAGCCAAAGGGTTAAAACATTGATGTGTGCCCCATGGAGAGGGCTGGTGAGAGACAGCTCTTACCCTTAACACAGTGCTGGGCACGCTGTGGCTTATGGGATGCTTGCTTGAAAGGTGAATGGGTCTGATCAAGTCATGAGACATACTCTCACACTGACCAGACCTCCATTGCGCAGAGAACCCCCCACAGTGACACCCAGTGAAAGATCCAACTTCTCTTCCTCTAGAAGGTGTTGAGAAGGATAATATAAAGTTGCAACCTAAGAGACTCCGCTTAGATAAATAATCGCTACCCTGCTGACAGTATCAGCATTGGTCAGAAAGGCATTTTTTTTTTTTTTAAATTTAAGTTCTTTTCAAACAGGGGTAGAGATATCTGGAAAAGATAAGGTTTCCCAGCACTCCTTTGGGGAGGCAATTGTCAGAGACACGCAGCAGGCAGCCTTGCTTTCAATACATCCAAACCCACTTTTAAAAAGACAATCCTTTTATTCTTTGTACCACTGAGGATTGAAAGCGCATTTAGCACAAACCACCCAAAGTGGAACAGTGTTGGGTTAAGAAACACTAACAAACTGTGGCAAGCCCAGGGAACCACAAGAGAGCCCCCTGGGGCTGGCTCAGACCAAGAGCAGGCTCCATCCCTACTGCCTCAGGGCTCCAGAGCCTGGCTTCTACAGAGCTGGGGGAAAGAAGCTTAGCCACAGGCCCTTTCTGGAAGTCTCTGTGAGGCTCCTGATCCACATCCTCACAGCAGAGAGGCAGTAGATTTCTAAAAAGGAAGATGACAGAACAGGGACCTCCCTCTGTGTCTCCCTGAAGATGTGAGGCTGGCCGTAAACCATCTGACTCACTCAGCCCTTTAATTAAAAGCCCAAGGGCTCAGAGCTAATTCTAGATGTGACTGGTCCCAGTAGCTTCTCAGGCACCAGAACTGCAAGAAGAGTAATGAAGATAATTTTGCCCTTCCTGATGTAAGAATGACAGCTGGCTCAGCTATAAATGAATGCGAGAGCTGGAAGGCACCTGAGCAAGTACCTCTCCCTCCCTTTTCCTTGGGGATGGCTTGGTCAAAGTAGGGTTAAGGAGGCAGCTGATGCCCCAGGCCTGGCAGCCTTGGTTGCCTTCTTCATAGACTCTGAGACAAATGCAGGCTTTAGTGCATTCAGCACCGAGTGCCACACCTTGCCAGAGAGAGTGGCTTTTATGTTCAATACACTCCCTCCTGACCGTTTCCCTGGGACTCAAAACAAGACAGCTATAATCCAGATAGGACCTGGAGCCATGGGGCAAGTGGGATAGCTTCCGAGAAAGTAGTTTCCAATCATGGAGTCTAGAAGGCTGAATGTGGCCCCTCCCACGCCTTGCTCTCTCATTCCTCTTTCAAGTAATCCCACATTCCAGAGAAGTGGGTCTTATAGCCAGGCAAAGAGAAATACATTCCTCTGTTGGCCAGACAGCAAATGGATGTCTTTGATTCGACTACTCAGGCCTAGATACATTTTCAAAAATGATTTAAAGTTGTAATAATTAAAGCAACAAAAGAACAAGTGCCAGTCACTAAAGGATCGTTATCTCCTCACATCCACGTGTGGGACACCAAGGTCCCAACGCCACGGAGACCTCAGGAGTAACCAGGTCACAAGGCTGGAACTCTGTGACTTGGGTGAGCGGGATTCATAACCCTTATAAAGACTTGGATGGGCTGAGCTCCCCACTCCTCATATGGGCACACAGTTAGAGAGTGGCTATCTGAGCATTAGGAAGCAGACTGTCACCAGACACCAGACATCGCAGTACCTTCATCTTGGACTCTGGCTCCTGGAACCATGAAGAATCCATTTCTGTTGTTGAAGCCCTAGGTCTATGCCTTCTGTTCCAGCATATGACAAAGGGTCCCAGTGAGTCTCACTTTGCTCCGTCATTAATAATCTCCTGATTTACTCAACTCTAACCTGGCATTTCTATGCTCTCATGCTGGCCAATATCTATGCATACCTTTTATGAATCAAACACTTTACAAAATAATGTCTCCTTATCAAAGTAGCTTCACGTAGCATGTTTTGGTTTGCTTTTATTGATGCAAAAACCCCAAATCAATAGGCAAGTATCAGAGAGCACATAGCCAGTCAATGGCAGAAAGTCTCTGAATCAGATAGAGGGTGTTTATTCCCATAGTGGGACCTCCTTCCTCAGCGGGGATTGTTATAACTTGGCGATAGGCTAGAGGTCACCTCCTTCAGGATGTCAGCTAAGCAGGGTAGTGAGAAACAGGGCCCTGGAGGAGAACAAAGTGCTAACTATGGGCTGATCTTAGGTTCTAGGTCCAGGCACATAAGATCATCATGGAGTCCCGGTAGTGCATAGAGTCCTTCTATGTCTAGAGAGAAGAACAGGGCTTAGGAGGATGAATCAGTCTTACTGAGATCCCTCTTTAGATTCTTACTAACTTCTTACAATTCTTCCATTCTTGGTAGGAAGGTTCTGAAAACA
Source organism: Mus minutoides (assembly GCA_902729485.2). Lineage (NCBI taxonomy): Eukaryota > Metazoa > Chordata > Mammalia > Rodentia > Muridae > Mus > Mus minutoides. The sequence continues at coordinate 4,992,419 of LR749498.1, read as the reverse complement.
AAGTCTGGCAACCTCACCTTCTGTTGCTAATAACTGATAGGCTACCAGAAAAGAATACATGGCTTGACAATTAAATACAATGCGGCAGACATCAAGGTGGGAAGCAGAGTAGGTATGCACAGGACTCCACCTGCACAGTGGGGAGTGAGTGAGTCTCTGGCTGGGAAAGGACTCTCAGAGAGACCACTGCCTATGCTGAGGCACACAGCCTTTAGCCACGCTGATGAAGGATGTAAGGAACAGGTCCAGGCAACAATCAAGATGAACAGAGGTGGCTCAGTGGGTAAGAACCATGCTAGGCCCAGCGGGGTCCTGCAAGGGCATCGACACTCATATGCACATACCTCCTACTACGCATAATTTAAAATTTTAAAGTTTTAGAAATGGATACAAGTGATGGAACTCACAGGAATAAGAGAAAATGAAGGGGTATGTCTGAGAAGAGTCTTGGTTGTAACATGGCATGAGTGCTGAGCCCACAGGGGCCTGGAAAATCCTAAGGAGTCTACACTCTGAGATAGGGTTTTACCTTTCTTTAGACTAGATGAGACAAGGCTTCCTGGTTTGCATTTTGCTTCATGGTGCATATGTTATATTGTCAACATCTATATTCCTTCTCTAGCAATAGCTGTATCTCTTAAGTGGAAAAACATCATGTACCCTCCATATTCCCCAATGTTAGAATAACACAAAGTGAGAAGCCAAGGGCCCGAGAGATTTGCAAAGAGTGGGTGGGTAAGAGCGAAAGCAAAAGAAAACCTCCCAGCATCTTGTGGGGTTTTTTATTGCTGTTGTTGTTGTTGCTGCTTTTGTTGTTGTTGTTGCTGTTGCTGTTGTTTTGGTTTTTCTAAAGCCAGGCATGGCTGTTTGTCTCTGTAAGTCTAGCATTAGGAGGGGCACAGACAGATGGATTCTGGGAACTTGTTAGCCAGACAGTCTAGCTGCATAGTGAGCTTTAAGTTCAGTAAGAGACTCTGGCCTCCATATATGCATTCATGTATATGAACACCTGCACATATCCCTATGTATAACACACACACACACACACACACGCACACGCACATACATTTAGATGAACCAACTCCAAACTTCCGTTTTCCACCCAGGAGAATGGGCTAGAAAGAGACTCTGGTTCCCAGAGCAGAGAAGGCCACTTATGCAGCTATGGTTCTCATCGCCTAGATCAGGGCCTCTTAAGGTTTTCCCACATACAGCCCCTTTCACCACGTGACCCCAGGTATATAAGTATATCCAAAGATTGAACAAATCAAACATTTACCAATAATAAATCATAAAATAACATTAAAACAAGTCACATATAAAATAATCTTATCACTTATTAAAGACAAAAGCAAATGTATACACTAGTAAGATATATATATATATATATTTCTAAAACAGTACAAACCAAAGATACACTAATTTGATACATGCTAAGAAACAGTGGTGGAAAAAATTTAAAGGTCTTTGTTTTTCATAATTAAACCCTTGTTTCTATAAGAGGAGAACACTTTGCACACACAGCACAAGCCTTGCAATTTCATTTTGGGAAGATATGTTTCAGGTGGCTCTCCTTGGCATTTCATGGCTTAACATGTTGTGTGCTCAAAACCAAGGATGCAACAAAGACTTATAGTGTGACATGGACCAGTGCCAGTGGGAACACCTTCTATTCATGGTACATAGTGTGCCATAGGCCAGTGCCGATGGGAACACCTTCTATTCATGGTACATCTTCTATTCATGGTACATAGTGTGACATGGGCCAGTGCCAATGGAAACACCTTCTATTCGTGGTACATCTGATTCTGATTTAATGCTTGGTGTTGCATATTCACAAATTCTTGCTGTCTCTAAATTGTTCAGGACCCCCCCCCCCCAGTTATGCAATCCCATAGGTGACCCATAGTTTAAGAAGCTTTGGTCTAGAAGTACTGCACATTGCAACCACTGTTTGCATCTGCAGTGAGGTTAACTCTCCGATGAATGCCTAGCAATATGGAAGCAAAATGCCAACATCCCCAAATCCTCCTTTCTTATTTACCCAAATGAGTGTTTCCAGTTTCAGGTATAAAGAGGATTCTAACAAAGCCTTTTTGAATCTTAGTGAATAAATAGGTAGATGAAGCGTATTTGGTATTCAAATGAAATGGCAGAGTCTCTGCCACCAAGGGTGGGCCCAGCATACCCAGCTGATTCCAGCCTCTCTCTTTCTCAATCAGCACTCATTCTAGATGTCTTTAACTCCTGCAGAAATAAAGGCAGGACAAGTGGAGAACACTGGTCTAAGTACCTGGCGTGCAGGCAGTGTGTTGGGGATAAAAGCCCTCTTTCAGAAAGAAATACTTCCAAGTCATTGCACAAATCACCTTTATTAGCATAATGTCTCATTGGGCATTTTGTAAAAACACTTTGAGTCCATCTCAGGCAAAAATTGCTGCTACTAGGTAGGGAAAAGAAATCTGTAAAATTGAAACCATGGGGCATTTGTTCAAGGCTCCTGCGTAATGATGTCCCTTGATATATAATTCATGACCGCCTTCAAGCTTGGCCTACTTCTGACAAGAGATCATATATTTTGGAGAAGTCGAGAAGGGGGAGGGAAAAAAGCCACTTTGAAATGGTTCTGCTGCATTTTCGCTATTCAAGCAAAGCCAGGTGAGATTTTGGACCACTCTTTTGTAGCATAAGGGCTTCCCTTGAAAAGCTTTTTTATTTTATTTATTTATTTATTTTCTCCTCCTTTGTATAGAAGAGGCAGCCAGACACTCGGTTTCAGTTTTATCTTCTGTAGCACCGGATAAAAGACGAGGCTGGATCCATCTGTTAGCACATACAGAAAGCAAACTGTGCGATAGCAGGCACACTCGCATACACACTCGCACACATCTTTGCAAAAAGGGGAAAAGATCCACACTTAAAAAAAAATGTATCATCAGCCATCGTACCCAATGCCGACCAGATAACATCACTTTTATCCTTTTATGGGCAGATTCAGGAAGAAGCCAGCCAGCCTGCCTGCCTGCCTGCCTGCCTGCCTGCCTGCCTGCCTCCTGCCTGCCTGCCTGCCTGCCTGCCTGCCTGCCTGCCTGCCTGCCTGCCTGCCTGCCACAAAGGCTCTTTCCCTGAGCTGCCACAGGAATGGGGATGCTGAGGGTTAGCTGCAGTCCAGACCCTGTTCCCCCCCACCCCCAGCCCTGGCAGTGACGGGGTTCCAACCTCTAGAAATCCTTGTGGATGCCCCTATGGGTGACTACCACAACCTAGTGTTCTCTGCTGATGAAACTCAGAGAGAATGCAGGGCACAGATGGAGTAGGTTTTTATTCTCTGGCACAGTGGCCTTTCTCCTGGGTCTGGTCTTCTAGGGACAATGAACAGGCAGGCTGCCTGGGCTGAGTTTTACAGAGGCAGAGTGCAGAGCTCCATCTGGTGGGTTAGCTGCTCTGATGGTACTGTTTGCTGTGTGTTGCCCTCCCTGTGTCTCCAGAGGTGCTTTGCTCAACAGTTCCTGACCAACCACTGCATGTAGTTGATCAGGGCAGATGTGAGAGAAGCCAGGAGAGTTCAGACCGGATGGCCAGTCTCTCAGGCTCCAGGATTTCCTGGTTAAAGTGGGTGGGGCGCAGGTGGAGAGTCTGAGAGGCACAGGGCTCTTTTGTCTCTTTAATAGTGAAATGGTGTTAATCACAGAGTTGCCCCAAATAAATAAGCTTCTGTGTCATTAATGAGACTGGGCTTGAAGCGTAGGGTGGGTGGAAGATGGGGAAGCAGTGGGTAGGTAAGTGCATGTGATGGCTGAGTCTCAGCTGCTGCATTCAGAAGGTTCGTGTGGTCTCTGCCATGGGGTGGAGTGGGATCTCACAGCCCAGGCTCTACCTCATTGTTCTAAGATATGTTCCCCATGTGTCTCCAGCCCTGATTCAGGACATCATTCCATCCTGGTTGCCTAGTGATCTACTTCTAAGGCAGCTAGAGTCACAATACTATCATGTAGATGCCACTATGACCATCCTCTGGTCCAAACTTAGGAATAATAGTCTTCTCCCCCAGAAGCTCTCTAATTTCACATTCTGCTCCCCCTTTGTTCTCTGGATTCCTCAAATCAGTCATTTGGACCACCTGAAACATAGTATTTCCCCCTGATAAGAAGTTCTTACACCCTTATCTAAAATGTCACCTGTTAGATGAGAAATTCATTTTCCCATTGTTCTTCTGATGGCTTAAGAAGGAACAAATACAATCCTGTCACCTTCCATACAGCTGCCCATCATGATCAAAGCCAGACTCCCATTTCCAAGGCTCTCCTCACTAAGTCTCTGGTCTAAACTCTGGCGTTACCCCCTACTCCTGGTTCTTCTCCTCGGCATCTTCTCCCAGAGCAATGGAACCCTTGGCAGTGCTTCTCTGCATGCTTTTGCTCACACCCTCCCTCGATGTAGAGGGTTTACATCCCCTTGATCTCTACAGAACCAAATCTCTTATTGATGACTGTTCCTCCTTAGTCTACTGGGGTCAGTTGACTCCTCTTTTTCCAAACTCTGACTGCTAGCATTACCTGGAACCTTCAGCCTTTATGTGTTCCACCAGGACACACTCTTTTGGTGGTCTTCCTTTAGTTGTCGGGCTTTAAATATCATTTCTATGTTGATTAATTCCAAATGTATACTCCCAGCTTTGATCTGTCCTTTGTTTATCATAACCGACAGTCTATGTGGAATCTACCCTCGGATGTGTAACCTTAGCTTTAATGGCTGGAACTCCTCATCTATCCTCCTGGTTCTTCATCCAGGGATGTGCTCATTTCAGCTAATAGCAATTCCGGGCATTCTGGATCCCAGGACAAACACTGAATCATCTAGCCTGCTTACTTCATGACCCACATTCAACCATTATGGAAATTCCATACTCCAATTCTCAGTCTAGCTAGAATATCCACTCACCAGACCTCTACAGTCCCAACTTTATTCATGGTGGTGTGCTTTTCATACTACAGCCAGAGCCATATTAATACTGAGATGCCATCTTGACCTCCTATGGTCTAAGCTGTCTAGTAGGTTCCACTTTGTTCATACTAAAAGGGTCACACCCTCCTCCAAACCTCTCTGACATTACCCCTGCTTTGCCTTCTTTTTTGGGAGCTCTATTATTGTTTCTTTGCTGTTCCTCAAATATATCAGTTACACTAACCTTCTTCCCTCCTAGAACACATTTTCTGCACCCAAGGATTTGCTTACACCCCTCCTTTCTCAAATATTACTTTCTTACCTTTATGCTAAGTTTATTATCACTCACACATCCTCTCTGCTCTCCCACAATTGGAGCTCCAGTAAGCATGCTTTCTGGACTCAGCTATGTTGGTCTTGCTCACTGTCACACTCTTAGTACTCAATGTTTTACAAAGCATTCTGTGGATGGAGAGATGAGTGATGCTTGATACCTACCTCCTGCAGGACTAGTTCCATGATGGACCTGTGTGCTCTAAGAGACAGTTCTCAACCAGCCTGATCTTCAAAGCACTCAAGCCATGATTCTCATCTCCTACCCTGGCCTCCAGTGCCTCGCAGAGTGCCTGAATAGAAGCAATTATTTGACCTGCATTTGATGACTGAAAGTCAAGTTCATCTCCCTTCTGGCCTGAATGCAGTCAAGGAAATATCTTAATTCTTGTGGACCAGCTTCTTGGGACTCTTCTACCCCTGCAGACTTTTGGGCCCTAGTGCTGATTCACAGTGGAGTCAACCACCAGGCAATTACAGTATCCACTTCCTTTTATTTATTAGATATTTTCTTTATCTACATTTTAAATGCTATTCCCGAATGTTCCCTATATCCTCCCCCGTCCTGCTCCCCTACCTGCCCACTCCCACTTCTTGGCCCTGGCATTCCCCTGTACTGGGGCATATAAAGTTTTTAAGACCAAGGGGCCTCTCTTCCCAATGATGGCCAACTAGGCCATCTTCTGCTACATATGCATCTAGAGACATGATACTGGTTAGTACTGGGGGTACTGGTTAGTTCATATTGTTGTTCCACCTAAAGGGTTGTAGACCCCTTCAGCTCCTTGGGTACTTTCCTTAGCTCATCTATTGGGGCTCCTGTGCTCCATTCTATAAATGACTATGAGCATCCCCTTCTATATTTGCCAGGCACTGGCATAGCCTCACTTGAGATAGTTATATCAGGGCCCTTTCAGCAAAATCTTGCTGGCATATGCAATAGTGTCTGGGTTTAGTGGCTGATTGTGGGATGGATCCCCATGTGGGGTAGTCTGTGGATGGTCCAAACTTTGTCTCTGTAGCTCCTTTCGTGGGTGTTTTGTATCCATACTTTGGTCTTCGTTCTTCTTGATTTTCTTGTTTTTTGCAAGTTGTATCTTTGGTATTCTAAGTTTCTGGGCTAATATCCACTTATCAGTGAGTGCATATCAAGTGAATTCTTTTGTGATTGGGTTACCTCACTAAGGATGATATCCTCCAGATATATCCATTTGCCCAAGAATTTCATAAATTTATTGTTTTTAATAGCTGACTACTCCATTGTGTAAATGTACCACATTTTTCTGTATCCATTCCTCTGTTGAGGGACATCTGGGTTTTTTCCAGCTTCTGGCTATTATAAATAAGGCTGCTATGAACATAGTGGAGCATGTGTTCTTATTACCAGTTGGAACATCTTCTGGGTATATGCCCAGGAGAGGTATTGCTGGATCCTCCAGTAGTATTATGTCCAATTTTCTGAGGAACCTCCAGACTGATTTCCAGAGTGGTTGAACAAGCTTGCAATCCCACCAGCAATGGAGGAGTGTTCCTCTTTCTCCACATCCTCACCAGCATCTGCTGTCATCTGAGTTTTTGATCTTAGCCATTCTGACTGGAGTAAGGTGGAATCTCAAGGTTGTTTTGATTTGCATTTCCCTGATGATTGAGGATCTTGAACATTTTTTCAGGTGCTTCTCTGCCATTCGGTATTCCTCACTTGAGAATTCTTTGTTTAGCTCTGTACCCCATTTTAATGGGGTTATTTGAATTTCTCCAGTCCAGCTTCTTGATCTCTTTGTATATATTGGATATTAGCCTCCTATCAGATTTAGGATTGGTAAAAATCCTTTCCCAATCTGTTGGTGGCCTTTTTGTCTTATTGACAGTGCCTTTTGCCTTACAGAAGCTTTGCAATTTTATAAGGTCCCATTTGTCAATTCTTGATCATACAGCACAAGCCATTGCTGTTCTGTTTAGGAATTTTTTCCCCTGTGCCCATATCTTTGAGGCGTTTCCCCACTTTCTCCTCTATAATTTTCAGTGTCTCTGGTTTTATGTGGAGATCTTTGATCCACTTAGACTTGAGCTTTGTACAAGGAGATAAGAATGGATCAATTTGCATTCTTTTACATGATAACCCCAGTTGTGCCAGCACCATTTGTTGAAAATGCTCTCTTTTTTCCACTGGATGGTTTTAGCTTCTTTGTCAAAGATCAAGTGACCATAGGTGTGTGGGTTCATTTCTGGGTCTTCAATTCTATTCCATTGATCTACCTGTCTGTTGCTGTACCAGTACCATGCAGTTTTTTTCACAATTGCTCTGTAGTACAGCTTTAGGTCAGGCATGGTGATTCCACCAGAGGTTCTTTTATTGTTGAGAATAGTTTTTGCTATCCTAGGTTTTTTATTGTTCCAGATGAATTTGCAAATTGCCCTTTCTAACTCATATATCCACTTCTAAAGCATGGAAGTTAGAAGGAAGTCATAATGTCCCTGATTTAAGGTCTGCCCCTGCACTGGATGATCTGGACCATGGAAGAATCTGTCTTCACTGACAGGATTTTAAGACCTTCTGAAACAGAGCCCATGGCCTGGCCTCAGATGACCATTTCTCCTGTGAAATGTCCCTGTTATGTCTTCCCGGGAGCCGAAGCACACCATGTTCCAGAGGCAGCTGTCCAAGGGCTGCTGTGCTCGACTATGCTGTCTGTTGACAGCTTCCCTGACCGTGCTTTCTTCCCAGATGTTTGTACAAAGGCTTGCCATTACAAGTTCAGAGGCATGATTAGGGGCTTTTGGGCTCTGATTAAAGGAATTAACTGAGCTCCAGAAGTAACTTCCTTGGGGGCCACACATAGATAATCACATGGAAGATGATTCTGGCATCACTGCCTGTGCCTTCTTCTACCTTTGGGGGGTCTTTAATATGGAAGGGGGTCAATTATTGCTATGGGAAATAAGCAGAAAGTAGAGCAGAAAAACAAAGCAGGCTGTACATATCACATGCACACACAAACACACATTAATATTCCTATTATTAGGAATAGCTCCTAAACATTTATCCAGCAACACAAATAACATTAAAATAAGAAAGAATAAATTCTTATTTTTCACTGTAGTAGAAATCAAGGGGAAAAGAACACTTGGCAAGTGGTCACATTTTTTCATCTGAAAGTTGTATTTCAATCGAACTTGCAGACGGTCCAGGGGAGCTGGCAGACACACAGAACTGATCCATGAGAACCAAAATTCTCTCACTTTTTGTTGCCAGCAATTTCATAACCACGAACAGAAATTACAAATGACATAGGATTGGCATCTGGGCACCTCTCAGTGGACAAAGTCACCTCTTCTTGGTTTGAATACATATCCCACAAACCCTGCTTAAGGTAAGCAAATAAATGTACCAATGGCATGCAAAGATGTGGTATTTGGAGCTACATGCTGATGCATCAACTTGACAGTTGCCTAGAAAATGGCGCATGCTCACATAGGCCAAATGAAGAGTCTTAGAAATCTAGAGAAGCCAGCCAATATTAGGTACTGACGGGGCTGTGGGGTAACCAAGCTCAGGTCTCCCCGTGAGGCCAAAGCAGCCCCAGAAAAATGATGAAGCTTTATCATGGTAAATTTCTGTTTTCTTTAGTTCTATTATAATTTTTAAATGCTTTCCGTTATGGTTAACTGTACATATAAACTTGTCTGGGCTACAGTGATGCCCATATATTTATTAAGAAATACCTTGAAAAACAGGTGTGTGTGTGTGTGTGTGTGTGTGTGTGTGTGTGTGTGTGTGTGTGAGATCTTTGAATCCGCAGATGAAGTAAATCAGTATAGCCTCCCAAAAGTGAGTGGGCCTTCTCTAATCTATTGAAGGATCAAGTGAAAGAGTCTGGAGAGAATGAATATTCTCTAGCTGCTTTTAAACTAGCACACGGGGCTAGTGCATTTAGACTTGGACTAGAGCTGGAATTCACACTGTGAGCTCCCTGGTGTTCCGCCTTGCAGCTCCGGCTGGATCTAGACCACAGGTCTTCTGGCACTCCAGAGTGCCAACTGCAGACCTTGGGAGTTCTGAGCTTCTACAGATACATGAGTTAGTTCTCTACCCGCCCCTTTCTCCCTCCTGTCTGTCATTATCATCTATCTCTTATTTATTTATTTATTTATCAATCACTTATTTAGTCCATATCTCTATATTTACAGCTACATCTAGATCTAGATAAAACAACATACCAGGCAACAGAATTGCTAGTATTATTTTAAGCAATGAAACTTTATTAATTATAATCTTCCTTCCAAAAGTAAGTATTGCAAGTTAGGTGTAGGTTTAGCTCTGATCCCTGAGACTGTCCCCACCTTGTCTTTGTCATTGGTGACTTACCTAATGACAGACAAGCATTTGTCATGTTTGCTCAGATATACTCCCTAGAGCTGATTCTCTTGCAAAATTATTTAAAAGGATTTGACCCAGGACAGAGCTGAACATACATGGTGTTCTCTGTGTTGGTTTTTCTTTCTCTTTATTTGATATACATCCATCAGATGAGGTCCATCAGATGGGGTCCCAGCTTCTACCTCACCCGTGACCTCTGATGGCTGTATTAATTCTGTCTCAGATACTCTACCCTCTTCTGCAGATCTTTGATTTCACAAACCCAATTTTCCTTGGAGGAGGAGGGTCTCTCCGATTTCCTTTTCCTTCTATTTTGTACGTTCTACACTTTCCCTTGAGATATTCACATGGTTCAACCTGACCAACTTCTTTGAACTATCCAGTCCTAAAATTGTCTTCCCTGAATCACTTGAAAATGCTTTCAGTCCTACTTCCTTTGTTCTTATCTTTCAATGATATCTATCTCTGCCTAACACAATGTGGATGTTGACACAGACAGACTGACAGACACACAGACTGACTAACAGACACACAGAAAAACAGCTGACAAATCAGGGGTTTTACTTTGCTTGAGATGCCAGTAACATAGTACGCATTCAATAAATATTTCTTCACTGAATAAGAACACAAATGAATGATTGGACTAGACCCAGTATCACAGGCCTGATACAACCACACATGCTCAGAAACATAAGTGGTAGACATTCAGCTGTGAGGAGAAGCTAACAAGGTTTCCATAGGAAGAAGCCCCTCACTGGGACACCAGGCCTAAGCAGTACTTGTTCTGTACACAAACATGCGCTGACAAATGGGAGGAGACTCTATAGTAGGCCTCTCCTGGTCACCAAGACCTTCCTGACAATCTCCTCAAGCTATATAACAAAGGCTTTTGTCAACATAATTCCTCAGCCACACTGGCCCAGGTATAAGGGGCCATGAATTTCCTCAGTGCCAAGTAGAGGGTATGAGGCCACTGACCACTGTTCTTACAAAGCAAGAACATGTACTGTGGACTGGACACACTGGGCACGAAGGGTTTCAATCCTTTCCTCCTCCAGTTATTAGCTATCTGACCTGGGCCATATACAGACATGTACATATATGACTTTCTTTTCTGTCCTCCATAAACTGGGGAAAGTGGTAATGAGATCTAATTCCCAAGATAATTATGAAGATCAAGGGTGACAAGGTAGAATTCTCAGTTCCCCATGTAACTTCAGAGCTGGGCATTGAGGTTTCCTCACTAATGTCAGCAGAAGTTAAAAACACTTGATGTGCAAATAAAGCCTATAGATTCTTACTTAATGCTAAAACACCCACACCAGTTTTTCTTTTCTTTTTTTTTCCTCTAAAGGGGAGCCCACCATTTTTTATGTTTGCATTTTTGTTTCTTTGTTTGTCTTGTGGATATCTAATAATCCTGGTAAACAAAAGATGAGATGATGTGGTGGGTTGGGGAATCTTGAGATAGATGCTCAGGATAAAATTATTTCAACTAAAGGTGCTAGAATGTCCACACCAGCACAGCCCGAGGAATGACGTTTCATTGTCCTCAATGTCATGTCACAGGTCACACTGGCCTCTCCAGTTGTGAGTTAGTCAAGGTCTTAGAGAGAAATAGATTGACAGAGTGGCCTCAGCTCAGAGGATTTGTCAGGTGCTTCCAGAGTGTGAACAGCCTTAGAAGGCTGAGTATTTGCCTACACAGGTTAACTCTCCCTGTTATCAGGTTTCTTCTCCTGTGATGGCTCTTGGCATACTATGGTTCCTGAGTTACATTTGGTGCTACAGTCTCTGTAGATTAGCACTGCCTGACCCAGGCCAATAAGAGACTGCCTTAGTCAGGGTTTCTATTCCTGGACAAAACATCATAACCAAGAAGTAGTTGGGGAGGAAAGGGTTTATTCGGCTTACACTTCCACACTGCTGTTATCACCAAAGAAAGTCAGGACTGGAACTCAAGCAGGTCAGGAAGCAGGAGCTGATGCAGAAGCCATGGAGGGATGTTTCTTACTGGCTTGCTTCCCCTGGCTTGCTCAGCCTGCTCTCTTATAGAACCCAAGACTGCCAGCCCAGAGATGGTCCCACCCACAAGGGGCCTTTCCCCCTTGATCACTAATTGAGAAAATACCCCACAGCTGGATCTCATGTAGGTACTTCCCCAACTGAAGCTCCTTTCTCTGTGATAACCCCAGCCTGTGTCAATCAAGTTGACACATAAAACCAGCCAGTACAGAGACACACACAGAGGTCTGTGACAACGAGAGATAGGGTCTCTGTGAATGTCTTTTGTGCTTCAAATGAGCCTCACTATAGGAAACTCCAACAAACCATTCCGAGAATGTGAGACCCAAAACTGGAATGAAGAGAAATCCGGTCCAACTAGGATATCCACACAATACATGTTCCCACCAAAATGTGAAGATTCCAAACTAATTTATCATCTCACCGAGTCTTCCTTCAACACAGAATACCAATAGGCAATGTTGTCCCCAAACTGCTACAGTAAAGAGGAAGCAAGAATCATAAGCATTCAGGACAGCCCCCCAAAAAGGTGCTACCATGGTCAAAAGCACTATGTGATTGCTCTCCCAGTCAAAGACATTGATCATCAAGATGTTGGATCCCTGAGTTAAGTTTTTAGCATTGATATTCTTTGATATGATAATGAATTCTAAGATAGGGTTAAATACTTGAGGAATTGGATTATGCTTTAATTTAAGGGATAAGTTGATAAACATGTATACCTTTCTATTGCACAGCTGACGTACATGCGCTGTCAAATTTTCTAATCACAAGTAGATTGCAGAGAGAGTAATTATATAGTTAGCCTTCAGTATCTACTGGGAGTGTGCTTCCCCCAGACATTCAAGTTCACAGATGTTCAAATCCTTCTACAAAATGGCTTAATAGTCATGCATAATCTACATGTATGCTTTCTATTACTTTAAATCACCTCTTATAATACAATCTAAATGCTATATATAAGTCACTGCAAAAGGCATTGCTTAGAAAATAATGACAAAGATAAGCACACGTACACATTCAGCACTGTAACTCTTTAGGCCTAACAGTCACACTGATGTGGGATGCATCAGCCGGAATGCAAGCTATTTTCAAATGCTTTCCACTTATGGCAAGTGGAATCTACAGACTGTGAATCTTTAGATACAGAGGAACAACTGTGTTTGATTTTCTTGGGTTTCTAGAATATTGGAGCAGCTGTGATCTCATGGATTTATTGAGAACATGTATGTATTGACCACCTACTATTTAGCCGGCAGAATACAGGGCTGGCTCCTAAGACTTAACAATACATAGCACAGTGTCCTCTGTCACTAGCTTTTCTAGCCCAGATGTTTCCCTCAAAAACACTGACGTCAGATAGACACTTCATTCCTTGGATGCCACCAAGTACTGTCTTACTAAAAAGATACTGTTCACCTCTTATTAATAGGTTTACCATGTGGAGGCTAGTCTATTCTATTTTTCCAACTCCAAAAGATCCCACAGTCTCACTGGCTGCTGTGTGCCTTGCATGTGCCACCTCCTCTTCCAGGGGAGGGTATCAGCTGATAAAATACTTGGTCACTTGTCTTGCTTAACAAGGGGAATGTGAACAGCAGAGAGGACATTGCAACCCAGCAGAAGCCTCTGCAGGCTTCTCAAGTTGATGCTGCCTTCCTCACCCTCGTGTTCCTAATGTTAGCCTGGCACATTCAAAAGAAAATCTGGTCATAGATAGAATAAGAAATGTGGGAAGAACACAGAATCTTACTTATATCTTCTGAAATGTGGCATAAGGGGTTTTTTTTGTTGTTGTTGTTGCTTTTAACTATTGGGACGAGGACCTCCTTACCTCAGTAAAACTGACTGGTATACAACAGTTTTTTCCAACTAGTTTTGTGCTTATAACCATTATAGTGGATCCTATAAGAGAACTAAGTCCACTCTACGAGTAAATGTCCCTATGAACTGAGTCTGTACGAAGGTAAATCAAACACGAAGGATCTAAAAGGGGGATAAGCAAACCCGTGTCCATCTTAATAACCAAGTGCAATGACAGGCTTTCCTACCCATGTGAGAGTCAAGCCCCTGCAAACGACAGATAATTAAAACTCTAGCAAACCCTAAAGGTTTCATTTGTCTTTGGGACATTTCCCAGTATCAGAGGTGATCTAGCAAGTGAACAAGACGCATGCATGTAAAAACACCGGAACCAGAGTACAGTGCTCCTGATCCCAACAACCACGATGGGCCAGCTCCTCAGCTCTCGCCCTTCAGTGTGCCATGTGTCACACTCTGAGGAGGGAAGTGGGTCAGGGAGGCCCCTCTGTGGCCTGGGAAATCTCCCTGAGCTCAGGATGGGCAGTGGTCTTAAGACTCCTTGACAGAAATTCCCAGAATGCTCTCCACACGCCTGGAATGAGAATGGGGAATGCTAACAGAGGGTGTGAGATTTCAGCAGGACAGAAAGAGCATTGACCTCCATGCCTCCTCAGGAGGTATTTGCTCAGGACAGAAGTTCACAGGCTCAGTCTGACTCCAGTGACTAATGCAATGTTCTTGTTCCTATTGTTGCTTCAAAACTTACTGTTCGTTTTCTCTCTCTCTATTCTCCTTTCCCTTTTACTTTCGATGAGAAAAAAAAAAGCCTATTTAACAGGGGTGGATGAGTCAGCTTGATCATCAATTTAGACACACTTCACCCTGGCCCCACGCTTCGCAATCCTGCAGGCAGACGGGGAAAGCATTCTTAGCCAGCCTGGTTCTCAACACAGCTATTTCTGGGGTCACTGGCAACTTACATGTGGTTTCCCACCACAGTTCACATCACTGGTTTCCAATGTCAACCCAGACTAGGTTGAATTTTGACACCACCCTCCCTTTTTGCCCACATATGATGTTTCCATGAAGTACCAGGCCTCCCTCCTCTGGGCATTGTCACCCCCCACTACCTCCGACCCCTGCCACCTCGTTACCACAATAGCAACTAAAAAAAAAAAAATCACCTCCTGGTAGTCAGCTAAGTGTGCCCATGTGTATGTTATTAACGCATTACACTCAACTATAGAGACCAAATACTAATATAAATCAGGAAAAGTAGTTCTGAAGGCTGGAAGAAAGCCCAAACAGTCAGATGGAGGCATCCAAGAGGAGCAAAGTTGACACAGATTGAGTTCTGAACAAATGTTAAGACTTCACCTCAACCCAGGCATCACATGGTGAACAGACCCCTGGGAGGCATGTGATTTGGGCAGAACTTTAATCTGGGTCAAAGCTTCTTTGTTACTGTAAAATACCCTCCAGTGGGAGGAGAGCAGGACAGAGATCAACCCCATTGGAGCATAAGGACAGGAAAGCCCACGAAACGTCACTCACAGGGAATTAATTCTGCATCCTTTAATATCAGGTCATCAAAACATTTTCTTGGTGGTGTTGTTGATTTTGACTTTGTTTCGTTTAGTCTTAACATCTTTACATCAAATGCTTGCGATGTGTATCTGAATCAGAAAATCCAAGCAGCTTATCACCCGGTTAGGGCACAGAATTCAGTCTTCCTGAGGCCAGGCCCATGTAACCAACCCAGGCTCCTACAAGAACTAGTGTGTGTGTGTGTGTGTGTGTGTGTGTGTGTGTGTGTGTGTGTGCGCACGCGCGCGCACTCACGTACACCTGTGGGGTGTGTGTAACTGCCTGCAGGTGTCTATAGAGAACAGAAAGAGACACTGGATCCCCCGGATCTGCAGCAACAGGCAGAGCAGCTACCCAGTGTGTCTGCTGGGAACCAAAGGTTCCCACCCATGCTGCTCAAGGTTCGTGTGCAGTCAGTTCATACCTCAAAAACAGGCATTTAACTAAAAATAAAATACAATAAAGACAAATCTTTGTTTCCCCTACATTATATTTAAGCAAGCCTTCCACCTGTGGCCTACCAGTGAAAAAAGAATTCCTTTCTCCCTAACACACGGGAGTGAACACTCCACTCTCCCTAACACACGGGAGTGAACACTCCACTAGCTTACACTCACGGCATACTTGTAATCTGAATCTGGAGTACACCCCACAGATGTTCGGGTTTCAAAGGCTTGGTCCCCAGCAGATGGCACCTCTTGCGGATGTCAGGGGGAAACTGTGGAAGTCGTGGACTATTCAGAGAAGACGGGTCACTAGTGGAGTCCTTGGGTGTGTGGACAGCCACATCCACAGGCTCTCACTGCTGCCATGAACTGACCTGCTGCACTGTGCCTTCCCCTATGACACACTGAAACCGGCTCAAGCAGGGGCCGGAGGAAACCTTTCCTCACTTGTGTAGGTCACAGCAATGTAATAACTGATATACAAACATATACATGTTCATATACGTGTACACACAGACACACAGACACACACACACACACACACACACACACACACACACACGCATGCACGCACACACAGAGTTTGGTTGGAATCCCAAGCTCATCACTCCCTTGTATAAACACCCCGATGGCCTCCCCAGAGCTTCATGATATTCTCTCTCTCTCTTCTGTTTCTCCTCATAACTATCTTCTAGCTGGCTTACACTGGCAAAAGTTGCTAGGGGATCTTTTCGTCCTAAGGATGCAAGAGTCAGATTGGGAAGCACAGGAAGTTGGAGCAGGCAGCACAGAGGTCCCCTTACCCTCAGGGTGCTTCTCTTCAGAGCTCTCTTCTCTCCTCTTCAGCTCACCTGCATTCCTCAGTGTTGCTTCCCACTGAGAAAGAACTCGCCTCTCAGGAACTATCTTTCTGGTCTGAGAGAATGATTCCTTGAATGGTCTTCCCTGCTACCTGTGAGTCATCCCAGTGGTGAATGGGCATCCTGGGTGAAATCCTAACACACTCAAGAGTTTCTGCAGAGCTTTCTAGATCCAGGCCTGCAGTTACACTTTATAAAACACCAGTCCCCAGCAGGGGACCTCCTGTAGTTAACACTCTTCCCTCCACCGCTTTCATGTCCAGATTTTCCTGGCACCTCATTCATTTTACAGCTATCCTGTCCAATAGCTTTTTAGCAAAGATCTAGCCAAGTGTGGTGTGGAGCCAGCACACCACCCAAACTCCCATGTTCTGAATCATCTTCCACTTGGGCCTTTTGTTGTTGGTTTTTGAAAGAAAGAAAAGGAAGGAAGGAAGGAAGGAAGGAAGGAAGGAAGGAAGGAAGGAAGGAAGGAAGGAAGAGGAAAGAGGGAGAGGGAGAGGGAGAGGGAGAGGGAGAGGGAGAGGGAGAGGGAGAGGGAGACCAGAAAACTCTCCTCCTGCACCAGGCCTCCAGGAGTGAGCTAGAGATGTGGTTACAAACCAGCCCAGGCTTGCCTTCTGGGTGCACAGTCTAGTGTCAGACAAACCAGTTAACACTACATAAGAAGTCTACAGTCTCAGTCAGAGGGAGGCAGGAGGTACTAAAATCCCAGGCTGGCCGGCAACCTCATCACTGGAAACCCACCTCATTCCCTCAGCTGTGCCTACTGTCTAGCCAGGAACACTTCATCCCTGCTTGAGTGTTGGCTGAGCTTTATCATGGACAATGGTTCCCCCTGACTCTCCACAGGAGGCTCAGTTTCTCACTTCCTTCAGGTCTTCACACAGTCCCCCACCTTCTGGTGAGGCCTTCACTGACCATCTTGCTCAAAATAGTGACTACACTTCCTCTCAGATAAGCCTCCCCCTCTACACCAGTGATTCTCAACCTGTGGGTCGTGACCCCTTTGGGGACTAATGATTCTTTTTCACAGGGGTTGCATATCAGATATTTACATTATGATTCATAACAGTAGCAAAATTGTGATTATGAAGTAAGCAACGAAAGTAATTTTAATGGTTGGGGTCACCGCAGCATGAGAACCACTGTAAAGGGTTGAAGGATGAGAACCACTGCTCCGGGGTCATCTGAGAGTCACTTTACTTCACGGTATCTTATTTTATTTGCTCATGTCCTGGCCCATCTGTCTCCATCAGAATATAATCAAATCTGTGAAGCCAGGGATTTTATCTGTCTGGGTCACTGGTTAACTGCCCCACCTCCACCCCCGAAAAGTACCTGATTATAGATATTCAATGAATACCCATCAAACATGTGGATGGATGAATGGATAGGTGAATTTGGTAGGGAAAAGAGGAAGGGTCTGTTAGAAATGAGTCCCTAAGGATCTGTTGAAGAACAGACAGCACCTTGGAAAGGGGATGCAACTCCCGTGTGATTTGGGGCAAACCATATTCCGTCTCTTTCTCTTGTAATATGAAACTAATACAAAAATATATGCAAGTCTATTTGAGCCATAAAATTAAAAAAAGGATTTTCTAACAGTAAAAATCATGCCAACCACAGTGTGGGCTGATGTAACATGAGAGAGGCCAAAAGGAAGCATGTCTTTATCCACAGCCAGGGGCCTGAGTTTTAACCACAGAAAGAAACTGGGGAAGCCCAGTACCGTGATGGTGGGAGCTAAAGAGTCACCAGGACCTGATCCCAGGCTATAATAAGGATGTCTAAATTCCAGGACTGGGCAAAATACCAACTATTCTCTGAACCGTGCTCTGTGAATGGCTCCTGCAGAAATCAGGCCACGCATTTTCCTATGCAGTCTGCCTTTTGGGGAATAAGGGCAGCGCTGCATCTAAGCTTTGCTCCCCATATAGCAAGCACTCAGCATTCTCTCCTCTCCTGTTACTTGACACATGTGAAAGTTTCCAGAGCAGTCTGGCACTTTGGAAGCACGTGGCAAACAGAAGATACTATTTGCATGAAATTTACATACATTAAGGTCCGGAGGGGGCATGAAACTCCATTTGGGAAAAGGCAGAGAAATCAATCTGAGGTTGTATTTTCTGAAGCTTTAGAGACTAGTTATGGACAGAAAGTGAGAATGTCTTCTCTTGAAAAAAGAAAACAAACAAACAAACAAACAAAACCCTGTGACCTAGAAGCATCATCATGGGGTGTGTGATATGGGAATGCAGGCATTGTTCAGAGACAGACAGACTGCACCCCACTAATGCTGCCCACTTGGAGTCCTGTATCTTCATGCAATTTCAGGGAAAAATGCATTCTTAGTCACCATGTCTTGAAGGAGGGATAAAGATGTGCCTTGCCAGTATCTGTTGGCTGAGAAGTATATACAAAAGACTGCCAGCAATATAATTAATGATCATTATTAATGACTAAACATTTGCTGAAGAACATAACTCGCTTTAATTAACACAATAGAAGATTTGAGAATTCTTTGAGAACTTAGGGGTCAACTCGAGTGTAGCATAACCTAAAAATTATTGCTTAGAAAAAAGAAACCCTCACATGTATCACATGTGATAGGCAGCCCACTGCAGGTGTCTTAGTTTATACGTGCTATTCAAACTAGCTGCTGAACTTGAGGACTGACAGAGAAATTCTCAAAACTGACTGCCTTATTAGTAAGTTCCATCAAGTACACTGTGGATAAGAAAGGGAAGAGGAAAAGAGAAGAGGGGAGTAGAAGAGAAAAGAGGGAAGGGCTCCAGGACACAGGGTAAAGTGGGGACCAAGCAAGAGCTATGTATATAATCTGGCATCCTTACTGGAATATTCATATTCATCCCCACATTCACATTTAGAGGGAACCCCAATTTCCATCTTGCACAATGAGGCTCTCCACAACAACCTCGGGCTAAAAACAGATCTGCCTCTCACCCACCTGCCTCAATAGCCTCTGGGACTGGTGTGCAGGGTCAGGTCTGTCTCCCAGTCCAGCTTCAAGGGACACCTCTCTCGTTAGAGGTGGAAGAGGTGAGGCTCAGACAGGAAAATGGACCTCCCAGGTTGGGCCAGGTCGGCTGCAGAGCCAGGCTCAGTGACCAGGATCCAGATCCATGCAAGCTCTCCTGCGCCCACAGCCTCTCCCTAATCGCTCTCAGCTCAGGAAGCAGAGCTGTGCAGCTCTGGGTTATCCTTGCTTCTGTTCCCTCTCGTTCACAGCTAGTCCCACAGTCTGCTACTTCCCACTCCCCATCTGATTTGACCTGTGAGAAGACACAGGAAGCAAAGACAGAGCAAGTCCTAGCTACATAGGGCGGAGGCAACTCGACAGCTTCTCCCCTTTCCCCATCTTTCCCACTTCTAGCAACGGACCATGTTAAGCAAAAACGAAATATATGTTTAGTCTCCTATACTTTCGAAACCCGTATTCAAGTTTCTTTCTCTTTTTTTTCTTCAAAGCCATACTCAAATGCTTTGAATTGAATAGATATGTATTTTATATATACAAGAATGAATTTTGACCAGGGTCTGTCTCTGAAGCAGAAGGCTCAGACACTGTCCCTAGGAGGCATGACTCACTTGCATTCTGTCACTTAGCTTCAGCTTTGCATTTTCCTGTGGTCACTGGTGCCTAAAACGCCCCAGAAGGTCCCTCAGCTTCAGCTAAAGGAGCTCTTGAGAAGCCAGTTTCTTTCATGAGCCACACAGAGGCAAGGATTGGCTTGAGCCAAAGCCATGTCTGCAAAACCTGGGAGGGCCCTGCGTGAAGCAACACTGCCCTAGATCTGAGAGAACACACAAATGCCCCCAGTATGGGCACTCCACACACAACCCAATATGCATGCTGGTTCACACCCAGCACACACAAAGCACATCCATGCAGCATACCCATCTCTTCTCTCTCATGCATTCACACACCTATTACAGGGCGTACACACTCACAGCTTGCACACACTCAAAGCATGTAGCAAAATAATATGCTGTCTCACACAAACCATGTGGATTACACACAAACACTCACAAACTATGTACATGCACATTGCAATACACACATACTCGTTCTACACCTTTGGCCTACTCTCAAGCACACACTTTCTACACACTTACACACCTCCCACATACACCCTACTCTATGAACACAACAGTCATGGTGAGTGTGTTCAGTGGATTAAGGTTCTTGTTGCTCAGCCTAATGGCCTAAGGTTGATCCCTGGAGTGTATATGGTGAAGGGAGAGAATGAATTCTCACAGATTCACCTAAATTCAACACCTAAGTATCCTGGCAGGTGAGCCTGCATGTGTATGCAAACATGCATGTATACAACACACACACACACACACACACACACACACACACACACACACAAACTAAATAAGTAAATAATAAATAGACTTGTATATGAGTAACATACTTTCCCTTATACCAAATAAGTAAATAATAAATAAACTTGTATATGAGAAACATACTCATACTAAATAAGTAAATAATAAATAAACTTCTATATGAGAACACACACATATACAGAGAAGCTTCTGGAACAGATAAAGTCCAATATTTTAAAGTGGTGCTCTGAGGTAGGCCTTATTTATAGTTCCACAAACTCCAATAGTCTGTGTCAGTCAAAGGCTTTGAAGGTCCCAGACCCCACACTGTGGAAACTGCCTGTTAGGTTGAAGGCACTGATCCTGTCACAGTTCTGGCTGAGGAAGAATCTACTCCAGATGACCCCAAAAGAATGTCGAACTATAACCTGTCATACCTAATGGATCCTGGAATAAGTCAGCTTCCAACAGGGTGAAGTCAGAATGATGACACACACTAAGCAAAAGGGGAGACAGAAAGGGTCAAGGGTCACTTGGGCACTGGTTATATAAGCTCTTTGCCTAAATGTCCCTATTTAAGTACCTGATCCACAAAATGTGGACTTTAACACTAGACTCTGCACCCTTCCATTTTCCTCAGCAGACCTAACCCTGGTCCTCTACTCCCCAAGAGGGAAGTGTTCCAGCCTTCTTTGCCACCACAATTCCCAGTGTGTTCTCAGCTTGTTATTATAGAGAGCCATGCAACCATTGACAAGGACCACATTGGAGCTGTGGTCACCATCTTCTTGGTCAGTCCATCAGCCAACAAGTACTGTCCATAGGAATGACGGTGAAGGTTCTGGGAACAAAATGCATCAGGAAAGCAGCAACTAAAGGAAAGAAGTAAAGCTCTGAGGGGCCTTATTATGTCTCCAAGTCTGCATGGGCTGAACAGAAGCCATAGGAAGAGTCCACTAGAAGGCAATTACTGTGTCTCCCTGTTCACTCTTATTCCTCTCCTTTGGGGCCTTGGCATCCAGAGCCAGGCTCAAAGAAAGATAAAGGACATTTACTTAAACTTGGCTCCTAGGAAGAGAGAAAGGAAGTAACGAGTCCAAGGTCACTCAGTAAGTCAAGAGCGAGAGCCAAGACCTTCTCACGCTCTGCTTGGGGCTTCTCACTTCCCCATTCTCCCTCTCCAAGCATGGTTCCTCCTCACAAGGCTAAAATGATAATGATTCAGACAGAAAAAGTCCCTTCTGTCTTCCCCTAATGCCACACTTGGTTAAAAAAAACAACAACAAAATTCCCACTCCTTTCTACTTCTAAGAAACTTCTGCTTGGAAAACTGCCTTGTTCTTTTGATATTTTGGAAGCCATGTTGGAACAAATCGTAAGTTCTGCTCTACTCGCAGCAATGTGGTCACATAATGCATTCTAAAGTGAAAAGGTAGGAAAGTGGCCTTTGGGACTTCTGATTAGAATGGAGTGAACTATGTGACTATTCCATCTGTTCTAGTTTGTTTTCTATTGCTGCAATAAACACCATGACCTAAAGCAACTCTGGGCACTACCTGCCATGAGGAGGAAAGGGTTTCAATCATAGCCAATCACTGAGGGAAGTCAGGGGCAGAGACTCGAAGGAAGCACTCGGAGTCAGGAATGGAGCAGAAACTACAGAGGAATGGCTTGCTAGGCTCTTCAGCCTGCTCTCTTGCACCACTCAGAACCACCTGCTCTGGGGTGGCACTGCGCACAGGAAGTAGGCCTTCCCACGTCAATCATTAATTGGGGAAATGTCCTGCGGATTTGCCTGCAAATCTAAATGAGGCTTTTTCTCAACTGAGGTTCCTTAGTCCTAGATGTCCCTCTTCCCACATGACATGCCAAGAGCATAACCACTGAACCATCCTCTCTCTAGAGATAAAACCTGTGGCTGTTTTTTCCTAACCTTAGGCATACTGGGAGCTCCTATAGACATCTGCAACAAAAGCCCATCTGTCCTCACTGGAACCATTTTCTCAGAACTGATGTGCCTCTAAATTCAGTGTTCTCTATACTTCAGAAAGGAACAAAGTGCATACTTACCTCTTATGTGCTCCCCCAGGAGGGTCATCTATCTGCTGCACTCATCTATCTGCTGAAAATCTCATTTATCCCAAATGAGACCTATAAGAGTCATAAATTGCCTCCCATAAAATTGGGCTACCTTTTACTTCCAAAATAGTGATAGAGTTTTTTCGAATTTTGGACTCAACAGTAAGATGTGCATATGTCAGAAGATTGCTTCTGACCCTATTTATTTCTTGGGGAGGAATTAAAGAGCCCAGGTTTGAAATCCCAACACACTAGTTGGGGGGGAACATGTTTGAAAAATAAGGAAATGAGCAAGGAGGTTGATAACAAACACACAGAGACTGATTCTTGGTTTTCCTTGTTAGGATCCAACAATACTATAGGAAGGCTATTTTGTGTGTGTGCTGTGGAGGGACAGCTCACAGGCTAGTGATGGGAGTGTGAAGGATGGGACTTTTCAGGGGGAGATTCAGAGATGGGTGGTCAAAGGAAAGGGGGAACTTTTGTGGCAGCTCTCATCGGAACCCCAAAGAGGAACCCACAAGAGTGGCCCAAACTTTTCAAACCAAGATTCTATTTAAAACCCAAGCAAAAAGAGTACCTGATAAATATTTAATCCACATACCCCTCATACTACCCATGATACACAAACATCATCACCTACCATGTACAAACAGGAAAACTTCACAAACTCCAGGAATTTGACCAAGGGAAATGCAAAGATTCCAACTCATCTGTTTGCTTCAAAGAGGCTCAGACTCCCAGGTACATGTCATTACTCTAGATTTCAGAATCATGGAATGAATCTGTCTGTCTGTCTGCCTGTCTGTCTCTGTCTCTTTCTCTATCTATCTATCTATCTATCTATCTATCTATCTATCTCTAGAGAGATATATACATACATCACATTCCCTCCCTCTTTCCCTTCCCCTCTCCTCCTCACACTCATCTATCTCTTATTCTCTTTTATACCTTCATTCCTTCTTTCTCCTCTGTATCTTTCCTATTGTAATATCTCTCCTCTATCCATCCATCAATCCAACCCCTCATCCACCCATACCCCCTTCAAACTAGGATAAAGATACCAAAGGTATTCATGTACAACTGATTCTGTCATTCTGTAAGCTGATAGCATAGTTCTATTGTATTTCCTGGGTCGCCAGCTGTCCCAAAGACGAGTATGAAAAAGACCTTGCTCAGCACCTGCCTCAGTTGGGAGGGACCCACTACTCAGCAGGACTGAGATCAGGCTCAGCTCATTACTATCGATGGCATCCTTAGTCAAAGCAGTCAGAGTAAAGGACACCCTGAAAGACACAAGTCAGCTGCAGGGAGAAACTTAAGACACAAGCTTGATTTGACTCGGTTTATTTCAGTTTTGAAGAGTGCAGGTGCCTAGCACAGAGCTACTACCTTTTGAGATGAGTATTTTATGAAGAAACTTGCTGATGAGTACCGCATTCCTCACATATGTGCGGCCTCTTATTTACAGTGTGGGTGATGGAGAGAAAAATGGCTCTCAAAGGCATTATA
This sequence comes from Mus minutoides, assembly GCA_902729485.2. NCBI lineage: Eukaryota > Metazoa > Chordata > Mammalia > Rodentia > Muridae > Mus > Mus minutoides. Next base: position 4,968,096 of record LR749498.1, on the reverse strand, counting down.
CATAGGAGCAGACACCATCTTGGCCATCTTCCTAGTGAGGCAACATTATGGAAGTTCCTAAAAATACCTCTGGATGTCAGCTTCCCCAGCCACAAGGCAGAGCTAATATCTGCTGCACATGTCCTTCAGAACTTTGCCCCAGATGGTTTTCAAATGCTTGGTATTATCTTGCTGACAAGATCTTCTATTGTTCCATCTATGCTGCTGCCCACATAGCACCAAAGGCAGCAGAAGACTCAAATATTAAATCACATCTAAAAAGAGACAACTTGTCAAAGCCCAGGTTGCACCTGAGCGAGTCGACTGTGGGCATGGTGTTGTCTGACTCTGATCCATGGCGCTGTGCACGGGATGCTGCCTCCTCACTCTGGCTCACGTGCATTTAGCTGCATCACTCACTGCTCCTGCATGGACCCGGACCTCATAGCCCATGGCCTTGAAAGAACTGAAGGCCCTGCAATGAGTATATTATTCATAGCTCCTTGTGTGCATTTTAATTTGGTTTTTAAAAAGTAACACAAGCTCCTCCACACCCCCAGAAAAGGTTTTAAGGACATCAACTCAAAGCAGAAGATGACTGTAGGTGGTGAGCGAGTGAGACCAGCCCCTTCTCCACTCATCTTAATGAAAGGTATGGAATGTGGTATTAGTTCTGCTCCACTCCTGTGACCTTCCTTCATCTTCTGCTCTCATCTGCTTTGACTTTCAACCATTTTGGAGTGTGTGTGTGTGTGTGTGTGTGTGTGTGTGTGTGTGTGTGTGTGTGTGGTGCTCAATCAGAAAATGGCTCCCTTCCTGGGAGGGAGCAGATCTCTAAGAGGATTCCCAGGAAGTGCACACTCTTGAGTCTCCTCAGGTCTCTCAACAAGCTGGCTCACTAAAGCTTCCTGGACACCCTTCTTCACTGACCACTGGGTAAAATAAACCGAAGGGTTTTGAATACCATCAGACTAGACATGGATAAGTTCTTCCAAGTCATCAAATCCTTCCCTGTTTTATAGACAGGGAAGCAGGAGCCCGGGGGGCTTGCTCCTCCCTTACCCTGGAAGTTAGGCTGGGCATCAAGAGTTGAACACAGTTGTTCCTGGGCATAGACTTTTTCTGTTTTAGCATTCAAGAGGGAACTGAGATGTCCTGAGATGATACCTTGATGGCAAAGGAGAATGGACTCTGCTGTGCCATGTTACCTCCACCTCTAGCTAGCTGTTATATGACTCTGGCCATGCCTAGGTAGGCTCTTCCTCCTTCGCTTCACATTCGGAGTGGGGCCTACTTGAGGGCAGGGGTGATACCACACTGATCACTAGTCTCTCAAGCCAGCACAGACCAAGGGAAAGAGCCCACATGGTACGCATTGCTTATATAAATGAATGATCCCATTTTTATGCTTGATCCATCATAAAACTGCAATTAAACTCTTTGGGGCACTCTCTTCCCCAGTTTCATTTTAAAAATCTAATTATCTATGCCATACAGAATTTTTATTAGAAAGTGAAGTCATTAAATAAGCAGACACCAGACTCGGGCCCTGAGATAATTGCAAATAGCACCACATCTGTCTGCAGTGTTCAGCTGGACCTGATAAGCACACTGCTGGGAAGTGTGGTCCCTGTCCTCTGCACTCGAAGCAGCAGGCCTCTTAAGGAAATGCTGGCTTCAACCTTACCTAGGGAAGACTAGGGAAGAAAGCTCACACCACTTCACACCCTCACCTTCCCAGACACGAGCTGCACTGGGAGCTGTACTGGCCTACGAAATCCACGCCACCATTGCCTTTGAAAAGCTCCCTCTCCCATGCCTGTCACCAACCACTCCAATGGTGTTGTACCTCTTGTCTCTATGTCTACATATCAGGGAAACACTTGTGATATTTTCCATTCACATGTTCAATGATAAAACCCTGGCCTGACCAGTGATTTGGGTTATATTATTGACAAACCAACAATCAATTCTTTGTGAAAAATAATTTAAAAAAATTAAAAACCTCTTAGAATTTCATCAACTATTCTTTCTTGACTAAGACATGTCAGAGTGCCCATCTATTCATCACTTGTAAAAATAAATCCCCCAGCCAGATGCCGAAAGCCTTGTTAATGCTGCACCGAGAGAGAAACCCTAATAAGCTCTCTAAATATTTACTATGAGTCTGAGTTATTACAGCAGTGACCAGTTCCACCCTTCCTAAAATCCACTTGTATTCTCCAAACACACTTATTTTGGTTCTCTGACATACCAGCCAAGAAAATGACAAGTTTGTATGCCACAGCACAAAGAGGAAGCAGGACCTCATTTTCAATTCTGGCCCTGCCACTTACTAGCCGATGCGATTTTACCTCCCTGTCCCCATTTCTTTAAATCTAGAATGGAGACAAGCAAATGTATAAACATAAATTTAAAAACAAGTGGACGGGGGGGGGGGCAGCTAAACAGCTCCAAGATTTTCTTTTATTTAAAAGCAAACATTTATTTTAAAGGATTCTCATAGGAGGAAAAACTGCATTCCTGCAACTCTGGAAGTGCATTTCCATTTCAAAAAGTGTTAGAGACTGGCACTTGTTCTGGTGGTGGAGAACCTGGCTTATCTGGTGAGAGATAACCAGAAGAGTAACCAGCAAAGCTAGGAGTCTGACTGTGGGCAAGTTTTAACCTTCCTAGATAATGAATGGATCTCCAAGGGCCAGGATTCATCCAGAGAGCCCTCCTTGGGGAATCTGAAAGGACCCAGAAGCCCCTTAACAGGAGAACTCTTCTCTAATCAATACAAGTAAATAAGAGCAAGTCTATTGTGAGATTGGCACCATGCCAGGCCCTATAAATGCATAAGACCATTTAATCTGGAAGAAGACATGTGTAAGTATTGGAGTTTTACTGCCACAAGAACGGAGACTCGTGAGCTCAGGCAGACTTTCAGGACCACACAGCCAGAAAACGCTCCAGCAGAGCTTAAGTTCATGCCTGATTCCATCATCTTCTCTCTTTCCAGTCACTTTAAGACCTAGTCTTGCAATTCTTGTGGCACCATAGAGAGGATTTTTAACCAAGGTTAAACAGGAACCAGAGGCTACTATGAGTCAAAACTCCAGAGGCAGGCAGGACTGCCTCCTTGTGATATGCTCACCAGAAGCGAAGGAGGGGCTCTCTTTGATAATAACTCGATTCTGTGAAGACTAAATGAGGGCCTTCCAAGATGACAGTAGTTGGTTGGTTGTATTTCAGTTACAAAGCGAGGCTACCTGATCAACCCTAAGGGACGATCTGACTAAGAGCCATCTCTGAACTCCACGCCACCTTTCCCTTTGTCAAAACACTGCTCTGACTGCATGACAAAAATCTATTTCCAGGTCTTCCTTTTCCACCAGACCACATTTTTAGAAGGGGGTGTCATGTCTCTGAGATCCCTGCACTGTATCTGCTACATAAATATGAAGTGTATAAATAAAGGTGTGCATTCCACGAATACTCTACAAAATAACTTGAGAAAATGCCATGAGTCTTGAACAATTATGACTTAAAATCCTAAAATTTTCAACCTGCCAACAGTGGCTCAGACATCTCTTTAACCTAAGATCTCCCAAGAAAACCTAAGGTCTTTCAGCCTTCCAACCATTCAAATCATAGCAGGTAGGGTAATCCATTTCACTCTAAAAGAAAAAGCAACACCCAACAGGAAAGATAAAGATGCTTCGAGTCTATTTGAAAGCTAGAATGAGGTCCATGTGAGTGAACTGACTTCCTCTGGGTCAACAGCTGACTGAGAGGCTGTTGATACCCTTGTCTGTACATGTTGCTCTATTCAACAAGCCGGAACTTTGCCATGCAAAGGGGGAGAGAGAGAGAATGCAAGGAAGAGAAAAATAACCAGGAAGGGAGGAGCAGCTTCACTGCAGACTGTCACGAACGGGGGACAGTGGGTGATAGATTCTATGGACTGGGTTAGCTCTCTGGAAACTCCTTACTCAGGGCTGGCTCTCTGTCCTTGAGTCATCCGGTTGCATCTAGGCCCTGGGAGCATAAGTAAAAGCAAACTGAATTCCTCTCAGCGCTGAGTAAAAACAGGAAGTCACAAGTGGCTTCACTCTGCTCTCAACTTGGGTCCCCCAGCACTTGGGGTTCAGGATGTCCAAAGGGCATGGGAGGCAGCATGCGTTGCAGGGTGAGGGGACTGGAACCCTTTCTAATTACTTCCTGGTGCAGGGAAGTCCTTTAGGAGACAGATCTGGGAGCAGGGCAGGATGGGAGGCAGAGAGACCCGTGTTCCAGCTCTGTGATCATATCTGAGAGCTGACTGTGTGCTCAGATCAACAGGAGCCCATGGGAAACAGCTCACTTGCTCTGAGCTTAGTTACCTCAGATGCAAAGTGAGAGATGGGGCTACCCTTCCCCTAGAACACTAGCTCCCCAGTGAGCTATCACAAGTGTTTGACATACCCAGAAGAATGCTACCAAACATGCAGCCCACCTGGGATGCCACTGTCCCCTCCTCAAAGCTGAGAGCGAGAAGGCGCATGGTAGGTTTATCCCACCCCTTCTTATTCAGTATTCTCTCCTCACAGGAGCTAGGGGCCCACAGGAGGTGAATTCTGCCAGCCCCCAGCCTGGGCCCAGTGCCCATGTTTATGACTGTTTATTTCAGAGCAAGTAGAAAGAAGAAATTAGAGCCATAAAAGACAGGACAACAGACCAATAAAAACCAGCTCCCAGAAGAGTCAGGGGGAGGAAGAGGCAAAACTGTCACCATAGCAACACAAGACAGTCAGAAACAGGCAGGAAAAACAGCCCCTGGTCTGCCTCCTCTCTTCACCCGAAGTCCTCACAACCAGTGTGTGAAATTCAGTCTGACTGGGAACAATCCTAACAGGCTGGTCTTCCCAAAGCTGAGGCCTGGCTAGGAGCCACCCTCCTCTTGCTGCTCCGCACAGGTTCTCAAACTGCATGGTCCTAAGCCAGCTTTCCCTGAGCCCTGGGGACTCAGCACCGTGCAGATAGCCTGGGACAATCTGGAAGAGGTAGTGATTGGTCAGAGTAGGGAAAGTTTCTAATAAGGAAACCACTAGGCTTCAGGGGAGCCCTTATGAGCCTGGGGTTCTCTAAGTAAGCAGAACGCATCACCCCCATAGGAGAAAGCAAGCCCAGAACTCAGAATGGTGGTTCTATCAGTACTGGGCCCTTCCTCTTCCAGTAATGGCTGACAGGATTCTGGGGATTGTCACAGAGATGTAGGCTGGGGGCGAGGGTGTGAGCTTTAGCAGATTTAAATGGCAAATGCCCTAGACCTCATCTCTGGGGACATAGGCCAAGAAGTTTAACAGCTTGGAAAAGGAATAGGGGACAAGCTGGCACATTTTTGTCAAAAAGTGTTCTTGTCAGTCTCTCAGCTGGCAAACGAGACAGGTGTGTCTACCAAAAAGCATGGCTGGCCTGAGACCAATGCCTCAGGAAGTGGGTCAAATTGTTCCCGAAGCTTCAGCTTGGAAAAGTCTCCTCCTGCTGGACTCTAGTTAGTTCTGGCATGAGGGAGAGTGAATACCACGGAGGAGGTCCTAGGCACAGCAGTTTGCCTGCTGGCTAAGCACCTCTGTGGCAGGTGGCAGCAGAAGGGTCCAGGTGTGCAGGGGCCAGGACGGGCTCATCCACGCTTGGGGATACAGAAATATGGGGAGCAGAGGCATGGCCCTCGCAGGGGAACCCGGAGGAGGAAGATCGCGGGTCTCCTAAAGAATAGCTTTGGAGATGAAGGTTCGGGGGAGGGGCGGGGGGGGGCGATGGGGTGGGAGTGGTTGAAGGGTGAAGGGACTCTTCTGGAAAAGAAATAAAATCAGGAGAGAGACACGGAGAGAGGGAGCAATGGACGCACAGACCTCTGTGTTCGGGAACCAAGAACAGTTCGAGACCGAGTCGTGAGCTAGCTGCCTCCCTCCCTCGCCCGGGGCTGCAGGGCGTCGCGAGCCGGGCAAAGAGAGCCACAGTCGCCCCGCTCCACCAAATCCGGCGCCCGAGAGGCCCTTGTGCCTCCGCAGCGCCTTTCCCCGCGAGTTCCAGCCCGAGATCCCTGCCGCGCCCCAGCCGAGTCCGCACCACGCTCACCGGAGTCGCAGCCGCTGTCGCCACCTCGCTCCTGCTCGGCCGCCCGCTCCGCCGCTGTGGATGCCTCTCCCGCGGCAGCCGCAGCCCGAGAGTCGGCTTCCAGCCCCTCCCCGCCCCGCCCCGCCCCCGCCCCCGCCCCGCCCCACGGCCCGCCCGCCCCTCCCTGGCCCAGTATCCCACCCCTCTGTCACCCGGAGGGCCGGTTCCCTTCTAGCGAGGCTAGGCACTAGGATCTGCACCCAGGAGTTAGCACTGTACCTCCCAGCTAATGGTAACACTCTCTGCCTGGGCCACTTGTCTTGCTATTCACGAGGAGGCCTAAATTCCTCCATACCCACTTTCCCCCTCAGACAAACAAAATACAAACAAAACACCCCAAGGACACAATCTCCATAGGCCACTGGCATACACTCACACTGACACTAGTGCTCATGCCAGATCACCCCAAAACACTTAGCTCCCCCTCACTGGCCCCAGGTTACTTTGGATGGTGAACCTGCTTGCTCTGACACTTCCTAGTAACACACACCCAGCTTTAAAGGCCACAGTTATAGAATGGGATCCCCAAAAATGTCTTCCCAAATGCCTAGCCTATGAAATGCAACAGTCTTCTAAACAGTGAATCTAACATTCTGCGAGGTAAGGAGAAAGTAGCTTACAACTCTCACTGTCACGGATCATTGTTTTAAAACATCTGCCGAGGAGGTTTGGTGCTGTAAAGAAAGGGAGATTCCGGAAGCCCAGAGGACCAAGCTGTGCCAAACAGGTTGTGAGTCAGAGCCCCTGTATGTGTGTTTGCCTTGCAGATACCTAGTTTAGCTGCTCTTTTCACCAGTCAGCCAACCAGAGGAGATCATCATACAATTTATACAATATTAAACCTTCACAGTGTGTCAGGCCTTGTGCTGACAGCCATGGCTTCTTTGGGTAGTGAGTTTGTGGGTTGGGAACAGGAGGAAAAGCCTGGGGCTCCAACAGTGGAAGGTGCTTCAGGGAGAGCATTGCTCTATCCCCTTGCTTGAGGCCAGTATGAGTCTCCATGACGAACTTACTCCACCTAAGTCTCCTGAGGCTCTGACAGTCTGTGTTTCTGACAGGCTCCCAGGAACTGCTTAGCAGTAGAGTGTTTGGTTCAGTTTTGGCAAGAATTCAGACAGGGTATAGACAGGCACACTCTGGTTAAAATAATATAGTCTCCTACATGGAAATGGTCCTTGGGTTGCGTAAGTTTCTCAAGCCCCCTCCCCCCACCTGTACTAGTCTGTATTTTTGGTCCATCTGAAGACAGTTTATTTTATGTTATAATGGTTCTATTAGAATTTTTCTTGCCATGACCTTAGCTTTGATTTGTTTGTCTGAAACACACAGACACAGATATATACAAGTAGATAATACACAGACACAAATATACACGCAGACACACACACACACACACACACACACACACACACACACACACATCTCTGTTGCACCTTTTCTTCTTTACTTTACTCCTGTCTTTACTCCTGTCTGCCTTCAACTTTGGCCAGGCATTGGGAAGGTCATGAATGAATCAGCCCCGGATAACAAATTGATACCTGGAACACTATCATCTTGGAAGGTGAGCAGACCTTTCATTTTACACTCTCCATCTCTAAGAACACAGCTCATGTTGGTGAGTAGAGATTCCTTGGTGTGTGCGAGTTCACTTTAGCACACTTGGAGGAGGCATCTGTCTCAGTAATTGAGGGATACTTGGGTAGCATTGCTGAGCCCATTATGAAATAATAGGGTTTTCTAATTATCAGTATGGAATTTAATAATTAAGTGTTTCTTAAGACACAATAATCAGATGAAATAGTCTTTCAACTTTATCAGTAATGCTAATGACAAGTTCAGAAGCTGTCATAATAAAGATTACAGTGAAATTAAACTGTCAATTAGGGGCAGGTGAGTTGAGACTTTGTTTTGGGTGGTATTCATTCACAGTATATGCTGGTTCACATGAACTAAGCTTACTATCTAAATTCAACTAAATTCAAGAACATCCTTTTTGAGTGGTGGGTTTTTGGGTTGTTGTTGTTGTTGTTTTGATAGACTACATCAACTAAATTCCAGGAACTGTACCAAAGGATGGCTGGGGGCTTGTACCAGGCCTTTGATATTCTGTCAGACCAGGCTATAACAAGGTAGAACAGGAAGGAGGCTGGAATAAAAATATTGTCCCTATAGTCCTGGAATAGAAGAAATTTACCATAAGACCAGAAGCTTCAGGGGGTCTTGTTAAATGCTGAGAGATGGCCCAGCCTCCAACAGGCAGTGAACAGGACAAGATGAGTTCCCATACGGATGAGGGAGGTACTGCAGTACTGCAGACTGTGCACACTGGAGCAGGGAGTGGAGACCTTGTGTGGGGTGAGCTGTACAGAGTGCCTCTGCTAAGCCTCAAGTAAAAACAACAACAACAACAACAACAACAACAACAACAACACCCTGAAGATTCCTATAGGATCCTTGGGACAAGCTGTGTGAACTTTAAAAAGATTACTCTGCCATTTGAAGCCGTTGACTACAAAATGGAACTTAGGAAGCCTGCGTTAGGAGATTGATGTGAGCACATATACCAACCGCTTTGGAACTATGAAAGAAGGGCTGGTGTAGAATGTCACCCTCTTGTGTGCTCTGAATTGCACTGTATGTCAAGAACGTGCTAGGTTCAGATGCACTGGCGGGTGGTATCTTTCATAGCTAGGGGCATGGTGGGGAGACAGAGGGACTGTATCCTGATCCGCTGTAGTGCTCTCTGCCCTATATGCTGCAAGGGAACAATACTTTGCTGTCTCAGCTCACTGATCTCACCGGGAATTATGCTGTACTTTCCCCCCTGGCATCACTATAGTGACTTCCAGGGGTACTGAGTTTTCTTGCCAATGGCAGGCCAAGGTCCCTTTGTGTAACTAGGGGTTTCTACGGAAACATGGGCCAGGCTTCAGCAGGAGCATACTAGATTTGATCATGAATATTGAGCCAATTTTCACAACCGACATGCTGCATATTTCCTTCATACAAAAAAACTATAGGTTAAAATATGCAGAGAAACTTTGTAATGATTGAAAGCTCCTGCCTGTGGCTTAGTTTATGACTAAAGTTCTCTGGCCTCATTGCTTTTCTAGACGCTCATTTGTCCGGTCTTTCATAGTCAAATTTCTCCACACTCAGTTCTCTAATCCTTCAATGACCTGCCACCATCCAGATCATCCATGGAACATCTGTTTATAGTTTTAAAAAGACTGGACTCAGAAGCACACGCCCCCACCCCGTTAGGACTTTTTTTGAAGCATTTCCTTCATACCCCTACTTAACTGTGCGTAGGGAATCAGCTGATTCAATGGCCAGTTCTCCTTATTCACAGTAGCTGTGTTCCATCAAGTCATCACACTTGAGACTGTTGGACACAGACTGTGGACTATGGCTTCTAGGGGAGACACAGGGTTCTGTGGCCATAAGCCTCTAGGTGCAGTTTCATCAACACCTAACAGTCACCTAACAGCCATGTTTTCTATTTAAGGACACCACACATAATATATATTGTCGGTTCACTGGCAGTGAACCCTGGCCAACAGCATTGTCCCTGGTTAGATCTCTTGTGCATATTTTCTCCTTGTTGAGCATCGTAGCCCTCCTGGCTCCTGTTTTGGAGAAACTTTGTATCATACTTGGCTCTGTGCTTTATGGCCACTTCAGAGAGTGAAACTGTCAACGAAAAGCACAGAAATGAGAACGGTACAGCACAGGCTATCCCAGAAGAGCAGAGAAGGCAATGGCCATCATCTCATTCAGCCTCGCTAGGAACATGTACATTAGGGTGACTTAAGCATTTGGTTGAGGCAAAACAGTACAAACAAACAGACAAAGTAAATAAAAACCTCAAAAGCACTATAAGTATTAATTTGGGGGACAGATATCAGATTTTAATATGCATTTATTTATTTCGTGCATGTGTGAATGTGTGTGGGCATGTGTGTGTGTGTGTGTGTGTGTGTGTGTGTGTGAGAGAGAGAGAGAGAGAGAGAGAGAGAGAGAGAGAGAATATACCATATGTGTTCAGTGCCCACAGGGTTCAGAAAAGGGCAATGAATATTGCAGAGGTGATGTTATAGACAATTGCAAGCTGCCTGACGTGGGAGCTAGAATCAAACCCAGGTTCTCTGTAAAAGTGTCAGATGCTCATAACTGCTGAGACATTTCTTCAGTCAGTAAAAATAAGTGTTTGCTTGTTTGTTTGTTTTGTTTTGTTTTTTAAGTCAGAGGTTTCTCTGTGTAGCCCCATCTGTCCTGGAACTCACACTGTAGACCAGGCTGGTCTCGAACTCAGAGATGATCTGCCTCTGCCTCTCAAGTTCTGGGATTAGAGGCATGCTCCATGATCATTTGCCTTTAAAAATATGGTTTTTTTTAAAAAGTTGATTATTTATTTACACCCCCAATATTGGTCCCCTTCCGAGTACCTCCTCACAGAGTTCTTTCCCTCTCCTCCTCCCCTTTGCCTCTGCCTCTGAGAGGGTGCCTGCCCCACCCCCCAGACAGTTCCCATCCTTAGGGCATCAAGTCTCTACAGGATTAGATGCATCTTCTATGACTGAATCCAGAAAAGAAAAACTAACAGCATCAACTAATTTGGACCCCTGGGAGCTCCCAGAGACTAAGTCACCAAGCAAAGGCCATTCAAGGCCCCCTGCACTTATGTAAAAGTAAGTTTCAACAAAGGAATAAATTCAAAACTATGGAGTTCTTAAATAATAAGCAACCTACACATGCCTCTCAACAAATCATGGCCTTTGAGAGGCCACGATTTATGCTTTATCAGTATTATAACTTCCAACCACCCCAAAGAATATCCAATACATAAAAAGGTAGCATTCAGTGAATGCCAATGAAATAAGTAGACAATTCATTGTCTTCTCACTACTTTTCTTTCTTTAGATATTTGCCCAAATGTATATATCTGTGAATAAAGCTGTAAAAATATGTCTGATTGTTTCAGGGGGCTGTCCAAGACTCAGTTTGGTTTTACTAGATTTCTGAACTCTGAATATAAGGAACACTCTGGAGTAAACCCCTCTGGCACACAGCCAGGCATATAGATGTAGGTACCATCCACCCATCCACCCACCCATCCATCCATCCATCCATCCATCCATCCATCCATCCATCCATAAAAGAAAAGTGGGGTTAATAACTTAGGTGTTGTATAAGCATAGTAAAGTGATGGTCAGTAACAGAGAAAATCATATAGCCCAAGAGTTAAAAGGGAGAAGGATGGACCAGTATTAATAGAAAAAGAAAGTGAACACTTGTAAACCATGAAGTCAGGAAAACTTAAGGTGCTCGACAGACTGAGTTTGTGGGCAGATCTAGGCAGTCTTCTTTCTCCTTACAGCAAAGGGGCATGAGCCTTCTTCTCTCTTTCCATAGCCTTGTACCAAACCTGAGAAAGTGTTAATCATAGCACTGGCCAGAAAGTGTATGCAACTGACATTTAACGAGTGCCTATTTCATGATGAACAGAAATTGGAGCAAAGGAGAAAATATCCATGAAATGAATGAGTACCAGCACAGTGCCTGATGCTACTCAAGCTACCAAATTTGAACTGTCACTGTATTTCCAATCCTAAATCTATTTCTATTCTTTTCACCTCTACTATCAAGGCTTCAGTGTGTGACTTCTCTCCTCTAAGTACCAATCCTCTCGTACTTTTAATAGGTTAGTTAACCTCAATAGCTAACTAAATCCAAAATTGCTGATTGTATCAATTTTGGTGCCTTTGACAAACAAGTCAGCCTCTTTAGGAGACCTAACCTTACCACCCTTGAAGCTTACATCATCTTCAAAATCACTACCAACAAAGTAATGACACATTAAGTAAACCTTGAGCAAAGGGTTGGAGCATTTTAAAGGCATACCCCCATCATCTGTGTGGCATCACAAACAGATAAGTAGGGGTCACTTGTGACTGTACCCATTTTATAGTTCAGAAAATTAAGGCTTGGTATAACTTATTCAAGTCATCAAACTGAATCATAGACATGAAAGACCAACAAAGGTTTCATGACGCACGTTTGTGGACTAAAGCTTGAATCTATTGGACATCGACCTCTTTTTCCACCCTGTCTTCCTCATCCTTCTTATCTTTCTCCTCTTCCTTCTCCTCCTCTTTCTCATTCCTTCTCCCATATTATTTTATTCTTCTTCTCCATCTTGCAAAGAGTTATTTTATTTCCCAAGAGACATATTAATGAACAAGTGGATAGACTTTAGTTCAGACATAGGTCAGGATGTTTTCTCTTACTACCAGAAATTTTGCTGCATGTAGGCATCTGGAAAACACAATCTGGGTTTGAAGATAGCATTAGGATTCTTACCTAATTAAGTCAGCCAATTAAGCTGACTCCATGGGGCTCCTTGTCAGGCCATGTTGCTAACACAGAAGTGTGTCATGCTACATGTATATGTACACATATATAACTGTATGTAGCAACCACTATGTAAGCAGTCATTTGAACATTTTTCAAGTTCTAGTGTTTGTCTCTCTTAAGTCTTTCACCATGTGAGGAATGCCTTAGATTATTGAATCTTATAGGGAACTCAATATAGTAACAATTTACATTTATCTTCTGTGGTGTGTGTGTGTGTCAATGTGTCTGTAGAAAAAAAAAAGGTTAATGTGTGTTGTCTTCCTCTGTCAATCCCCACTTGATTTTGAGACAGGATCTCTCTCATGAACCCAGACCTCAAAGATTGGACTAGTCATCTTATTCTGGGGATTCCAGCTCTTGGTCCTCCCCCTTGTGCAGTAAGCCTTATGCAAATGAGCCACCTCCACAGCTGCTATCTTCTGTTTTAACTTCCCAGAACCTACCACAAACCATTTATCAAAAACTTTTAGTGGCTTCTGAATGGTCTTTCAATGATATTCTTTCTTTATTCAATTCACTGTCCACCTGCAGTTCCAGAGATGCTCTTTAAGGAAGCATGGTTGTGGAAGTTCCCTTACTGAAGCCTTTCAATGGCTACCCATCACATTAGGGCAGAACTCACTTATTGTCTGTACATGATTATTCTTCCCTCTAGTGTCTCCATAATCTTAAAAGCAAACTATTACACGACACCCCCCCCCCTGCATTTGTACCTTGCAGACTCCTCCCTTTGTAAAACATCTGCCTTTTCATATGAGATGTAACAAAGTCTTTCCTGGACTTCAGTTCAATTCATAGTACACATCACAGTTTTAATTTAGAAATCATACACATGCAAAATACACACACACACACACACACACACACACACACACACATCACATTTGCATTCCCAATGTTAGGAAGATCATGTATCCTTAATAAGCACCCATACAATAATCTGTATTCCTCTATGTTAGGAGGATTTTTGCTTTCAAATTATTTATGGGGATATGAAACAAATGCAAACCTAGAAGAGTAGCCCAGAACATTTTTGTTTTTACCAGAAGAGAAATATTAGGATGCATTTTTGTGTATGCATCAAACAATACGCCCACAAATGTTGTGTGATCCTAAAATAAACACCCCGTTAGCGATAATTGGTGAAATCTAACAGAGACTACTCTGCTTCTGATACTGAGTGCCTCCCTTTCTCGGATGCCAACACCTCTACGTTTGCTTTGTTTTAATTATAGTGAGCATCCTTTTGTTCTTCTGGGACACTTGCCTGCCAGGCAGGGGCAGGCTATAAATAATCATCATCATCATTAGAGGAAATATTACCCACATGGTCTATTTTTGGAGCTGATGACAAACCCACACACAGGCCCACTATGACCCTGGCAGAGCGGCAGTGGTTTCTTGAGGCACTTCTTGGGCTCTCGCAAGTTTCACCTGTCTCATTAGTGTCATTCATGCGGTGTGGCTGCGAAGATGGCAGCTGCTTCCTCTGATCGACTCCACCAAACTGCGTCCCATCTGTTAATACGAGAAGAGATGGGAAGATTTTAGAAAATCTGGTGATTTTCATATTTTTATACATAAATGCAGATTTCTGATTTGCATTTCTTTCATACCCAAGTTCCAGTGCATTTATTTAATGTGTGTGCAGGGGGAGGGGAGGGAGGTCCTAGATGGAAAGGGGACCCTGCGTTTTATTATACATATTTAAATATTTCACTATCTTTGAGAGTAGACGCAGAATTAGTTAGAGGCAGCCTCATTTAATCTCTTCATTTGACACTTTGGAGAAACTGAGACCTGGAGAGGGAAGATAGGACAAGGAAACTACAGAATTGGAGCACAAACTATGTTGTTTGTACTCTCCCGATGCTGAAGGAATATCTTCTCTCATTCTGGTGTGAAGGTTTACAGCTTGTGACATATCTAGCATGCCAGTTTTCTATTGGCAAACTATCAAATTTCCTCCATAATTCTCTAAGAACTCACCAACTATGACACGGACCTGAATTAAGGCATGTCTCCAGAATGGGATAAATATGCATGATGAATGGTCCACAAGTTCCAAACAGGCAGAGTGCCATAGGAAGAGGAAACCAGGTCTTAAAATCTAGACCTGGAACAGCTCAGCTCTGACCTTGTATGACTTGGGGCATGTCAGAGACACTCCCCCGGTTCAAAGCTCTCTCTTGTTCACCATGGGTGACAAACACGGCCCTCCTTTTTTTACAGGAGCACTCAGAGAATCAAACAAAGTGACAGACAAGAAAACTGTGAAAGGCTATATGAAAAAATCATCTCTAAAAGCTTTAGAAACACAGAATATTTTCTCTTTGTTTACTGTTAAAGTAGTATGCATAATCATTTGGTGTTAATTTTCCACAGGTGGTTAGACTTTCTTTGACCCTTATTTCTTGCCAACAAAATAAAACAAACAAACAAACAAACAAATAAAAACACTGATGTTTGAAACAAGCTTTATTTATTTATTTTTATGTGTAAGTTAAGGAAGACTGATAGAATGAACAAAAGCAGAGAAGTTAGGAAAAACATCAAACACATCGCGATGTCAGTTCACAAAAGATTTTAGGAATATTTGTTACTTGAAGGGATGAAAACAAGAAGAGATTTAGATAGTGGCTACCACATCTGGCATATTTTAATAGGCTTATCATAATATACTTTGACAAAGATATGACGTTTTCAAGTTACTGAGGTTTGATTTTTAGCACACATCCCATTTTCTCTCTTTGTCTTGATCTGATAGATTGATAGTCTAACTCATGCTAAAGAAGAATGAACAAGAGGTGCTTTCCCGTTTGCAAGGAGCATTTAGACAGAGATGGATCTAAGAGACACCCATGCTCCTCTCGCCCTGAATATTAGCATTGTGTAGCATGTGCTTCAGTTTCTCATTAAATCACGGAATATTAATGATCAACTGGCAACCCTCATGCTCCTAAACTTCTAAAGTTTAATCTTCAGTTCTTTACATGTGAGCACGAGAGGACTTCATTTCTCTGCCTCTGTCGCTCTTTAGAGCTGTCATTACTGTCAACTTTACTAAGCAATTGAGCCCCCATCCCCACCCTGGCCTTTTCCTATTTCTCACTAGGAAGAGACAGTTGCTATCACAAAGCTGCTAGCAATCTTTCATTTGCATCTTCTAAGTATTCCCAAATAAACATGGATGCTTACCATATAGTATCCTAGTGCATGGATGAAACAGTTCCATAATGTTCTATAATCATATTCTTAACGTTTCTTTACTGACTTTCTTTACTTACTAATGGATGTAAAGTATTTGCTTAAATTAAAATAGAATTTGAATGTTGTTGCTTTTCCTCAACAGATTCTTCTCTATCCTTCTGTCTATACCAACATTTCTGTACTTGTTTATATATATATATATATATATATATATATATATATATATATATATATATATATATACTCTCTTATGGAAAGGGGACACTGCCTTTTATTATACGTATTTAAATATTTCACTATCTTTGAGAGTAGACACAGAATTAGAGGCAGCCTCATTTAATCTCTTCATTTGACACTTTGGAGAAAAAAAAAAAATATATATATATATATATATATATATATATATATATATATAGTCTGAATATGTATTTATGCACCACAAGTGTGCAGTGCCCAAGAAGGCCAGAAGAGGTATCAGATCCTCTGGGACAGGAGTTACAGATCATTGTGAGTCACCATGTGGATGCTGGAAACTGAACTCAGATCTTTTAGAAGAGCAGGCAGTGCTCTTAAAAACTGAGCCATCACCAGCCCCATATAGTAGCATGCACTTTAAAAACTATCCATTTTGCTAACTATGTAAATTTCTGGGTATATACATGCTATAGCCTGTCCAATATTCACACATTTTAATTCTATAAATGGTTCTATACACCACTAACCTGGCAGTTAGTTAAAACACCCACATATTTCCTAAATTTCTATTGCCAAGTGTTTTGATGCACTTGCGCGATTGTGTTCTCAGAGTCATTTTCCTGAACTTGAGGGATACCGTCTTGGTCTGCTGTTGGTTGCTTTAACAAAATATTAGCGACTGAGTAACTTATAAAGAGGAGAACTAAGTGTGGCTCATAAGTCTGGACCCTGGAGAGTCTGAGGGCCTGAATCTGGTATCTTGTGTGTCTCTTCCTGCTGTGGCACATTATGGTAGAAAGCAAAAGGTCAAGAGAGGGAGGGCCAATACTAAAATAATTCTCTTACAGAGGCACTCTTGCCATTAATCCAGGCACAAATGTAAAGCCCTCATGACCTTCTGGCCTGACCTTCATACCCCTCTTTCCAACTGGTGCTGGTGGGTTAGGTTCCCGATATATGAGCTATGGGAGTAGGCATATTTAAGGCTTAGCAGGTATTGACTATCTTTTTGTAGTTGTATTGACCTTTCAGGCTTTCTTTTTATGAAATAATCTATCCTTTAAGATCATATTTATTATGAAACTTACAATCTATAATTTAAAATTAAAGAGTTTGTCCATTATTTGTCATTATTTGTGAGTTGTAAGAAGTTAAATTAAGAATAATAATCAATCTCCTATACACATTGCTTCATACAGCCAGCAATTTGCCTTTGGGGCAACTCTTATCTCATATAAGGGTTTCTTTTATTTTACTGATGTCAAGCTATTTTCTCCTATATTTTTTTTCATTTTAAATGTCATCATTAGGAAAGTATTTCCTAGTATTATTTTAGCAAAAATATTTTTTATCATTTCATTTATTAGTGTAATAGTTTATGCTACACTTTGATGTGTATGAGAGAAATGTTGAAGGAAAATTTGAAAGAAAGAGGATTCTAATATTTCTACAGGAAAAGTTATTTCTCCCAATGCCATTCATTCTTTGCCTGTAGTTCTAAAATGAACTGACTTCATAATATTATAAACCATTATTTCTTCTTTAGTAAGCCACCTGCATCTCCAGGTTTGATAGCATATGAGCCCCATTCTCTGATGGATCTATGGAGTGTTGTTGATTTCCAATTTGTTCTGCTTTTTTGTTTTGTTGTTGACAGGGTGGGTGCTATTGAAGAATTACCAAATTTTATACTAGAAACTGAAATTCCCTGGGCATACTATTTATAATGTTAAAAATTTGTTTTTATTAGTTAAAGAGCAAATTCTAAGTTATATACTAATACTAGTGCTTTTAAAAAATAAATTGCTTTTAGCTTGTACAAGCACTCTGGAAGTCAGTCTGGTGTTATCTCAGAAAATTGGACATAGTACTACCAGAGGATCCAGCAATACCTCTCCTGGGCATATACCCAGAAGATGTTCCAACTGGTAATAAGAACACATGTTCCACTATGTTCG